>CANTUR010001355.1:0-41579 GCA_947683625.1 Mallotus nudiflorus | reverse complement strand
ATCGAAGCTGACTCAGAGGGCTATTATACGGGCTATAAACATAGTTTATAGCTGGCTGTCTTTGGGCCTAAAAAACTATGTTTAGGCCCATGGATTTGATAAAGAGGGCTTTCGTAGTTGGTCTTCAAATGGACGTTTATGGCGGCATCGATTGACCCACAAGGCCCATAATAGTATCAAATCGAAGCTGACTCAGAGGGCTATTATACGATCTATAAACATCATCTATAGCGATTTGTCTTTGGGCCCAAAAACGTATGTTTAGGCCCATGGATTTGATAGAGTGGGCTTGGGCACTTGGGCTTCAAATGGGACGTTCGTGGCGGCATCGGTTGACCCCACGGGCCCATAATGTATCAAATCAAAGCTGACTCAGAGGGCTATTATACGGGCTATAAACATCGTCTATAGCGGTTTATCTTTGGGCCTAAAAACCTATGTTTAGGCCCATGGATTTGATAGAGTGGGCTTGGGCACTTGGGCTTCAAACGGACGTTCGTGGCGGCATCGGTTGACCCACGGGCCCATAATGTATCAAATCAAAGCTGACTCAGAGGGCTATTATACGGGCTATAAACATCGTCTATAGCGGTTTATCTTTGGGCCCAAAAACCTATGTTTAGGCCCATGGATTTGATAGAGTGGGCTTGGGCACTTGGGCTTCAAATGGACGTTCGTGGTGGCATCGGTTGTCCCACGGTGCCCATAATATAACAAATCAAAGCTGACTCAGATGGCTATAACGGGGGGCTATACACTTCGCCTATAGCGGTTTGTCTTTGGGCCCAAAAACATATGTTTTCGGGGCCCAAATACCTTTGTTTCGTCCCATGGATTTGATTGTGGGCTTAGGCACTTAGGCTTCAAATGGACGTTCCTAGCGGCAATTGGTTGACCCACGGGGCCCATAATATATCAAATTGAAGCTGACTTAGACGGCTATTATTTGGGTTATAAACATCATCAGCGGTTTGTCTTTGGGCCCAAAAACCTATGTTTAAGCCCATGGAGTTGATAGAGTGGGCTTTCGTACTTGGGCTTCAAATGGACATTTATGGCGGCATCGGTTGACCCACGAGGCCCATAATATATCAAATCAAAGCTGAGTCAGAGGGTTGCAATGCGGGCCATCAAGGCCGTCTATTTTGATTTGTCTTTGGGCCCAAAAACCTATGTTTAGGCCCGTGGATTTGATAGAGTGGGCTTGGGTACTTGCGCTTCAAATGGACTTTCATGGAGGCATCGGTTGACCCACGCGGCCCATAATATATCAAATCGAAGCTGACTCAGAGGGATATTATACGGGCTATAAACATAGTTTATAGCTGGCTGTCTTTGGGCCTAAAAAACTATGTTTAGGCCCATGGATTTGATAAAGAGGGCTTTCGCAGTTGGTCTTCAAATGGACGTTTATGGCGGCATCGATTGACCCACAAGGCCCATAATATATCAAATCGAAGCTGACTCAGAGGGCTATTATACGATCTATAAACATCATCTATAGCGATTTGTCTTTGGGCCCAAAAACCTATGTTTAGGCCCATGGATTTGATAGAGTGGGCTTGGGCACTTGGGCTTCAAATGGACGTTCATGGCGGCATCGGTTGACCCACGGGCCCATAATGTATCAAATCAAAGCTGACTCAGAGGGCTATTATACGGGCTATAAACATCGTCTATAGCGGTTTATCTTTGGGCCTAAAAACCTATGTTTAGGCCCATGGATTTGATAGAGTGGGCTTGGGCACTTGGGCTTCAAATGGACGTTCGTGGCGGCATCGGTTGACCCACGGGCCCATAATGTATCAAATCAAAGCTGACTCAGAGGGCTATTATACGGGCTATAAACATCGTCTATAGCGGTTTATCTTTGGGCCTAAAAACCTATGTTTAGGCCCATGGATTTGATAGAGTGGGGCTTGGGCACTTGGGCTTCAAATGGACGTTCGTGGCGGCCATCGGTTGACCCACGGGCCCATAATGTATCAAATCAAAGCTGACTCAGAGGGCTATTATACGGGCTATAAACATCGTCTATAGCGGTTTATCTTTGGGCCTAAAAACCTATGTTTAGGCCCATGGATTTGATAGAGTGGGCTTGGGCACTTGGGCTTCAAATGGACGTTCGTGGCGGCATTGGTTGACCCACGGGCCCATAATGTATCAAATCAAAGCTGACTCAGAGGGCTATTATACGGGCTATAAACATCGTCTATAGCGGTTTATCTTTGGGCCCAAAAACCTATGTTTAGGCCCATGGATTTGATTGAGTGGGCTTGGGCACTTGGGCTTCAAATGGACGTTCGTGGTGGCATCGGTTATCCCACGATGCCCATAATATAACAAATCAAAGCTGACTCAGATGGCTATAACGGAGGGCTATACACTTCGTCTATAGCAGTTTGTCTTTGGGCCCAAAAACATATGTTTTCGGGCCCAAATACCTTTGTTTCGTCCTATGGATTTGATTGTGGGCTTAGGCACTTAGGCTTCAAATGGACGTTCCTGGCGGGCATCGGTTGACCCACGGGGCCCATAATATATCAAATTGAAGCTGACTTAGACGGCTATTATTTGGGTTATAAACATCATCAACGGTTTGTCTTTGGGCCCAAAAAACCTATGTTTAAGCCCATGGATTTGATAGAGTGGGCTTTCGTACTTGGGCTTCAAATGGACATTTGTGGCGGCATCGGTTGACCCACGAGGCCCATAATATATCAAATCAAAGCTGAGTCAGAGGGATGCATTGCGGGCCATCAAGGCCGTCTATTTTGATTTGTCTTTGGGCCCAAAAACCTATGTTTAGACCCGTGGATTTGATAGAGTGGGCTTGGGTACTTGGGCTTCAAATGGATGTTCATGGAGGCATCGGTTGACCCACGGGGCCCATAATATATCAAATCGAAGCTGACTCAAAGGGCTATTATATGGGCTATAAAAATAGTTTATAGCTGGTTGTCTTTGGGCCTAAAAACCTATGTTTAGGCCCATGGATTTGATAGAGAGGGCTTTCGCAGTTGGTCTTCAAATGGACGTTTATGGTGGCATCGGTTGACCCACAAGGCCCATAATATATCAAATCAAAGCTGACTCAGAGGGCTATTATACGATCTATAAACATCATCTATAGCGATTTGTCTTTGGGCCCACAAACCTGTGTTTAGGCCCATGGATTTGATAGAGTGGGCTTGGGTACTTGGGCTTCAAATGGACGTTTGTGGCGGCATCAGTTGACCCACGGGGCCCCATAATATAACAAATCAAAGCAGACTCAGAGGGCCATAATGGGGCCTATAAGCTTGATCTATAGCAATTTGTCTTTGGGCCCAAAAACCTATGTTTTCGGGCCCAAATACCTTTGTTTCGGCCTATGGATTTGATAGTGGGCTTGGGCACTTGGGCTTCAAATGGACGTTCGTGGCGGCATCGATTGATCCACAGGGCCTATAATATATCAAATCGAAGCTGACTCAGAGGGCTATTATACGGGCTATAAATGTCATCTATAGCTGGCTGTCTTTAGGCCCATGGATTTGATAGAGTGGGCTTTCGCACTTGGGCTTCAAATGGACGTTCGTGGCGGCATCGGTTGACCCACAGGGCCCATAATACATCAAATCGAAGTTGACTCAGAGGGTTATAATACGGGCTATAAAGGCCATCTATAGCGATTCGTCTTTAGGCTCAAAAACCTATGTTTAAGCCCATGGATTTGATGGAGTGGGCTTGGGCACTAGGGGCTTAAAATGCTCGTTCGTGGTAGCATCGGTTGACCCACATGGCCCATAATATATCAAATCGAAGCTGACTTAGAGGGCTATGATACGGGCTATAAAGGCCATCTATTGCGATTTGCCCTTGGGCCCAAAAAACTATGTTTAGGCCCATAGATTTGATAGAGTGGGCTTTCGCACTTGGGCTTCAAATGGACGTTCGTGGCGACATCGGTTGACCCATAGGGCCTATATTATATCAAATCAAAGTTGACTCAGAGGGCTATAGTGTGAGCTATAAAGGCCATTAATAGCGATTTGTCTTTGGGCCCAAAAAACCTATGTTTAGCCCATGGATTTGATAGAGTGGGCTTGGGCACTTGGGCTTCAAATGGACATTCATGGCGGCATCAGTTGACCCATGGGGCCCATAATATATCAAATCAAAGCTTACTTAGAGGGCTATAATGGGACCTATAGGCTTTATCTATAGTGATTTGTCTTTGGGCCCAAAAGCCTATGTTTTCGGGCCCAAATACCTTTGTTTCCGCCCATGGATTTGATAGTGGGCCTGGGCACTTGGGCTTCAAATGGACGTTCCCTGGCGACATCGGTTGACCCATGGGGCCCATAATATATCAAATCAAAGCTAACTTAGAGGGCTATTTTACAGGCTATAAACGTTGACTATAGCTGTTTATCTTTGGGCCCAAAAACCTGTGTTTAGGCCCATGGATTTGATAGAGTGGGCTTGGGCACTTGGGCTTCGAATGGACATTCGTGGTGGCATCGGTGGACCCACGAGGACCATAATATATCAAATCGAAGCTGACTCAGAGGGCTATTATACGAGCTATAAACATCATCTATAGCGGCTTGTCTTTGGGCCCAAAAACCTGTGTTTAGGCTGATGGATTTGATAGAGTGGGCTTGGGCACTTACGCTTCAAATGGACGGTCGTGGCGGCATTGGTTGACCCACGAGGCCTATAATTATATCAAATCGAAACTAACTCAGAGGGCTATAATGCGGGATATAAAGGCCATCTATAAAAATTTATGTTTGGGCATAAAAACATATATTTAGGCCCATGGATTTGATAGAGTGGGCTGAGGCACTTGGGCTTCAAATGGACATTCGTTGCGGCATCGGTTGACCCACGGGGCCCATAATATATCAAATCAAAGTTGACTTAGAGGGCTATAATGGGGCCTATAAACTTCGTCTATAGCGGTTTGACTTTGGGCCCAAAAACCTATGTTTTCGGGGCCCAAATACCTTTGTTTCAGCCCATGGATTTAATAGTGGGCTTGGGCACTTGGGCTTTAAATGGATGTTCGTGGAGGCATTGGTTTACCAACGGGGCCCATAATATATCAAATCAAAGCTGACTCAGAGGGCTATTATATGGGATATAAACATAGTTTATAGTTGCCTGTCTTTGGGCCCAAAAACCTGTGTTTAGGCCCCTGGATTTGATAGAGTGGGCTTTCACAGTTGGGCTTTCAAATGGACGTTCGTGGCGGCATCGGTTGACCCACAATGCCCATAATATATCAATTCAAAGCTGACTCAGAGGGTTATTATACGAGCTATAAACATTGTCTATAACGATTTGTCTTTGGGCTCAAAAACCTGTGTTTAGGCCAATGGATTTGATAAAGTAGGCTTGGGTACTTGGGCTTCAAATGGACGTTTGTGGCGGCATCGGTTGACCCATGGGGCCCATAATATATCAAAGCGAAGCTGACTCAGAGAGTCATAATGGGGCCTATAAGCTTCATCTATAGCAGTTTGTCTTTGGGCCCAAAAACCTATGTTTCGGGCCCAAATACCTTTGTTTCGGCCCAAGGATTTGATAGTGGGCTTGGGCACTTGGGCTTCAAAAGGATGTTCATGGAGGCATCGGTTGACCCACGCGGTGCATAATATATCAAATCGAAGCTGACTCAGAGGGCTATTATATGGGTTATAAACGTCATTTATAGTTGTTTGTCTTTAGGCCCAAAAACTTATGTTTAGGCCCATGGATTTGATAGAGTAGGCTTTCACAGTTGGGCTTCAAATGGACGTTCGTGGCGACATCGGTTGATCCATGGGGCCCATAATATATCAATTCAAAGCTATCTTAGGGAGCTATAATAGGGGTTATACACTTCAGCTGTAGCGGTTTGTCTTCGGGCTCAAATACCTTTGTTTCGGCCCATGGATTTGATAGTGGGCTTGGGCACTTGGGCTTCAAATGGATGTTCGTGGTGGCATCGGTTAACCCACGGGGCCTATAATATATCAAATCGAAGCTGACTCAGAGAGCTATAATACGGGCTATAAAAACCATCAATACCGATTTGTCTTTGGGCCCATAAACCTATGTTTAGGCCCATGGATTTTATAGAGTGGGCTTGGGCACTTGGGCTTCAAATGGACATTCGTGGTGGCATCGATTGTCCCACGGGGCCCATAATATGTCAAATCGAAGCTAACTCAGAGACCTACTATACAGGCTATAAACATCATCTATAGCATTTTGTCTTTGGGCCCAAAAACCTGTGTTTAGGCCAATGGATTTGATAGAGTGGGCTTGGGCACTTGGGATTCAAATGGACGTTCGTGGCGGCATCAGTTGACCCACGGGGCCCATAATATATCAAATCGAAGCTGACTCAAAGGGCTATAATGCATGCTATAAAGGCCGTCTATAGCGATTTGTCTTTAGTCTTGAAAACCTATGTTTAGGCAATGGATTTGATAGAGTGGGCTTGGGCACTTGGCTTCAAATGTACGTTTGTGGCGGCATCGGTTGACCCACGGGGCCCATAATATATCAAATCGAAGCTGACTCAGAGGGCTATTATATGGGCTATAAACATCGTCTATGGTGGTTTTTCTTTGGGCCCAAAAACCTATGTTTAGGCCCATGGATTTGATAGAGAAGGCCTGGGCACTTGGGCTTCAAATGGACGTTCGTGGCGGCATCGGTTGACCCACGGGGCCCATAATATATCAAATCAAAGCTGACTCAGAGGGGTATAAAGGGGGGTATAAAGGCCGTCTATAGCGATTTGTATTTGGGCCCAAAAACCTATATTTAGGCCCATGGATTTGATAGAGTGGGCTTTCACACTTGGGCTTTAAATGGACATTCGTGGCGACATCAGTTGACCCACGGGGCCCATAATATATCAAATCAAAGCTGACTTAGAGGGATATTATACGGGCTATAAACATCATCTATAGCGGTTTGTCTTTGGGCCCAAAAACTTATGTTTAGGCTAATGAATTTGATAGAGTGGGCTTGGGCACTTGGGCTTCAAATAGACTTTTGTGCCGGAATTGGTTGACACACGGGGCCCATAATATATCAAATCAAACCTGACCTAGAGGGCTACAATGCGGGCTATAAAGGTCATCTATTTTGATTTGTCTTTGGGCCTAAAAACCTATGTTTAGGCCCATGGGTTTGATAGAGTGGGCTTGGGTACTTGGCCTTCAAATGGATGTTCGTGGCGGCATCGGTTGACCAACGAGGCCCATAATATATCAAATTAAAGCTGACTCAAAGGGTTATAATGCGGGCAATAAAGGCTGTCTATAGCGATTTGTCTTTGGGCATAAGAACCTATGTTTAGGCCCATGGATTTGATAGAGTGGGCTTAGGCAGTTGGGCTTCAAATGGACGTTCGTGGCGGCATCAGTTGACCCACGGGGACCATAATATATCAAATCGAAGCTGACTCAAAGGGCTATTATACGGGCTATAAACATTGTCTATAGCGGTTTGTCTTTGGGCCCAAAAACTTGTGTTAAGGCACATGGATTTGATTGAGTGGGCTTTCGCACTAAGGCTACAAATGGACATTCGTGGCGGCATCGGTTGACCCACGGGGCCTATAATATATCAAATCGAAGCTGACTCAAAGGGCTACATTGCAGGATGTAAAGGCCATCTATTACGATTTGTCTCTAGGCCCAAAAACCTATCTTTAGGTCCATGGATTTGATAGAGTGGGCTTGGGTACTTGGGCTTCAAATGGACATTCGTGGCGGCATCGGCTGACCCACGGGGTCGATAATATATCAAATCCAAGCGGAATTAGAGTGTTACAATAGGGCCTATAAACTTCATTTATAGTAGTTTGTCTTCGAGCCCAAAACCCTATGTTTTCAGGCACAAATACCTTTGTTTCGGCCCATGGATTTGATAGTGGGCTTGGGCACTTGGGCTTCAAATGGATGTTCCTGGCGACATCGATTGACCAACGGGGCCCATAATATATCAAATCGGAGCTGACTTAGAGGGCTATTATACGGGCTAGAAACGTCATCTATAACTATTTTTTTTGGGCCCAAAAACCTGTGTTTAGGCCCATGGATTTGATAGAGTGGGCTTGTGCACTTGGGGTCCAAATGGGCATTCGTGGCGGCATCGCTTGACCCATGGGGCCCATAATATATCAAATCGAAGCTGACCCAGAGGGCTACAATACGGGCTGTAAAGGCCATCTATTTCGATTTATCTTTGGGCCCAATAACCTATGTTTAGGCCCATGGATTTGATAGAGTGGGCTTGGGTACTTGGGCTTGAAACGGACATTCGTGGCGGCATCAGTTGATCCACGAAGCCCATAATATATCAAATTGAAGCTGACTCAGAGGACTATAATGGGGGCTATAAACATCGTATATAGCGGTTTGTCTTGGGGCCCAAAAACCTATGTTTAGGCCTATGGTGCCCATAATATGTCAAATCAATGCTGACTCAGAGGGCTATTATACGGGCTATAAACATGATCTACAACGGTTTGTCTTTGGGCTCAAAAACCTGTGTTTAGGCCCATGGATTTGATAGAGTGGGCATGGGCACTTGGGCTTCAAATGGACGTTCGTGGCGGGATTGGTTGATCCACGGGGCCCATAATATATTAAATCGAAGCTGACTCAGAGGGCTATAATGCGAGCTATAAAGGCCGTCTATAGCAATTTGTATTTGGGCCCAAAAACCTATGTTTAGGCCCATGGATTTAATAGAGTGGGCTTCCACAATTGGGCTTCAAATGGACGTTCGTGGCGGCATCGGTTGACTCATGGGGCCCATAATATATCAAATCGAACCTGACTCAGAGGGCTATAATAGGGGCTATAAACTTTATCTATAGTGGTTTATCTTTGGGCCCAAAAACCTATGTTTTTGGGCCCAAATGCCTTTGTTTCAACCCATGGATTTGATAGTGGGCTTGGACACTTGGGCTTCAAATGGACGTTTGTGGTGGCATCGGTTGACCCACAGGGCCCATAATATATCAAATTGAACCTGACTCAGAGGGCTATAATGCGGGCTATAAAGGCCATCTATAGCGATTTGTCTTTAGGGCCAAAAAGCTATGTTTAGGCCCATGGATTTGATAGAGTGCGCTTTCGCACCTGGGCTTGAAATGGATGTTCATGGCGGCATCAGTTGACCCACGGGGCCCATAATATTTCAAATCGAAGCTGATTTAAAGGGCTATAATGTAAGCTATAAAGTCCATCGATAGCAATTTGTAATTGGGCCCAAAAACCTATGTCTAATCCCATGGATTTGATAGAGTGGGCTTTCGCACTTGGGCTTCAAATGGACGTTCATGGCGGCATCGGTTGACCCACGGGGCCCATAATAAATGAAACAGAAGCTGACTCAGAGGCCTATAATGTGGGCTATAAAGGCCATCTATAACGATTTGTCATTAGGCCCAAAAACCTATGTTTAGGCCTATGGATTTGATAGAGTGGGCTTGGGCAGTTGGGCTTCAAATGGACGTTCGTGGTGACATCAGTTTACCCATGGCTCCCATAATATATCAAATCGAAGCTGACCCAGAGGGCTACAATACGGGCTATAAATACCGTCTATTTTGATTTATCTTTGGGAGCAACAACCTATGTTTAGTCCTATGGATTTGATAGAGTGGGCTTGGGTACTTGGGCTTCAAATGGACATTCGTGGCGGCATCGGTTGATCCACGAGGCCCATAATATATCAAATCAAAGCTGACTCAGAGGGATATAATGGGGACTATAAACATCATATATAGCGGTTTGTCTTGGGGCCTAAATACCTATGTTTTCAGGCCCAAATACCTTTATTTCGGCCCATGGATTTAATAGTGGGCTTGGGCACTTGGGCTTGAAATGGACGTTCGTGGCGGCACCGGTTGACCCACGAGGCCCATAATACGTCAAATCAAAGCTGACTCAAAGGGCTATTATATGGCTATAAACATCATCTATAACAGTTTGTCTTTGGGCTCAAAAACCTGTGTTTATGCCCATGGATTTGATAGAGTGGGCATGGGCACTTGGGCTTCAAATGGACGTTCGTGGTGGCATTGGTTGACCCACGGGGCCCATAATATATTAAATTGAAGCTGACACAGAGGGCTATAATGCGGACTATAAAGGCCTTCTATAGCGATTTGTATTTGGGCCCAAAAACCTATGTTTTGGCCTATGGATTTGATAGAGTGGGTTTTCACAATTGGGCTTCAAATGGACATTCATGGCGGCATCAGTTGACCCACGAGGCCTATAATATATCAAATCGAAGCTGAATCAGAGGGCTATAGTGGGGGCTATAAACTTTGTCTGTAGTAGTTTGTCTTCGGGCCTAAAAACCTATATTTTTGGGCCCACATACCTTTGTTTTGGCCCATGGATTTGATAGTGGGCTTGGGCATTTAGGCTTCAAATGGACGTTTGTGGCGGCATCGGTTGACCCACATGGCCCATCATATATCAAATTGAACCTGACTCAGAGGGCTATAATACGGGCCCATCTATAGCGATTTGTCTTTGGGCCCAAAAACCTATATTTAGGCCCATGGATTTGATAGAGTGGGCTTTCACACCTGGGCTTCAAATGGACATTCGTGGCGACATCAGTTGACCCATAGGGCCCATAATATATCAAATCGAAGCTAACTGAAAGGGCTATAATGTAGGCTATAAAGGCCATCTATAGAGATTTGTAATTGGGCATAAAAACCTATGTTTAATTCTATGGATTTGATCGAGTGGGCTTTCGCACTTAGGCGTCAAATGGACGTTTGCGGCGGCGTCGGTTGACCCACGGGGCCCATAATATATCAAACAGAAGTTGACACAAAGGCCTATAATGTAGGCTATAAAGGCTATCTATAGCGATTTGTCTTTGGGCCCAAAAACCTATGTTTAGGCCCATGGATTTGATAGAGTGGGCTTGGGCACTTGGACTTCAAATGGACGTTCGTGGCGGCATCGGTTTACCCACAGGGCCCATAATATATCAAATTAAAGCTGACTCAAAGGGCTATAATAGGGGCTATAAATTTCATCTATTGCAGCTTGTCTTAGAGCCCAAAAACCTAAGTTTTTGGGCCCAAATACCTTTGTTCCGGCCCATGGATTTGATTGTGGGCTTGGGCACTTAGGCTTCAAATGGACATTCGTGGTGGCATCGGTTGACCCACGGGGCCCAAAATATATCAAATCAAAGCTGACTCAGAGGGGTATAATATGGGCTATAAAGGCCGTCTATAGCTATTTTTCTTTGGGCCTAAAAAACTATGTTTAAGCCCATGGATTTGATAGAGTGGGCTTGGGCACTTGGGCTTCAAATGGACGTTCGTGGCGGCATCGGTTGACCCACGGGGCCCATAATATATCAAATCGAACCTGACTCAGAGGGATATAATGTGGCTATAAAGGTTGTCTATAGCGATTTGTCTTTGGGCCCAAAAACCTATGTTTAGTCCTATGAACTTGATAAAGTGGGCTTGGGCACTTGGGCTTCAAATGGACGTTCGTGGCTGACTCAGAGGGGTATAATAGGGGCTATAAACCTCATCTATAATAGTTTGTCTTCGGGCCCAAAAACCTATGTTTTCTGGCCCAAATACCTTTATTTTGGCCCATGGATTTGATAGTGGGCTTGGGCACTTGGGCTTCAAATGGACGTTCATGGGGGCATCGGTTGACCCACAGGGCCCATAATATATCAAATCGAAGCTCACTCAGAGGCATATTATACGGGGTATAAACATCGTCTATAGTGGTTTGTCTTTGGTCCTAAAAACCTGTGTCTAGGCCCATGGATTTGGTAGAGTGGGCTTTCGCACTTGGACTTCAAATGGACGTTCATGGTGATATCGGTTGACCCATGGGGCCCATAATATATTAAATCAAAGCTGACTCTAAGGGCTATAATGCAGGCTATAAAGGCTATCTATAGCGATTTTTATTTGGGCCCAAAAATCTATGTTTAGGCCCATGAATTTGATAGAGTGGGCTTTTGCACTTGGGCTTCAAATGGACGTTCGTGGCGGCATCGGTTGACCCACGGGGCCCATAATATATCAAATCAAAGCTGAATCAGAGGCCTATAATGCGGGCTATAAATTCCATCTATAGCGATTTGTCTTTAGGCCCAAAAACATATGTTTAGGCCCATGGATTTGATAGAGTGGGCTTGGGCACTTGGGCTTCAAATGGACGTTCGTGGCGGCATCGATTTACCCACAGGGCCTATAATATATCAAATTAAAGCTGACTCAGAGAGCTATAATGGGGGCTACAAACCTTATCTATTGTGATTTTTCTTAGAGCCCAAAAACCTAAGTTTTTGGGCCCAAATACCTTTGTTCCGACCCATGGATTTGATAGTGGGCTTGGGCATTTGGGCTTCAAATGGACATTCATGGCGGCATCCGTTGACCTATGGGGCCCATAATATATCAAATCGAAGCTGACTCAGTGGGGTATAATGTGGGCTATAAAGGCTGTCTATAGCGATTTGTCTTTAGGCCCAAAAACCTATGTTTAAGCCCATGGATTTGATAGAGTGGGCTTGGGCACTTAGGCTTCAAATGGACATTTGTGGCTGCATCGGTTCACCCACGGGCCCATAATAAATCAAATCAAATCTAACTCAGAGGGCTATAATGTAGCTATAAAAGTCATCTATAGCAATTTTTCTTCGGGCCCAAAAACCTATGTTTAGTCCCATGGATTTGATAGAGTGGGCTTGGGCACTTGGGCTTCAAATAGACGTTCGTGGCGGCATCGGTTGACCCACGGGGCCCATAATATATCAGATCGAAGCTGACTCAGAGGGGTATAATGGGGGCTATAAACCTCATCTATAGCAGTTTGTCTTTAGGCCCAAAAACCTATGTTTTCGGGCCCAAATACCTTTATTTCGGCCCATGGATTTGATAGTGGGCTTGGGCACTTGCGCTTTAAATGGACGTTCGTGGTGGCATCGGTTGACCCACAGGGCCCATAATACATCAAATCGATGCTGACTCAGAGGGCTATTATACAGGCTATAAACATCATATATAACTAATTGTCTTTGGGCCTAAAAACCTGTGTTTAGGCCCATGGATTTGATAGAGTAGGCTTTTATACTTGGGCTTCAAATGGATGTTCATGGCAGCATCAATTGACCCACGGGACCCATAATATATCAAATTGAAGCTAACTCAAAGGGCTATTATACGGGCTATAAACATCATCTATAGCGGTTTGTCTTTGGGCCCAAAAACTTGTGTTTAGGCACATGGATTTGATTGAGTGGGCTTTCGCACTAGGGCTACAAATGGACATTCGTGGCGGCATCGGTTGACCCACGGGCCTATAATATATCAAATCGAAGCTGACTCAAAGGTCTACATTGCGGGATGTAAAGGCCATCTATTACGATTTGTCTCTGGGCCCAAAAACCTATCTTTAGGTCCATGGATTTGATAGAGTGGGCTTGGGTACTTGGGCTTCAAATGGACATTCGTGGCGGCATCGGCTGACCCACGGGGTCCATAATATATCAAATCGAAGCTGAATCAGTGTGTTACAATAGGGCCTATAAACTTCATTTATAGTAGTTTGTCTTCGAGCCCAAAACCCTATGTTTTCAGGCACAAATACCTTTGTTTCGGCCCATGGATTTGATAGTGGGCTTGGGCACTTGGGCTTCAAATGGACGTCCCTGGCGACATCGATTGACCCATGGGGCCCATAATATATCAAATCGGAGCTGACTTAGAGGGCTATTATACGGGCTAGAAACGTCATCTATAACTATTTTTTTTGGGCCCAAAAACCTATGTTTAGGCCCATGGATTTAATAAAGTGGGCTTGGGCACTTGGGGTCCAAATGGGCATTCGTGGCGGCATCGCTTGACCCATGGGGCCCATAATATATCAAATCGAAGCTAACCCCAGGGCTACAATACGGGCTATAAAGGCCGTCTATTTCGATTTATCTTTGGGCCCAACAACCTATGTTTAGGCCCATGGATTTGATAGAGTGGGCTTGGGTACTTGGGCTTGAAATGGACATTCGTGGCGGCATCAGTTGATCCACGAAGCCCATAATATATCAAATCAAAGCTGACTCAGAGGGCTATAATGGGGCTATAAACATCGTATATAGCGATTTGTCTTGGGGCCCAAAAACCTATGTTTAGGCTTATGGGGCCTATAATACGTCAAATCAAAGCTGACTCAGAGGGCTATTATATGGGCTATAAACATCATCTATAACAGTTTGTCTTTGGGCTCAAAAACCTGTGTTTAGGCCCATGGATTTGATAGAGTGGGCATGGGCACTTGGGCTTCAAATGGACATTCATGGCGGGATTGGTTGACCCACGGGGCCCATAATATATTAAATCGAAGCTGACTCAGAGGGCTATAATGCGGGCTATAAAGGTCATCTATAGCAATTTGTATTTGGGCCCAAAAACCTATGTTTAGGCCCATGGATTTAATAGAGTGTGCTTTCGCAATTGGGCTTCAAATGGACGTTCGTGGCGGCATCGGTTGACCCATGGGGCCCATAATATATCAAATCGAACCTGACTCAGAGGGCTATAATAGGGGCTATAAAATTTGTCTATAGTGGTTTATCTTTGGGCCCAAAAACCTATTTTTTTAGGCCCAAATACCTTTGTTTCAGCCCATGGATTTGATAGTGGGCTTGGACACTTGGGCTTCAAATGGACGTTTGTGGCGACATCGGTTGACCCATAGGGCCCATAATATATCAAATTGAACCTGACTCAGAGGGCTATAATGCGGGCTATAAAGGCCATCTATAGCGATTTGTCTTTGGGCCCAAAAACCTATGTTTAGGCCCATGGATTTGATAGAGTGCGCTTTCGCACCTGGGCTTCAAATGGACGTTCATGGTGGCATCGGTTGACCCACGGGGCCTATAATATATCAAATCGAAGCTGACTCAAAGGGCTATAATGTAGGCTATAAAGTCCATCTATAGCAATTTGTAATTGGGTCCAAAAACCTATGTTTAATCCCATGGATTTGATAGAGTGGGCTTTCGCACTTGGGCTTCAAATGGACATTCATGGCGGCATCGGTTGACCCACGGGGCCCATAATAAATCAAACAGAAGCTGACTCAGAGGCCTATAATATGGGCTATAAAGGCCATCTATAACGATTTGTCTTTGCGCCCAAAAACCTATGTTTAGGCCTATGGATTTGATAGAGTGGGCTTGGGCAGTTGGGCTTCAAATGGACGTTCGTGGCGACATTAGTTTACCCACGGCTCCCATAACATATCAAATCGAAGCTGACCCAGAGGACTACAATACGAGCTGTAAAGATCGTCTATTTTGATTTATCTTTGGGCCCAACAACCTATGTTTAGGCCCATGGATTTGATAGAGTGGGCTTGGGTACTTGGGCTTCAAATGGACATTCGTGGCGGCATCGGTTGATCCACGGGGCCCATAATATATCAAATCAAAGTTGACTCAGAGGGCTATAATGGGGACTATAAACGTCATATATAATGGTTTGTCTTAGGGCCTAAAAACCTATGTTTTTGGGCCCAAATACCTTTATTTTGGCCCATGGATTTAATAGTGGGCTTGGGCACTTGGGCTTGAAATGGACGTTCGTGGCGGCATCGGTTGACCCACGAGGCCCATAATACGTCAAATCAAAGTTGACTCAGAGGGCTATTATATGGCTATAAACATCGTCTATAACGGTTTGTCTTTGGGCTCAAAAACCTATGTTTAGGCCCATGGATTTGATAGAGTGGGCATGGGCACTTGGGCTTCAAATGGACGTTCGTGGTGGCATTGGTTGACCCACGGGGCCCATAATATATTAAATTAAAGCTGACACAGAGGGCTATAATGCGGGCTATAAAGGCCTTCTATAGCGAATTGTATTTGGGCCCAAAAACCTATGTTTTGGCCTATGGATTTGATAGAGTGGGTTTTCACAATTGGGCTTCAAATGGATGTTCGTGGCGGCATTAGTTGACCCACGAGGCCTATAATATATCAAATCGAAGCTGAATCAGAGGGCTATACTGGGGGCTATAAACTTTGTCTGTAGTAGTTTGTTTTCAGGCCCAAAAACCTATATTTTTGGGCCCAAATACCTTTATTTTGGCCCATGGATTTGATAGTGGGCTTGGGCACTTGGGCTTCAAATGGATGTTTGTAGCGGCATCGGTTGACCCACAGTGCTCATGATATATCAAATTGAACCTGACTCAGAGGGCTATAATATGGGCCCATCTATAGCGATTTGTCTTTGGGCCCAAAAACCTATATTTAGGCCCATGGATTTGATAGAGTGGGCTTTCGCACCTGGGCTTCAAATGGACATTCATGGCGGCATCAGTTGACCCATAAGGCCCATAATATATCAAATCGAAGCTAACTGAAAGGGCTATAATGCAGGCTATAAAGGCCATCTATAGAGATTTGTAATTGGGCATAAAAACCTATGTTTAATTCAATGGATTTAATCGAGTGGGCTTTCGCACTTAGGCGTCAAATGGACGTTTGTGGCGACATCGGTTGACCCACGGGGCCCATAATATATCAAATAGAAGTTGACTCAAAGGCCTATAATGTAGGCTATAAAGGTTGTCTATAGCGATTTGTCTTTGGGCCCAAGAACCTATGTTTAGGCCCATGGATTTGATAGAGTGGGCTTGGGCACTTGGGCTTCAAATGGACATTCGTGGCAGCATCGGTTTACCCACAAGGCGCATAGTATATCAAATTGAAGCTGAATCAGAGGGCTATAATAAGGGCTATAAATTTCATCTATTGCGGTTTGTCTTAGAGCCCAAAAACCTAAGTTTTCGGGCCCAAATACCTTTGTTCCGGCCCATGGATTTGATAGTGGGCTTGGGCACTTGGGCTTTAAATGGACATTCATGGCGGCATCGGTTGACCCACGGGGCCCAAAATATATCAAATCAAAGCTGACTTAGAGGGGTATAATGTGGGCTATAAAGGCCGTTTATAGCGATTTGTCTTTGGGCCCAAAAACCTATGTTTAAGCCCATGGATTTGATAGAGTGGGCTTGGGCACTTGGGCTTCAAATGGATGTTCGTGGCGGCATCGGTTGACCCATGGGGCCCATAATATATCAAACTGAACCTGACTCAGAGGGCTATAATGCAACTACAAAGGTCGTCTATAGCGATTTGTCTTTGGGCCCAAAAACCTATGTTTAGTCCCATAGATTTGATAAAGTGGGCTTGGGCACTTGGGCTTCAAATGGCCGTTCGTGGCGGCATCGGTTGACCCACGGGGCCCATAATATATCAGATCGAAGCTGACTCAGAGGGGTATAATGGGGGCTATAAACCTCATCTATAGTAGTTTGTCTTCGTGCCCAAAAATCTATGTTTTCGGGCCCAAATACCTTTATTTCGGCCCATGGATTTGATAGTGGGCTTGGGCACTTGGGCTTCAAATGGACATTCATGGGGGCATCGGTTGACCCATGGGGCCCATAATATATCAAATCGAAGTTGACTCAGAGGCATATTATACGGGGTATAAACATCATCTATAGCGGTTTGTCTTTGGTCCCAAAAACCTGTGGTTAGGCCCATGGATTTAGTAGAGTGGGCTTTCGCACTTGGACTTCAAATGGACGTTCATGGCGATATCGGTTGACCCACAGGGCCCATAATATATTAAATCAAAGCTAACTCAGAGGGCTATAATGTGGGCTATAAAGGCTATCTATAGCGATTTTTATTTGGGCCCAAAAATCTATGTTTAGGCCCATGAATTTGATAGAGTGGGCTTTTGCACTTAGGCTTCAAATGGACATTTGTGGCGGTATCGGTTGACCCACGGGGCCCATAATATATCAAATCGAAGCTGAATCAGAGGCCTATAATGTAGGCTATAAAGTCCATCTATAGATATTTGTCCTTAGGCCCAAAAACCTATGTTTGGGCCCATGGATTTGATAGAGTGGGCTTGGGCACTTGGGCTTCAAATGGACGTTCGTGGCGGCATCGGTTTACCCATAGGGTCCATAATATATCAAATTAAAGCTAACTCAAAGGGCTATAATGGGGGGTACAAACTTCATCTATTGTGGTTTGTCTTAGAGCCCAAAAACCTAAGTTTTTGGGCCCAAATACCTTTGTTCCGGCCCATGGATTTGATAGTGGGCTTGGGCACTTGGGCTTCAAAAGGACATTCGTGTCAGCATCTATTGACCCATGGGGCCCATAATATATCAAATCGAAGTTGACTCAGAGGGGTATAATGTGGGCTATAAAGGCTGTCTATAGCAATTTGTCTTTGGGCCTAAAAACATATGTTTAAGCCCATGGATTTGATAAAGTGGGCTTGGGCACTGAGGCTTTAAATGGACGTTCGTGGCTGTATCGGTTGACCCACGAGGCCTATAATATATCAAATCGAACCTGACTCAGAGGGCTATAATGCAGCAACAAAGTTCGTCTATAGCGATTTGTCTTTGGGCCCAAAAACCTATGTTTAGTCCCATGGATTTGATAGAGTGGGCTTGGGCACTTGGGCTTCAAATGGACGTTCGTGGCGGCATCGGTTGACCCACAGGGCCCATAATATATCAGATCGAAGCTGACTCAGAGGGGTATAATGGGGGCTATAAACCTCATCTATAGCAGTTAGTCTTTGGGCCCAAAAACCTATGTTTTCGGGCCCAAATACCTTTATTTCGGCCCATGGATTTGATAGTGGGCTTGGGCACTTAGGCTTTAAATGGACGTTCATGGTGGCATCGGTTGACCCACGGGGACCATAATATAGCAAATCAAAGCTGACTCAGAGGGATATTATACGGGCTATAAACATCGTCTATAGTGGTTGTCTTTGGTCCCAAAAACCTGTGTTTAGGCCCATGGATTTGGTAGAGTGGGCTTTCGCACTTGGGCTTCAAATGGACGTTCATGGCGATATCGGTTGACCCATGGGGCCCATAATATATAAAATCAAAGCTGACTCAGACGGCTATAATACGAGCTATAAAGACTATCTATAGTAATTTTTATTGGGGCCCAAAAATCTATGTTTAGGCCCATGGATTTGATAGAGTGGGCTTTTGCACTTAGGCTTCAAATGGACGTTCGTGGCGGCATCGGTTGACCCACGGGGCCTATAATATATAAAATCGAAGCTGACTCAGAGGGCTATAATGAGGGCTATAAACTTTATTAATAGTAGTTTGTCTTCGGGCCCAAAAACTTATGTTTTTGGGCCCAAATACCTTTGTTTCAGCCCATGGATTTGATAGTGGGCTTGGGCACTTGGCCTTCAAATCAAATCAAACCTGACTCAGAGGGCTATAATGCAACTATAAAGGTCATCTATAGCAATTTGTCTTTGGGGCCAAAAACCTATGTTTACTCCCATGGATTTGATAGAGTAGGCTTGGGCACTTGGGCTTCAAGTGGACGTTCGGGGTGGCATCGGTTGACCCACGGGGCCCATAATATATCAAATCGAACCTGACTTAGAGGGCTATAATATGGCTATAAAGGTTGTCTATAGCGATTTGTCTTTGGGACCAAAAACCTATGTTTAGTCCCATGGATTTGATAGAGTGGGCTTGGGCACTTGGGCTTCAAATGGACGTTCATGGCGGCATCGGTTGACCCACGGGGCCCATAATATATCAGATTAAAGCTGACTCAGAGGGGTATAATGGGGGCTATAAATCTTATTTATAGCAGTTTGTCTTCGGGCCCAAAAACCTTTGTTTTCAGGCCCAAATACCTTTATTTCGTCCCATGGATTTGATAGTGGGCTTGGGCACTTGGGCTTCAAATGGACGTTCATGGGGGCATCGGTTGACCCAAGGGGCCCATAATACATCAAATCGAAGCTGACTCAGAGGAATATTATACGGGTTATAAACATCATCTATAGCGGTTTGTCTTTGGTCCCAAAAACCTGTGTTTAGGCCCATGGATTTGGTAGAGTGGGCTTTCGCACTTAGACTTCAAATGGACATTCATGGCGATATCGGTTGACCCACGGGGCCCATAATATATTAAATCAAAGATGACTCAGAGGGCTATAATGCGGGCTATAAAGGCTGTCTATAGCGATTTTTATTTGGGCCCAAAAATCTATGTGTAGGCCCATGAATTTGATAGAGTGGGCTTTTGCACTTGGGCTTTAAATGGACGTTCGTGGCGGCATCGGTTGACCCACGGGGCCCATAATATATTAAATCAAAGCTGACTCAGTGGGCTATTATATGGCTATAAACATCGTCTATAGCAGTTTGTGTTTGGGCTCAAAAACCTGTGTTTAGGCCCATGGATTTGATAGAGTGGGCATGGGCACTTGGGCTTCAAATGGACGTTTGTGGTGGCATTGGTTGACCCACGGGGCCTATAATATATCAAATTGAAGCTGACTCAAAGGGCTATAATGCGGGCTATAAAGGCCGTCCATAGCGATTTGTCTTTGGGCCCAAAAACTTGTGTTTAGGCCCATGGTTTTAATAGAGTGGGCTTGGGCACTTGGGCTTCAAATGGACGTTCGTAGCGGCATCAGTTGACCCACGGGTCCCATAATACATCAAATCGAAGTTGACTCAGAGGGCTATTATACAGGCTATAAACATCATCTATAACTGATTGTCTTTGGGCCCAAAAACCTGTGTTTAGGCCCATGGATTTGATAGAGTAGGCTTTTATACTTGGGCTTCAAATGGACGTTCATGGCAGCATCAGTTGACCTACGGGGCCCATAATATATCAAATTGAAGCTAACTCAGAGGGCTATTATACGGGCTATAAACATCGTCTATAGCGATTTGCCTTTGGGCCCAAAAACTTGTGTTTAAGCACATGGATTTGATTGAGTGGGCTTTTGCACTAGGGCTACAAATGGACATTCGTGGCGGCATCAATTGACCCACGGGGCCTATAATATATCAAATCGAAGCTGACTCAAAGGGCTACATTACAGGATGTAAAGGCCATCTATTACGATTTGTCTCTAGGCCCAAAAACCTATCTTTAGGCCCATGGATTTGATAGAGTGGGCTTGGGTACTTGGGCTTCAAATGGATGTTCGTGGCTGCATCGGCTGACCCACGGGGTCCATAATATATCAAATCAAAGTTGAATCAGAGTGTTACAACGGGGCCTATAAACTTCAATTATAGTAGTTTGTCATCGAGCCCAAAACCCTATGTTTTCAGGCACAAATACCTTTGTTTCGGCCCATGGATTTGATAGTGGGCTTGGGCACTTGGGCTTCAAATGGACGTTCCTGGCGACATCGGTTGACCCACGGGGCCCATAATATATCAAATCAGAGCTGACTTAGAGGGCTATTATATGGGCTAGAAACGTCATCTATAACTTTTTTGGGCCCATAAACCTGTGTTTAGGCCCATGGATTTGATAGAGTGGGCTTGGGCACTTGGGCTTCAAATGGACATTCGTGGAGTCATCGGTTGACCCACGGGGTCCATAATATATCAAATCGAACCTGACTCAAAGGGATATAATATGGGCTATAAAGGACGTCTATAGCGATTTGTCTTTGGGCCAAAAAACCTATGTTTAAGCCCATGGATTTGATAGAGTGGGCTTGGGCACTTGGGCTTCAAATGGACATTCGTGGTGGCATCGGTTGACCCACGGGGCCCATAATATATCAAATCGAACCTGACTTAGAGGGCTATAATACAGCTATAAAGGTCATCTATAGCGATTTGTCTTTGGGCCCAAACACCTATGTTTAGTCCTATGGATTTGATAGAGTGGGCTTGGGCACTTGGGCTTCAAATGGACATTCATGGCGGCATCGGTTGACCCATGGGGCCCATAATGTATCAGATCAAAGTTGACTAAGAGGGGGATAATGGGGGCTATAAACCTTATTTATAGCAGTTTGTCTTCGAGCCCAAAAACCTATGTTTTCGGGCCCAAATACCTTTATTTCGGCCCATGGATTTGATAGTGGGCTTGGGCACTTGGGCTTCAAATGGACGTTCATGGGGGCATCGGTTGACCCAAGGGGCCCATAATATATCAAAACGAAGCTGACTCAGAGGCATATTATACGGGTTATAAACATCGTCTATAGCCGTTTGTCTTTGGTCCCAAAAACCTGTGTTTAGGCCCATGGATTTGGTAGAGTGGGCTTTCACCCTTAGACTTCAAATGGACGTTCATGGCGATATCGGTTGACCCACGGGGCCCATAATATATTAAATCAAAGCTGACTCAGAGGGCTATAATGCGGGCTATAAAGGCTGTCTATAGCGATTTTTATTTGGGCCCAAAAATCTATGTTTAGGCCCATGAATTTGATAGAGTGGGCTTTTGCACTTGGGCTTTAAATGGACGTTCGTGGCGGCATCGGTTGTCCCACGGGGCCCATAATATATTAAATCGAAGCTAAATTAAAGGCCTATAATGTCAGCTATAAAGTCCATCTATAGCGATTTGTCTTTAGGCCCAAAGACCTATGTTCAGGCCCATGGATTTGATAGAGTGGGCTTGGGCAGTTGGGCTTCAAATGGACATTCGTGGTGGCATCGATTTACCCACAGGGCCCATAATATATCAAATTGAAGCTGACTCAGAGGGCTATAATGGGGGCTACAAACTTCATCCATTTCGATTTGTCTTAGAGCCCAAAAACCTAAGTTTTCGGGCCCAAATACCTTTGTTCCGGCCCGTGGATTTGATAGTGGGCTTGGGCACTTGGGCTTCAAATGGATACTCGTGGCGGCATCGGTTGACCCATGGGGCCTATAATATATCAAATCAAAGCTGACTCAGAGGGGTATAATGTGGGCTATAAAGGCCGTCTATAGCGAT
This sequence comes from Mallotus nudiflorus, assembly GCA_947683625.1. Classification (NCBI taxonomy): domain Eukaryota; kingdom Viridiplantae; phylum Streptophyta; class Magnoliopsida; order Malpighiales; family Euphorbiaceae; genus Mallotus; species Mallotus nudiflorus. The sequence goes on along the minus strand of CANTUR010001355.1, from coordinate 18,716 downwards.
TTGTCTTTGGGGCCAAAAACCTATGTTTAAGCCCATGGATTTGATAGAGTGGGCTTGGGCACTTGGGCTTCAAATGGACGTTTGTGGCGGCATCGGTTGACCCACGGGGCCCACAATATATCAGATCAAAGCTAACTCAGAGGGGTATAATGGGGGCTATAAACCTCATCTATAGCAGTTTATCTTCAGGCCTAAAAACCTATGTTTTTGGGCCCAAATACCTTTATTTCGGCCCATGGATTTGATAGTGGGCTTGGGCACTTGGGCTTCAAATGGACGTTCATTATGGCATCGGTTGACCCAAGGGGCCCATAATATATCAAATCGAAGCTGACTCAGAGGGATATTATACGGGCTATAAACATCGTCTATAGCGGTTTGTCTTTGGTCCCAAAAACCTGTGTTTAGGCCCATGGATTTAGTAGAGTGGGCTTTCGCACTTGGGCTTCAAATGGACGTTCATAGTGATATCGATCGACCCACAGGGCCCATAATATATTAAATCAAAGCTGACTTAGAGGGCTATAATGCGGGCTATAAAGGCTATCTTTAGCAATTTTTATTTGGGCCCAAAAATCTATGTTTAGGCCCATGGATTTGATAGAGTGGGCTTTTGCACTTGGGCTTCAAATGGATGTTCATGGTGGCATCGGTTGACCCACGGGGCCTATAATATATCAAATCAAAGCTGACTCAAAGGGCTATAATGGGGGCTGTAAACTTTGTCAATAGCGGTTTGTCTTCGGGCCCAAAAACCTATGTTTCCAGGCCCAAATTCCTTTATTTTGGCCCATGGATTTGATAGTGGGCTTGGGCACTTGGCCTTCAAATGGACATTCGTGGCAGCATCGGTTGACCCATGAGGCCCATAATATATCAAATTGAACCTAACTCAGAGGGCTATAATGCAACTACAAAGGTCATCTATAGCGATTTATCTTTGGGCCCAAAAACCTATGTTTAGTCCTATGGATTTGATAGAGTGGGCTTGGGCACTTGGGCTTCAAGTGGACGTTCGGGGCGGCATCGATTGACCCACGGGGCCCATAATATATCAAATTGAAGCTGAATCAGAGGGCCATAATGCGGGCTATAAAGGCCATCTATAGCGATTTGTCTTTGGGCCCAAAAACTTGTGTTTAGGCCCATGGTTTTAATAGAGTGGGCTTGGGCACTTGGGCTTCAAATGGACGTTCGTGGCGGCATCGATTGACCCACGGGGTCCATAATACATCAAATCGAAGCTGACTCAGAGGGCTATTATACAGGCTATAAACATCATCTATTGCTGATTGTCTTTGGGCCCAAAAATCTGTGTTTAGGCCCATGGATTTGATAGAGTGGGCTTTTATACTTGGGCTTCAAATGGACGTTCATGGCAGTATCGGTTGACCCACGGGGCCCATAATATATCAAATTGAAGCTAACTCAGAGGGCTATTATACGGGCTATAAACATCGTCTATAGCGATTTGTCTTTGGGCCCAAAAACTTGTGTTTAGGCACATGGATTTGATTGAGTGGGCTTTCACACTAGGGCTATAAATGGACGTTCGTGGCGGCATCGGTTGACCCACAGGGTCTATAATATATCAAATCGAAGCTGACTCAAAGGGCTACATTACGGGATGTAAAAGCCATCTATTACGATTTGTCTCTGGGCCCAAAAACCTATCTTTAGGCCCATGGATTTGATAGAGTGGGCTTGGGTACTTAGGCTTCAAATGGACGTTTGTGGTGGCATCGGCTGACCCATGGGATCCATAATATATCAAATCGAAGCTGAATCAGAGGGTTACAATGGGGCCTATAAACTTCATTTATAGTAGTTTGTCTTCGGGCCCAAAACCCTATGTTTTCAGGCCCAAATACCTTTGTTTAGGCCTATGGATTAGATAGTGGGCTTGGGCACTTGGGCTTCAAATGGACGTTCTTAGTGGCATCGGTTGACCCACGGGGCCCATAATATATCAAATCGGAGCTGAATTAGAGGGCTATTATACGGGCTAGAAACGTCATCTATAACTTTTTTTTTGGCCCAAAAACCTGTATTTAGGCCCATGGATTTGATAGAGTGGGCTTGGGCACTTGGGCTTCAAATGGACATTCGTGGTGGCATCGGTTGACCCACGGGGCCCATAATATATCAAATTGAACCTGACTTAAAGGGCTATAATATGGGCTATAAATACCATCTATAGCGATTTGTCTTTGGGCCTAAAAACCTATGTTTAGGCCCATGGATTTGATAGAGTGGGCTTGGGCACTTAGGCTTCAAATGGACGTTCGTGGCGGCATCGGTTGACCCACGGGTCCCATAATATATCAAATCGAAGCTGACTCAAAGGCCTATAATACAGGCAATAAAGGCCATCTATAGTGATTTGTCTTTGGGTCCAAAAACCTATGTTTAGGCCCATGGATTTGATAGAGTGGGCTTGGGCACTTGGGCTTCAAATGGACGTTCGTGGCCGTATCAGTTGACCAACGGGGCCCATAATATATCAAATTGAAGCTGACTCAGATGGCTATAAACATCATCTATAGCGGTTTGTCTTTGGTCCCAAAAACCTATGTTTAGTCCCATGGATTTGGTAGAGTGGGCTTTCGCACTTGGGCTTCAAATGGACGTTCATGGCGATATCGGTTGACCCACAGGTCCCATAATATATCAAATCAAAGCTTACTCATAGGGCTATAATGCGGCTATAAAGGCCATCTATAGCAATTTTTATTTGGAACTAAAAATCTGTGTTTAGGCCCATGGATTTGATAGAGTGGGCTTTTGCACTTGGGCTTCAAATGGACGTTCGTGGCGGCATCGGTTGACCCACGGGGCCCATAATATATCAAATCAAAGCTGTTTCAGAGGGCGATAATGGGGGCTATAAACTTTATCAATAGCAATTTGTCTTTTGGGCCCAAATGCCTTGGTTTCGGCCCATGGATTTGATAGTGGGCTTGGGCACTTAGGCTTCAAATGGACGTTCGTGGAGGCATCGGTTGATCCACGGGGTCCATAATATATCAAATCGAAGCTGGCTCAGAGGGCTATAATACGAGCTATAAAGGCCATCTATAGCGATTTGTCTTTGGGCCGAAAAACCTATGTTTAGGTCAATGGATTTGATAGATTGGGCTTTCACACTTGGGCTTCAAATGGACGTTCGTGGCGGCATCGGTTGACCCACCGGGCCCATAATATATCAAATTGAAACTGACACAGAGGGCTATAATACGGGCTAAAAACATCGTCTGTAGCGATTTGTCTTTATGCTCAAAGACCTCTGTTTAAGCCCATGGATTTGATAGAGTGGGCTTGGGCACTGGGGCATCAAATGGGCGTTCATGGCAGCATCGGTTGACCCACAGGGCCATAATATATAAAATCAAAGCTGACTCAGAGGGCTAAAATTTAGGCTATTAATGTCATCTATAGCGATTTGTCTTTGGGCCTAAAAACCTATGTTTAGGCCCATGGATTAGATAAAGTGGGCTTTCGTACTTGGGCTTCAAATGGATGTACATGGTGGCATCGGTTGACCCACGGGGCCTATAATATATCAAATAGAAGCTGACTTAGAGGGTTATAATAAGGGCTATACACTTCATCTATAGCGATTTTTTTTCAGGCCCAAAAACCTATGTTTTCGGGCCCAAATACCTTTGTTTTGGCCCGTGGATTTGATAGTGGGCTTGGGCACCTGGGCTTCAAATGGACGTTCGTGGCGGCATCAGTTGACCCACGGGGCCCTTAATACATCAAATTGAAGCTGACTCAGAGGGCTATTATACGGGCTATAGACATCATCTATAGCGGTTTGTCTTTGGGGCCAAAAACCTATGTTTTCGAGCCCAAATAGCTTTATTGTGGCCCATGGATTTGATAATGGGCTTGGGCACTTGGGCTTCAAATGGACGTTCATGGTGGCATCGGTTGACCCACGGGGTCTATAATATATCAAATCAAATCTGACTCAGAGGGCTATAATGCGGGCTATAAAGGCCGTCTATAGCGATTTGTCTTTGGGTCAAAAAATCTATGTTTAGGCCCATGGATTTGATAGAGTGGGCTTGGGCACTTGGGCATCAAATGGACGTTCGTGGCGGCATCGGTTGACCCACGGAGCCCAGAATATATCAAATTGAAGCTAACTTAGAAGGCTATAATGGAGGCTATAAATAACATCTATAGCGATTTGTCTTTGGGCCCAAAAACCTATGTTTAGGCCGATGGATTTAATAGAGTGGGCTCTCATACTTGGGCTTCAAATGGACATTCGTGGCGACATCGGTTGACCCACGGGGCCCATAATATATTAAATTAAAGCTGACTCAGAGGGCTATAATGGGGTCTATAAACATCGTCTATAGCAGTTTGTCTTTGGGCCCAAAAACAAATACCTTTGTTTTGGCCCATGCATTTGATACTGGGCTTGGGCACTTGGGCTTCAAATGGACGTTCGTGGCAGCATCGGTTGACCCACGGGGCCCATAATATATCAAATCGAAGCTAACTAAGAGGGCTATTATACGGGCTATAAACATCGTCTATAGTGATTTGTCTTTGGGCCCAAAACCTGTGCTTATTACTATGGATTTGATAGAGTGGACTTTCACACTTGGGCTTCAAATGGACATTCGTGGTGGCATCGGTTGACCCACTGGGCCCATAATATATCAAATCGAAGCTAACTCAGAGGCATATTATACGGGTTATAAACATCATCTATAGCAATTTATCTTTGGTCCCAAAAACCTGTGTTTAGGCCCATGGATTTGGTAGAGTGGGCTTTCACACTTGGCCTTCAAATGGACGTTCATGGCGATATCGGTTGACCCATAGGGCCCATAATATACCAAATCAAAGTTGACTTAGAGGGCTATAATGTGGGCTATAAAGGCCGTCTATAGCGATTTTTATTTGGGACCAAAATCTATGTTTAGGCTCATGGATTTGATAGAGTGGGCTTTTGCACTTGGGCTTCAAATGGATGTTAGTGGCGGCATCGGTTGACCCACGGGGCCCATAATATATCAAATCAAAGCTATTTCAGAGGGCTATAATGGGGGCTATAAACTTTGTCAATAGCGGTTTGTCTTCAGGCCCAAAAACCTATGTTTTCGGGGCCAAATACCTTTGTTTCGGCCTATGGATTTGGTAGTGGGCTTGGGCACTTAGCCTTCAAATGGACGTTCGTTGAGGCATCGATTGACCCACGGGGTCCATAATATATCAAATTGAAGCTAGCTCAGAGGGCTATAATACGGGCTATAGTGATTTGTCTTTGGGCTGAAAAACCTATGTTTAGGTCAATGGATTTGATAGATTGGGCTTTCACACTTGGGCTTCAAATGGACGTTCGTGGCGGCATCGGTTGACCCACCGAGCCCATAATATATTAAATTAAAGCTGACACAGAGGGCTATAATATGAGCTAAAAACATCGTCTATAGCAGTTTGTCTTGGAGCCCAAAAACCTCTGTTTAAGCCCATGGATTTGATAGAGTGGGCTTGGGCACTTGGGCATCAAATGGACATTCATAGCGGCATCGGTTGACCGATGGGGCCATAATATATAAAATCAAAGCTGACTCAGAGGGCTAAAATGCAGGCTATTAATGTCATCTATAGCGATTTGTCTTTGGGCCTAAAAACCTATGTTTAGGCCTATGGATTAGATAGAGTGGGCTTTTGTACTTGGGCTTCAAATGGACGTTCGTAGTGGCATCGGTTGACCCACGGGGCCTATAATATATCAAATCGAAGCTAACTTAGAGGATTATAATAAGGGCTATACACTTCATCTATAGCGATTTGTCTTTAGGCCCAAAAACCTATTTTTCGGGCCTAAATACCCTTGTTTCGACCCATGGATTTGATAATGGGCTTGGGCACCTAGGCTTCAAATGGACGTTCGTGGTGACATCAGTTGACCCATGGGGCCATTAATATATCAAATCGAAGCTGACTCAGAGGGCTATTATACGGGCTATAAACATCGTCTATAGCGATTTGTCTTCGGGGCCAAAAACCTATGTTTTTGGGCCCAAATACCTTTATTTCGGCCTATGGATTTGATAGTGGGCATGGGCACTTGGGCTTTAAATGGACATTTGTGGTGGGATCGGTTGATCCACGGGGCCCATAATATGTCAAATCAAATCTGACTCAGAGGGCTATAATGTGGGCTATAAAGGCCATCTATAGCGATTTGTCTTTGGGTCTAAAAATCTATGTTTAGGCACATGGATTTGATAGAGTGGGCTTGGGCACTTGGACATCAAATGGATGTTCATGGCGGTATCGGTTGACCCACGGAGCCCAGAATATATCAAATCGAAGCTGACTCAGAGGGCTATAATGTAGGCTATAAATAACATCTATAGCGATTTATCTTTGGGCCCAAAAACCTATGTTTAGGCCGATGGATTTGATAGAGTGGGCTTTCATACTTGGGCTTCAAATGGACGTTCGTGGTGGCATCGGTTGACCCACGGGGCCCATAATATATCAAATCGAAGCTAACTCAGAGGGCTACAATGGGGACTATAAACATCGTCTATAGCAGTTTGTCTTCAGGCCCAAAAACCTATGTTTTTGGGCCCAAATACCTTTGTTTTGGCCCATGGATTTGATATTGGGCTTGGGCACTTGGGCTTCAAATGGATGTTCGTGGCGGCATCGGTTGACCCACGGGGCCCATAATATATCAAATTGAAGCTAACTTAGAGGGCTATTATATGGGCTATAAACATCATCTATAGCGATTTGTCTTTGGGCCCAAAAACCTATGCTTATGACCATGGATTTGATAGAGTGGGCTTTCACACTTGGGCTTCAAATGGACGTTCGTGGTGGCATCGATTGACCCATGGGGCCTATAATATATTAAATCGAAGCTGATTTAGAGGGCTACAAAGCAGGCTATAAAGGCCGTTCATTATGATTTGTCTTTGGCCCCAAAAACCTATGTTTAGGCCCATGGATTTGATAGACTGGGCTTGGGCACTTGGGCTTCAAATGGACATTTGTGGCGGCATCAGTTGACCCACAGGGACCATAATATATCAAATCGAAGCTGACTCAGAGGGCTATTATACGGGCTATAAACATCGTCTATAGTGGTTTGTCTTTGGGCCCAAAAACCTGTGGTTAGGCCTAAGGATTTGATAGAGTGGGCTTGGCCACTTGGGCTTCAAATGGACGTTTGTGGTGGCATCGGTTAACCCACGAGGCCCATAATATATCAAATCAAACCTGACTCAGAGGGCTATAATGCGGGCTATAAAGGTCATCTATAGAGATTTGTCTTTAGGCCCAAAAACCTATGTTTAGGCCCATGGATTTGATAGAGTAGGCTTGGGCACTTGGGCTTCGAATGGACGTTCGTGGCAGCATCGGTTGACCCACGGGGCCCATAATATATCAAATCGAAGCTGACTCAGAGGGCTATTATAAGGGCTATAAACATCATCTATAGTTGTTTTTCTTTGAGCCCAAAAACCTATGTTTAGGCCCATGGATTTGATATAGTGGGCTTTCGTACTTGGGCTTCAAATGGACGTTCGTGGCGGCATCGGTTGACCCACGGGGCCCATAATATATCAAATCAAAGCTAACTCAGAGGTCTACAATATTGGCTATAAAGGCCATCTATTTTGATTTGCCTTTGGGACAAAAAACCTATGTTTAGGCCCATGGATTTGATGGAGTGGGCATGGGTACTCGGGTTTCAAATGGATGTTCATGGCGGCATCGGTTGACCCACGGGGCCCATAGTATATCAAATCGAAGCTAACTCAGAGGGCTATAATGCAGGCTATAAAGGCTGTCTATAGCGATTTATCTTTGGGCCCAAAAACCTATGTTTAGGCCCATGGATTTACTAGAGTGGGTTGTCGTACTTGGGCTTCAAATGGACGTTCGTGGTGGCATCGGTTGACCCAAGGGGCCCATAATATATCAAATCGAAGCTGACTCAGAGGGCTATTATACGAGCTATAAAAATCATCTATAGCAATTTGTCTTTGAGCCCAAAAACCTGTGTTTAGTCACATGGATTTGATATAGTGGGCTTAGGCACTTGGGCTTCAATTGAACGTTCATGGCGGCATTGGTTGACCCACGGGGCCCATGATATATCAAATCGAAGCTAAATCAGAGGGCTATAATGCGAGCTATAAGCATCATCTATAGCAGTTTGTCTTTGGGCCCAAAAACCTGTGTTTAGGCCCATGGATTTGATAGACTGGGCTTGGGCACTTGGGCTTCAAATGGATGTTCGTGGCGGCATCGGTTGACCGAAGGAGCCCATAATATATCAAATCAAAGTTGACTCAGAGGGCTATTATACGGACTATAAACATCATCTATAGCAGTTTGTCTTTGGGCCCAAAAACCTGTGTTTAGGCCCATGGATTTGATAGAGTGGGATTGGGCACTTGGGCTTCAAATGGACGTTCATGGTGGCATCGGTTGACCCACGGGGCCTATAATATATTAAATCGAAGCTGACTCAGAGGGCCATTATACGGGCTATAAACATCGTCTATAGCGATTTATCTTTAGGCCCAAAAACCTCTGTTTAAGCCCATGGATTTGATAGAGTGGGCTTGGGCACTTGGGCATCAAATGGACGTTCGTGGCGGCATCGGTTGACCCACAGGGCCATAATATATAATATCAAAGCTGACTCAGAGGGCTAAAATGCAGGCTATTAATGTCGTCTATAGCGGTTTGTTTTTGGGCCTAAAAACCTATGTTTAGGCCCTTGGATTAGATAGAGTGGGCTTTCGTACTTGGTCTTCAAATGGACATTCGTGGTGGCATCGATTGACCCACGGGGCCCATAATATATCAAATCAAAGCTGACTTAGAGGATTATAATAAGGGATATACACTTCATCTATAGCGATTTGTCTTCGGGCCCAATAACCTATTTTTTTGGGCCCAAATACCTTTGTTTCGACCCATGGATTTGATAATGGGATTAGGCACCTAGGCTTTAAATGGACGTTCGTGGCGACATCAGTTGACCCATAGGGCCCTTAATATATCAAATCGAAGCTGACTCAGAGGGCTATTATACGGCTATAAACATCGTCTATAGCGATTTGTCTTCGGGGCCAAAAACCTATGTTTTTGGGCCCAAATACCTTTATTTCAGCCCATGGATTTGATAGTGGGCATGGGCACTTGGGCTTTAAATGGACATTCATGGTGGGATCGGTTGACCCACGAGGCCCATAATATATCAAATCAAATCTGACTCAAAGGGCTATAATGTGGGCTATAAAGGCCGTCTATAGCAATTTGTCTTTGGGTCTAAAAATCTATGTTTAGGCCCATGGATTTGATAGACACTTGGGCATCAAATGGATGTTCGTGGCGATATCGATTGACCCACGGAGCCCAGAATATATCAAATCAAAGCTGACTTAGAGGGCTATAATGCAGGCTATAAATAACATCTATAGCGATTTGTCTTTGGGCCCAAAAAACCTATGTTTAGGCCGATGGATTTGATAGAGTGGGCTTTCGTACTTGGGCTTCAAATGGACGTTCGTGGTGGCATCAGTTGACCCACTGGGCCCATAATATATCAAATCAAAGCTGACTCAGAGGGCTATAATGGGGACTATAAACATCGTCTATAGTAGTTTGTCTTCGGGCCCAAAAACATATGTTTTTGGGCCCAAATACCTTTGTTTTGGCCCATGGATTTGATACTGGGCTTGGGCACTTGGGCTTCAAATGGACGTTCGTGGCGGTATCGGTTGACCCACGGGGCCCATAATTTATCAAATCGAAGCTAACTTAGAGGGCTATTATACGGGCTATAAACATCATCTATAACGATTTTTCTTTGGGCCCAAAAATCTATGCTTATGACCATGGATTTGATAGAGTGGGCTTTCACACTTAGGCTTCAAATGGACGTTCGTGGTGGCATCGGTTGACCCATGGGGCCTATAATATATTAAATCGAAGCTGACTTAGAGGGCTACAAAGTGGGCTATAAAGCCCGTTTATTAAGATTTGTCTTTGGCCCCAAAAACCTATGTTTAGGCCCATGGATTTGATAGAGTGGGCTTGGGCACTTGGGCTTCAAATGGACATTCGTGGCGGCATCGGTTGACCCACAGGGCCCATAATATATCAAATCAAAGCTGACTCAGAGGGCTATTATATGGGCTATAAACGTCGTCTATAGTGGTTTGTCTTTAGGCCCAAAAACCTGTGGTTAGGCCTAAGGATTTGATAGAGTGGGCTTGGCCACTTGGGCTTCAAATGGACGTTCGTGGCGGCATCGGTTGACCCATGGGGCCCATAATATATCAAATCAAACCTGATTCAGAGGGCTATAATACGGGCTATAAAGGTCATCTATAGTGATTTGTCTTTGGGCCCAAAAACATATGTTTAGGCCCATGGATTTGATAGAGTGGGCTAGGGCGCTTGGGCTTTAAATGGATGTTCGTGGCGGCATCGGTTGAGCCACGGGGCCCATAATATGTTAAATCGAAGCTGACTCATAGGGCTATTATATGGGCTATAAACGTCATCTATATTTATTTTTCTTTGGGCCCAAAAACCTATGTTTAGGCACATGGATTTGATATAGTGGGCTTTCATACTTGGGCTTCAAATGGACGTTCGTGGCGGCATCGATTGACCCACGGGGCCCATAATATATCAAATCGAAGCTGACTCAGAGGGCTATAATGCAGGCTATAAAGTCCATCAATAGCGATTTGTCTTTGGGCCTAAAAACCTATGTTTAGGCCCATGGATTTAATAGAGTGGGCTTGGGCACTTGGGCTTCAAATGGTCGTTCATGGCGGCATCGGTTGACCCACGAGGCCCATAATATATCAAATCGAAGCTGACTCAAAGGGATATAATACAGGCCATAAAGGCCATCAATACTGTTTTGTCTTTGGGCCCAAAAACGTATGTTTAAGCCCATGGATTTGATAGTGTGGGCTTAGGCACTTGGGCTTCAAATGGACGTTCGTGGTGGCATCAGTTGACCCACGGGGCCCGTAATATATAAAATCAAAGCTGACTCAGAGGGCTACTATATGTTCTATAAACTTCGTCTATAGTGGTTTGTCTTTGGGCCCAAAAAACCTATGTTTAGGCCTATGGATTTGATAGAGTGGGCTTGGGCACATGGGCTTCAAATGGACATTCGTTGCGGCATCGATTGACCCACGGGACCCATAGTATATCAAATCGAACCTGACTCAGAGGGCTATAATGCAGTCTATAAAGGTCATCTATAGCGATTTGTCTTTGGGCCCAAAAACCTATGTTTAGGCCATGGATTTACTAGAGTGGGCTTTCGCACTTGGGCTTCAAATGGACGTTCGTGGTGGCATCGGTTGACCCAAGGGGCCCATAATATATCAAATCGAAGCTGACTCAAAGGGCTATTATACGGGCTATAAACATCATCTATAATGATTTGTCTTTGGGCCCAAAAACCTATGTTTAGGTGCATGGATTTGATAGAGTGGGCTTAGGCACTTGGGGTTTAAATGAACGTTCGTGGCGGCATTGGTTGACCAACGGGGCCCATGATATATCAAATCGAAGCTGACTCAGAGGGCTATAATGCGAGCTATAAGCATCATCTATAGCAGTTTGTCTTTGGGCCCAAAAACCTGTGTTTAGGCCCATGGATTTGATAGAGTGGGCTTGAGCATTTGGGCTTCAAATGGATGTTCGTGGCGGCATCGGTTGACCGAAGGGGCCCATAATATATCAAATCAAAGCTGACTCAGAGGGCTATTATACATACTATAAACATCATCTATAGTGGTTTGTCTTTGGGCCCAAAAACTTATGTTTAGGCCCATGGATTTGATAGAGTGGGATTAGGCACTTGGGCTTCAAATGGACGTTCGTGGTGGCATCGGTTGACCCACGGGGCCTATAATATATCAAATCAAAGCTGACTCAGAGGGCCATTATACAGGCTATAAACATCGTCTATAGCTGTTTGTCTTTGGGCCTAAAAACCTGTGTTTAGGCCAATGGATTTAATAGAGTGGGCTTGGGCACTTGGGCTTCAAATGGATGTTCGTGGCGGCATCGGTTGACCCAAGGGGCCCATAATATATCAAATCAAACTGAATCAAAGGGCTATTATACGGGCTATAAACATCATCTATAGCGGTTTTTCTTTGGGCCTAAAAACCTGTGTTTAGGCGCATGGATTTGATAGAGTGGGATTGCGCACTTGGGCTTTAAATGGACGCTCGTGGTAGCATCAGTTGACCTACTGGGCCCATAATATATCAAATCGAGTTGACTCAGAGGGCCATAATGCGGGCTATAAAGGCCATCTAAAGCGATTTGGCTTAGGGCCCAAAAACCTATATTTAGGCCCATGGATTTGATAGAGTGGGCGTGGGCACTTGGGCTTCACATGGACTTTCGTGGCAGCATCGGTTGATCCACGAGGCTAATAATCTATCAAATCGAAGCTGACTCAGAGGGCTACAATGCGGGCTATAAAGGCCATCTATAATGATTTGTCTTTGGGCCCAAAAACCTATGTTTAGGCCCATGCATTCAATAGAGTGGGCTTGGGCACTTGGGCTTCAAATGGACGTTCGTGGCGGCATCGGTTGACCCACGGGGCCCATAATATGTCAAATCGAAGCTGACTCAGAGGGCTATAATGCGGACTATAAAGGCTTATAGCAATTTGTCTTTGGGCCCAAAAACCTATGTTTAGGCCCATGGATTTGATAGAGTGGGCTTTCGCACTTAGGCTTCAAATGGACGTTCGTTGTGGCATTGGTTAACCGAAGGGGCCCATAATATACCAAATCAAAGCTGACTCAGAGGGCTATTATACAAACTATTAATATCATCTATAGCAATTTTTCTTTGGGCCAAAAAACCTGTGTTTAGGCCCATGGATTTGATAGAGTGGGATTGGGCACTTGGGCTTCAAATGGACGTTCATGGAGGCATCGGCTGACCTACGGGGCCCATAATATATCAAATCGAAGTTGACCCAGAGGGCTATTATACGAACGATAAACATCGTCTATAGCAATTTGTCTTTGGGCCCAAAAACATGTGTTTAGGCCCATGGATTTAATAGAGTGGGCTTGGGCACTTGGGCTTCAAATGGACGTTTGTGGTGATGTCGGTTGACCCATGGGGCCCATAATTTATCAAATCAAAGCTGACTCAGAGGGCTATTATATGGGCTATAAACATTGTCAATAGCGGTTTGTCTTTGGGCCCAAAAACTTTTGTTTAGGCCCATGGATTTGATAGAGTGGGCTTGGGCACTTGGGCTTCAAATGGACGTTCGTGGTGGCATCGGTTGACCCACGGGGCCCCATAATATATCAAATCGAAACTGACTCAGAGAACTATGATACGGGCTATAAACATCATCTGTAGTAGTTTGTCTTTGGGTCCAAAAACCTATGTTTAGGCCCATGGATTTGATAGAGTGGGCTTGGGCACTTGGGCTTCAAGTGGACGTTCGTAGGCGGCATCGGTTGACCCACGGGGCCCATAATATATCAAATCAAAGCTAACTCAGAGGGCTACAATACGGGTTGAAAAAGGTCATCTATTTTTATTGCCTTTGGAACAGAAAACCTATGTTTAGGCCCATGGATTTGATAGAGTGGGCGTGGGTACTCGGGTTTCAAATGGATGTTTGTGGCGGCATCGATTGTCCCACGGGGCCCATAATATATCAAATCAAAGCTGACTCAGAGGGCTATGAGGGGGCCTATAAACTTTGTCTATAGCAGTTTGTCTTCGGGCCCAAAAACCTATGTTTTTGGACCCAAATACCTTTGTTTCGGCCCACAGATTTGATAGTGGGCTTGGGTACTTGGGCTTCAAATGGACGTTCGTGGCGGCATCGGTTGACCCACGAAGCCCATAATATATCAAATCAAAGCTGACTCAAAGGGCTATTATACGAGCTATAAACATCATCTATAGCGGTTTGTCTTTGGACTCAAAAACCTATGTTTAGGGCCATGGATTTGATAGAGTGGGCTTGGGCACTTGGGCTTCAAATGGACGTTCGTGGCGGCATCGGTTGACCCACAGGGCCCATAATATATCAAATTGAAGCTGACTCAGAGGGCTATTATGTGGCCTATAAACATCATCTTTAGCGATTTGTCTTTGGGCCCAAAAATCTATGTTTAGGCCCATGGATTTGATAGAGTGGGCTTTCGCACTTGGGCTTCAAATGGACGTTCGTTACGACATCGGTTGACCCACGAGGCCCATAATATATCAAATTAAAGCTGACTCAGAGGGCTATAATACGAACTATAAAAGTCATCTATAGCAGTTTGTCTTTGGGCCTAAAAAATTATGTTTAAGCCCATGGATTTGATAGAGTGGGCTTTCACACTTGGGCTTCAAATGGACATTCGTTGAGGCATCAGTTGACCCATGGGGCCCATAATATATCAAAGCGAAGCTGACTCAGAGGGCTATTATATGGGCTATAAACATCATTTATAGCGATTTGTCTTTGGGACCAAAAACTTGTGTTTAGGCCCATGGATTTGATAGAGTGGGCTTGGGCACTTAGGCTTCAAATGGATGTTCGTGGCGGCATCGGTTGACCCACGGGGCCCATAATATATCAAATCGAATCTAACTCAGAGGGCTATAATTCGGGCAATAAATGTCATCTATAGTGGTTTATCTCTGGGCCCAAAAACTTAAGTTTAGGCCCATGGATTTGATAGAGTGGGCTGGGGCACTTGGGCTTCAAATGGACGTTGGTGGCAGCATCGGTTGACCCACGGGGCCCATAATATATCAAATCAAAGCTGACTCAGAGGGCTATGATATGGGCTATAAACATCATTAGTAGCAGTTTGTCTTTGGGCCCAAAAACCTGAATTTATGCCCATGGATTTGATAGAGTGGGCTTGGGCACTTGGGTTTCAAATGGACATTCGTGGCGGCATCGGTTGACCCACGGGGTCCATAATATATCAAATCGAAGCTGACTCAGAGGGCTATTATACGGGCTATAAATGTCATCTATAGTGGTTTGTCTTTGGGCCCTAAAACCTGTGTTTTGGCCCATGGATTTGATAGAGTGGGCTTGGGCACTTGGGCATCAAATGGACATTCGTGGCAGCATGGGTTGACCCACGGGGCCCATAATATATCAAATCGAAGTTGACTCATAGGGCTATTATACGGGCTATAAACATCATCTTTACCGATTTTTCTTTGGGCCCAAAAACCTGTGTTTAGGCCCATGGATTTGATAGTGTGGGCTTTCGTACTTGGGCTTCAAATGGATGATCGTGGCGGCATCCATTGACCCAGGGGGCCCATAATATATCAAATCGAAGCTGACTCAGAAGGCTATAATTCTGGCTATAAAAGTCATCTATAGCAGTTTGTCTTTGGGCCGAAAAACCTATGTTTAGGCCCAGGGATTTGATAGAATGGGCTTTCGCACCTGGGCTTCAAATGGACGTTCATTACGGCATCAGTTGACCCACGGGGCCCATAATATATCAAATCGAAGCTGGCTCAGAGGTCTATAATGGGGATTATAAACGTTGTCTATAGCGATTTGTCTTCAGCCCTAAAAACCTATGTTTTTGGGCCCAAATACCTTTGTTTTGGCCCATGGATTTGATAGTCGGCTTGGGTACTTGGGCTTCAAATGGACGTTAGTGGCGGCATCGGTTGACCCTCATTGCCCATAATATATCAAATCGAAGCTGACTCAGGGGGATATTATACGGGCTATAAACATCATCTTTAGCGGTTTGTCTTTGGGGGATTTGATAGAGTGGGCTTGGGCACTTGGGCTTCAAATGGACATTCGTGGTGGCATCGGTTGACCCACGGGGCCCAAAATATATCAAATCGAAGTTCACTTAGAGGGCTACAATGTGGAATACAAAGGACATCTCTTTCGATTTGTCTTTGGGCCCAAAAACCTATGTTTAGGCCCATGGATTTGATAGAGTGGGCTTGGGTAGTTAGACTTCAAATGGACGTTCGTGGAGGCATCGGTTGACCCACGAGGCCCATAATATATCAAATCAAAGTTGACTCAGAGGGCTAAAAAGGGGCCTATAAACTTCATCTATAGCGGTTTGTCTTCGGGCATAAAAACCTATGTTTTCGGGCCCAATACTTTTGTTTTGGCCCATGGATTTGATAGTGGGCTTGGGCACTTGGGCTTCAAATGGACGTTCGTGGCGGCATCGATTGATCCACGAGGCTGATAATATATCAAATTAAAGCTGACTCAGAGGGCTATTATAAGGGCTACAAATGTCGTCTATAGCTGTTTGTCTTTGAGCCTAAAAACCTGTGCTTAGGCCCATGGATTTGATAGAGTGGGCTTGGGCATTTGGGCTTCAAATGGATGTTCGTGGTGGCATCGGTTGACCCACGGGGCCCATAATATATCAAATCGAAGCTGAATTAAAGGGCTATAATAGCCCTTTAAAGGTCATCTATAGCGATTTGTCGTTAGGCCCAAAAAGCTATGTTTATGCCCATGGATTAGATAGAGTGGGCTTGGCCACTTGGGCTTCAAATGGACGTTCGTTGCGGCATCGGTTGACCCACGGGGTCCATAATATATCAAATCAAAATTGACTCAGAGGGCTACAATGTAGGCTATTAAGGCCATCTATGTCGATTTGTCTATGGGCCCAAAAACCTATGTTTAGGCCCATTGATTTGATAGAGTAGACTTGGGTACTTGGGCTTCAAATGGACATTCGTGGCGGCATCGGTTGACCCACGAAGCCCATAATATATTAAATCGAAGCTGACTCAGAGGGCTATATTGGGAACTATAAACTTTGTCCATTGTGGTTTGTCTTTGGGCCCAAAACCTATGTTTTTGGGCCCAAATACCTTTATTTCGGCCCATGGATTTGATAGTGGGCTTGGGCACTTGGGCTTCAAATGGACGTTCGTGGTGGCATCGATTGACCCACGGGGCCCAAAATATATCAAATTAAAGCTGACTTAGAGGGCTAATGTACGGGCTATAAACATTATCTATAGCGGTTTGTCTTTGGGCCCAAAAACCTATGTTTAGGCCCATGGATTTGATGGAGTAAGCTTTCACACTTGGGCTTGAAATGGACGTTCGTGGAGGCATCGATTGACCCACGGGGCCCATAATATATCAAATCGAAGCTGAGTTAGAGGGCTACAATACGGGCTATCAAGACCATCTTTTTTATTTGTCTTTGGGCCCAAAAAACCTATGTTTAGGCCCATGGATTTGATAAAGTGGGCTTGGGCACTTGGGCTTCAAATTGATGTTCATGGCAGCATCGGTTGACCCACAGGGCCTATAATATCTCAAATCGAAGTTGACTTAGAGGGATATTATACGGGCTATAAACATCATCTATTGCGGTTTGTCTTTGGGCCCAGAAACCTGTGTTTAGGCACATGGATTTGATAGAGTGGGGCTTGGGCACTTAGGCTTCAAATGGACATTCGTGGCTGTATCGATTGACCCATTAGGCCCATAACATATCAAATCGAAGCTGACTCAGAGGGCTATAATGCAAGCTATAAAGGCCATCTATAGCGATTTGTCTTTGGGCCCAATAACCTATGTTTAGGCCCATGGATTTGATAGAGTGGGCTTGGGCACTTGGGCTTCAAATGGACGTTCATGGCGGCATCGATTGACCCATAGGGCCCATAATATATCAAATCAAAGCTGACTCAGAGGCCTATAATGTGGGCTATAAAGGCCATCAATAGTGATTTGTCTTCGGGCCCAGAAACCTATGTTTAGGCCCATGGATTTGATAGAGTGGTCATTCACACTTGTGCTTCAAATGGACGTTCGTGGCGGCATCGGTTGACCCACAGGGCCCATAATATATCAAATCAAAGCTTACTCAGAGGGATATAATGGGGGCTATACACTTCATCTATAGCGATTTGTCTTCAGGCCCAAAAACCTATGTTTTTCGGCCCAAATACCTTTGTTTCGGCCCATGGATTTTATAGTGGGCTTGGGCACTTGGGCTTCAAATGGACGTTTGTGGTGGCATCGGATGACCCACGGGGCCCATAATATAACAAATCGAAGTTGACTCAGAGGGCTATTATACGAGCTATAAACATCGTTTATAGTGGTTTGTCTTTGGGCCCAAAAACCTGTGTTTAGGCCAATGGATTTGATAGAGGGGGCTTTCGCACTTGGGCTTCAAATGGACGTTGGTGGCGGCATCGATTGACCCACGGGGCCCATAATATATCAAATCAAAGCTGACTCAATAGGCTATAATGCGTTCTATCAAGGCCATCTATTTCGATTTGTCAATGGGCCTAAAAACCTATGTTTAGGCCCATTGATTTAATAGAGTGGGCTTGGGCACTTGGGCTTCAAATGGATGTTCGTGGCAGCATCGGTTGACCCACGAAGCCCATAATATATCAAATCAAAGCTGACTCAGCGGGCTATAATGTAAGCTATAAAAACCATCTATAGCGATTTGTCTTTGGGCCCAAAAATCTATGTTTAAGCCCATAGATTTGATAGAGTGGGCTTCGGCACTTGGGCTTCAAATGGATGTTTGTGGCGGCATTGGTTGACCCACAAGGCCCATAATATATCAAATCAAAGTTGACTCAGAGGGATACAATACGGGCTATCAAGGCTGTCTATTTTAATTTGTTTGTGTGCC
>CANTUR010001354.1:0-103558 GCA_947683625.1 Mallotus nudiflorus | reverse complement strand
GTGGGTCAACCGATGCCACCACGAACGTCCATTTGAAGCCCAAGTGCCCAAGCCCGCTCTTTCAAATCCATGGGCCTAAACATGGGTTTTTGGGCCCAAAGACAAATCGCTATAGATGGGCTTTAGAGCCCGCACTGTAGCCCTCTGAGTCAGCTTCGATCTGATATATTATGGGCCCCGTGGGTCAACCGATGCCGCCACGAATGTCCATTTGAAGCCCAAGTACGCAAGCCCATAATCAAATCCATGGGCTGAAATAATGGTTTTCGGGCCCCAAAACAAAGGAATTTGGGCTCGAGGACGGCCCGCTACAGACATAGTTTGTAGCGGCCCGTTATAGCCCTCTGAGTCAGCTTCGATTTGATATATTATGGGCCCCGTGGGTCAACCGATGCCGTCACGAACGTCCATTTGAAGCCCAAGTGCGCAAGCCCACTCTATCAAATCCGTGGGCCTAAACATGGGTTTTTGGGCCCAAAGACGAATCGCTATAGATGGGCTTTAGAGCCCGTACTATAGCCCTCTGAGTCAGCTTCGATCTGATATATTATGGGCCCCGTGGGTCAACCGATGCCGCAACGAACGTCCATTTGAAGCCCATGTGCGCAAGCTTACTCTATCAAATCCATGGGCCTAAACATGGTTTTTGGGCCCAAAGACGAATCGCTATAGATGGGCTTTAGAGCCCGCACTGTAGCCCTCTGAGTCAGATTCGATATGATATATTATGGGCCCCGTGGGTCAACCGATGCCGCCCCGAACATCCGTTTGAAGCCCAAGTGCCCAAGCCCACTCTATCAAATCCATGGGCCTAAACATGGGCTTTTGGGCCCAAAGAAAAATCACTATAGATGGGCTTTAGAGCCCGCACTGTAGCCCTCTGAGTCAGCTTCGATCTGATATATTATGGGTCCCGTGGGTCAGCCGATGCCGCCACGAACGTCCATTTGAAGCCCAAGTGCGCAAGCCCATAATCAAATCCATGGGCCGAAATAGTGGTTTTTGGGCCCTAAAACAAAGGAATTTGGGCCAGAGGACGGCCCGTTACAGACGCAGTTTGTAGTAGCCCGTTATAGCCCTCTGAGTCAGCTTCGATTTGATATATTATGGGCCCCGTGGGTCAACCGATGCCGCCACGAACGTCCATTTGAAGCCCAAGTGCGCAAGCCCACTCTATCAAATCCATGGGCCTAAACATGGGTTTTTGGGCCCAAAGACGAATCGCTATAGATGGGCTTTAGAGCCCGCAGTGTAGCCCTCTGAGTCAGCTTCGATCTGATATATTATAGGCCCCGTGGGTCAACCGATGCCGCCACGAACGTCCATTTGAAGCCCAAGTGCCCAAGCCCACTCTTTCAGATCCATGGGCCTAAACATGTGTTTTTGGGCCCAAAGACAAATCGCTATAGATGGGCTTTAGACCCCGTACTGTAGCCCTCTGAGTCATATTCGATATGATATATTATGGGCCCCGTGGGTCAACCGATGCCGCCCCGAACATCCATTTGAAGCCCAAGTGCCCAAGCCCACTCTATCAAATCCATGGGCCTAAATATGGGTTTTTGGGCCCAAAGACGAATCGCTATAGATGGGCTTTAGAGCCCGCACTGTAGCCCTCTGAGTCAGATTCAATATGATATATTATGGGCCCCGTGGGTCAACCGATGCCGCCCCGAACATCCATTTGAAGCCCAACTGCCCAAGCCCACTCTATCAAATCCATGGGCCTAACATGGGTTTTTGGGCCCAAAGATGAATCGCTATAGATGGGCTTTAGAGCCCGCACTGTAGCCCTCTGAGTCAGCTTCGATCTGATATATTATGGGCCCCGTGGGTCAACCGATGCCACCACGAACGTCCATTTGAAGCCCAAGTGCCCAAGCCCGCTCTTTCAAATCCATGGGCCTAAACATGGGTTTTTGGGCCCAAAGACAAATCGCTATAGATGGGCTTTAGAGCCCGCACTGTAGCCCTCTGAGTCAGCTTCGATCTGATATATTATGGGCCCCGTGGGTCAACCGATGCCACCACGAACGTCCATTTGAAGCCCAAGTGCGCAAGCCCATGATCAAATCCATGGGCCGAAATAGTGGTTTTCGGGCCCAAAAAACAAAGGAATTTGGGCCCGAGGACGGCCCGCTATAGACGTAGTTTGTAGCGGCCCGTTATAGCCCTCTGAGTCAGCTTCGATTTGATATATTATGGGCCCCGTGGGTCAACCGATGCCGTCACGAATGTCCATTTGAAGCCTAAGTGCGAAAGCCCACTCTATCAAATCCGTGGGCCTAAACATGGGTTTTTGGACCCAAAGACGAATCGCTATAGATGGGCTTTAGAGCCCGTACTGTAGCCCTCTAAGTCAGCTTTGATCTGATATATTATGGGCCCCGTGGGTCAACGATGCCGCCACGAATGTCCATTTGAAGCCCAAGTGCGCAAGGCCACTCTATCAAATCCATGGGCCTAAACATGGGTTTTTGGGCCCAAAGACGAATCGCTATAGATTGGCTTTAGAGCCCGCACTGTAGCCCTCTGAGTCAGATTCAATATGATATATTATGGGCCCCGTGGGTCAACCGATGCCGCCCCGAACATCCATTTGAAGACCAACTGCCCAAGCCCACTCTATCAAATCCATGGGCCTAACATGGGTTTTTGGGCCCAAAGACGAGTCGCTATAGATGGGCTTTAGAGCCCGCACTGTAGCCCTCTGAGTCAGCTTCGATCTGATATATTATGGGCCCCGTGGGTCAACCGATGCCACCACGAACGTCCATTTGAAGCCCAAGTGCCCAAGCCCGCTCTTTCAAATCCATGGGCCTAAACATGGGTTTTTGGGCCCAAAGACAAATCGCTATAGATGGGCTTTAGAGCCCGCACTGTAGCCCTCTGAGTCAGCTTCGATCTGATATATTATGGGCCCCGTGGGTCAACCGATGCCGCCACGAACGTCCATTTGAAGCCCAAGTGCGCAAGCCAGTAATCAAATCCATGGGCCGAAATAGTGGTTTTTGGGCCCCAAAACAAAGGAATTTGGGCCCGAGGACGGCCCGCTACAGACACAGTTTGTAGCGGCCCGTTATAGCCCTCTGAGTCAGCTTCGATTTGATATATTATGGGCCCCGTGGGTCAACTGATGCCGTCACGAACGTCCATTTGAAGCCCAAGTGCGCAAGCCCACTCTATCAAATCCGTGGGCCTAAACATGGGTTTTTGGGCCCAAAGACGAATCGCTATAGATGGGCTTTAGAGCCCGTACTGTAGCCCTCTGAGTCAGCTTCGATCTGATATATTATGGCCCCGTGGGTCAACCGATGCCGCCACGAACGTCCATTTGAAGCCCAAGTGCGCAAGCCCACTCTATCAAATCCATGGGCCTAAACATGGGTTTTTGGGCCCAAAGACGAATCGCTATAGATGGGCTGTAGAGCCCGTACTGTAGCCCTCTGAGTCAGATTCGATATGATATATTATGGGCCCCGTGGGTCAACCGATGCCGCCCCGAACATCCGTTTGAAGCCCAACTGCCCAAGCCCACTCTATCAAATCCATGGGCCTAAACATGGGTTTTTGGGCCGAAAGAAAAATCGCTATAGATGGGCTTTAGAGCCCGCACTGTAGCCCTCTGAGTCAGCTTCGATCTGATATATTATGGGCCCCGTGGGTCAACCGATGCCGCCACGAACGTCCATTTGAAGCCCAAGTACGCAAGCCCATAATCAAATCCATGGGCCGAAATAGTGATTTTTGGGCCCCAAAACAAAGGAATTTGGGCCCGAGGTCGGCCCACTACAGACGCAGTTTGTAGCGGCCCGTTATAGCCCTCTGAGTCAGCTTCGATTTGATATATTATGGGCCCCGTGGGTCAACCGATGCCGCCACGAACGTCCATTTGAAGCCCAAGTGCCCAAGCCCACTCTTTCAGATCCATGGGCCTAAACATGTGTTTTTGGGCCCAAAGACAAATCGCTATAGATGGGCTTTAGACCCCGCACTGTAGCCCTCTAAGTCAGATTCGATATGATATATTATGGGCCCCGTGGGTCAACCGATGCCGCCCCGAACATCCGTTTGAAGCCCAACTGCCCAAGCCCACTCTATCAAATCCATGGGCCTAAACATGGGTTTTTGGGCCGAAAGAAAAATCGCTATAGATGGGTTTTAGAGCCCGCACTGTAGCCCTCTGAGTCAGCTTCGATCTGATATATTATGGGCCCCGTGGGTCAACCGATGCCGCCACGAACGTCCATTTGAAGCCCAATTGCGCAAGCCCATAATCAAATCCGTGGGCCGAAATAGTGATTTTTGGGCCCCAAAACAAAGGAATTTGGGCCCGAGGACGGCCCACTACAGACGCAATTTGTAGCGGCCCGTTATAGCCCTCTGAGTCAGCTTCGATTTGATATATTATGGGCCCCGTGGGTCAACCGATGCCGCCACGAACGTCCATTTGAAGCCCAAGTGCGCAAGCCCACTCTATCAAATCCATGGGCCTAAACATGGGTTTTTGGGCCCAAAGACGAATCGCTATAGATGGGCTTTAGAGCCCGCAGTGTAGCCCTCTGAGTCAGCTTCGATCTGATATATTATAGGCCCCGTGGGTGAACCGATGCCGCCACGAACGTCCATTTGAAGCCCAAGTGCCCAAGCCCACTCTTTCAGATCCATGGGCCTAAACATGTGTTTTTGGGCCCAAAGACAAATCGCTATAGATGGGCTTTAGACCCCGCACTGTAGCCCTCTGAGTCAGCTTCGATATGATATATTATGGGCCCCGTGGGTCAACCGATGCCGCCCCGAACATCCGTTTGAAGCCCAAGTGCCCAAGCCCAATCTATCAAATCCATGGGCCTAAATATGGGTTTTTGGGCCCAAAGAAAAATGGGTATAGATGGGCTTTAGAGCCCGCACTGTAGCGCTCTGAGTCAGCTTCGATCTGATATATTATGGGCCCCGTGGGTCAACCGATGCCGCCACGAACGTCCATTTGAAGCCCAAGTGCGCAAGCCCATAATCAAATCCATGGGCCGAAATAGTGGTTTTCGGGCCCCAAAACAAAGGAATTTGGGCCCGAGGACGGCCCGCTACAGACGCAGTTTGTAGTGGCCCGTTATAGCCCTCCGAGTCAGCTTCGATTCGATATATTATGGGCCCCGTGGGTCAACCGATGCCGCCACGAACGTCCATTTGAAGCCCAAGTGCGCAAGCCCACTCTATCAAATCCATGGGCCTAAACATGGGTTTTTGGGCCTAAAGACGAATCGCTATAGATGGGCTTTAGAGCCCGCACTGTAGCCCCCTGAGTCAGATTCGAAATGATATATTATGGGCCCCGTGGGTCAACCGATGCCGCCCCTAACATCCATTTGAAGCCCAACTGCCCAAGCCCACTCTATCAAATCCATGGGCCTAAACATGGGTTTTTTGGACCCAAAGACGAATCGCTATAGATGGGCTTTAGAGCCCGCACTGTAGCCCTCTAAGTCAGCTTCGATCTGATATATTATGGGCCCCGTGGGTCAACCGATGCCGCCACGAATGTCCATTTGAAGCCCAAGTACGCAAGCCCATAATCAAATCCATGGGCTGAAATAATGGTTTTCGGGCCCCAAAACAAAGGAATTTGGGCTCGAGGACGGCCCGCTACAGATGTAGTTTGTAGTGGCCCGTTATAGCCCTCTGAGTCAGCTTTGATTTGATATATTATGGGCCCCGTGGGTCAACCGATGCCGTCACGAACGTCCATTTGAAGCCCAAGTGCGCAAGCCCACTCTATCAAATCCGTGGGCCTAAACATGGGTTTTTGGGCCCAAAGACGAATCGCTATAGATGGGCTTTAGAGCCCGTACTGTAGCCCTCTGAGTCAGCTTCGATCTGATATATTATGGGCCCCGTGGGTCAACCGATGCCGCAACGAACGTCCATTTGAAGCCCATGTGCGCAAGCTTACTCTATCAAATCCATGGGCCTAAACATGGGTTTTTGGGCCCAAAGACGAATCGCTATAGATGGGCTTTAGAGCCCGCACTGTAGCCCTCTGAGTCAGATTCGATATGATATATTATGGGCCCCGTGGGTCAACCGATGCCGCCCCGAACATCCGTTTGAAGCCCAAGTGCCCAAGCCCACTCTATCAAATCCATGGGCCTAAACATGGGCTTTTAGGCCCAAAGAAAAATCGCTATAGATGGGCTTTAGAGCCCGCATTGTAGCCTTCTGAGTCAGCTTCGATCTGATATATTATGGGCCCCGTGTGTCAACCGATGCCGCCACGAACGTCCATTTGAAGCCCAAGTGCGCAAGCCCATAATCAAATCCATGGGCCGAAATAGTGGTTTTTGGGCCCTAAAACAAAGGAATTTGGGCCAGAGGACGGCCCGTTACAGACGCAGTTTGTAGCAGCCCGTTATAGCCCTCTGAGTCAGCTTCGATTTGATATATTATGGGCCCCGTGGGTCAACCGATGCCGCCACGAACGTCCATTTGAAGACCAAGTGCGCAAGCCCACTCTATCAAATCCATGGGCCTAAACATGGGTTTTTGGGCCCAAAGACGAATCGCTATAGATGGGCTTTAGAGCCCGCACTGTAGCCCTCTGAGTCAGCTTCGATCTAATATATTATGGGCCCCGTGGGTCAACCGATGCCGCCACGAACGTCCATTTGAAGCCCAAGTGCCCAAGCCCACTCTTTCAAATCCATGGGCCTAAACATGGGTTTTTGGGCCCAAAGACAAATCGCTATAGATGGGCTTTAGACCCCGCACTGTAGCCCTCTGAGTCAGATTCGATATGATATATTATGGGCCCCGTGGGTCAACCGATGCCGCCCCGAACATCCGTTTGAAGCCCAAGTGCCCAAGCCCACTCTATCAAATCCATGGGCCTAAACATGGGTTTTTGGGCCCAAAGAAAAATCGTTATAGATGGGCTTTAGAGCCCGCACTGTAGCCCTCTGAGTCAGCTTCGATCTGATATATTATGGGCCCCATGGGTCAACCGATGCCGCCACGAACGTCCATTTGAAGCCCAAGTGCGCAAGCCCATAATCAAATCCATGGGCCGAAATAGTGGTTTTCGGGCCCCAAAACAAAGGAATTTGGGCCCGAGGACGGCCCGCTACAGACATATTTTGTAGCGGCTCGTTATAGCCCTCCGGGTCAGCTTCGATTCGATATATTATGGGCCCCGTGGGTCAACCGATGCCGCCACGAACGTCCATTTGAAGCCCATGTGCGCAAGCCCACTCTATCAAATCCATGGGCCTAAACATGGGTTTTTGGGCCCAAAGACGAATCGCTATAGATGGGCTTTAGAGCCCGCACTGTAGCCCTCTGAGTCAGATTCGATATGATATATTATGGGCCCCGTGGGTCAACCGATGCCGCCCCGAACATCCATTTGTAGCCCAACTGCCCAAGCCCACTGTATCAAATCCATGGGCCTAAACATGGGTTTTTGGGCCCAAAGACGAATCGCTATAGATGGGCTTTAGAGCCCGTACTGTACCCCTCTGAGTCAACTTCGATCTGATATATTATGGGCCCCGTGGGTCAACCGATGCCACCACGAACGTCCATTTGAAGCCCAAGTGCCCAAGCCCGCTCTTTCAAATCCATGGGCCTAAACATGGGTTTTTGGGCCCAAAGACAAATCGCTATAGATGGGCTTTAGAGCCCGCACTGTAGCCCTCTGAGTTAGCTTCGATCTGATATATTATGGGCCCCGTGGGTCAACCGATGCCGCCACGAACGTCCATTTGAAGCCCAAGTATGCAAGCCCATAATCAAATCCATGGGCCGAAATAGTGGTTTTCGGGCCCCAAAACAAAGGAATTTGGGCCCGAGGACGGCCCGCTACAGACACAGCTTTGTAGCGGCTCGTTATAGCCCTCTGAGTCAGCTTCGATCTGATATATTATGGGCCCCGTGGGTCAACCGATGCCGTCACGAACGTCCATTTGAAGCCCAGTTTCGCAAGCCCACTCTGTCAAATTCGTGGCCTAAACATGGGTTTTTGGGCCCAAAGACGAATCGCTATAGATGGGCTTTAGAGCCCGTACTGTAGCCCTCTGAGTCAGCTTCGATCTGATATATTATGGGCTCCGTGGGTCAACCGATGCCGCCACGAACGTCCATTTGAAGCCCAAGTGCGCAAGCCCACTCTATCAAATCCATGGGCCTAAACATGGGTTTTTGGGCCCAAAGACGAATCGCTATAGATGGGCTTTAGAGCCCGCACTGTAGCCCTCTGAGTCAGATTCGATATGATATATTATGGGCCCCGTGGGTCAACCTATGCCGCCCCGAACATCCGTTTGAAGCCCAACTGCCCAAGCCCACTCTATTAAATCCATGGGCCTAAACATGGGTTTTTGGGCCCAAAGAAAAATCGCTATAGATGGGCTTTAGAGCCCGCATTGTAGCCCTCTGAGTCAGCTTCGATCTGATATATTATTGGCCCCGTGGGTCAACCGATGCCGCCACGAACGTCCATTTGAAGCCCAAGTGCGCAAGCCCATAATCAAATCCATGGGCCGAAATAGTGATTTTTGGGCCCCAAAACAAAGGAATTGGGGCCCGAGGACGGCCCACTACAGACGCAGTTTGTAGCGGCCCGTTATAGCCCTCTGAGTCAGCTTCGATTTGATATATTATGGGCCCCGTGGGTCAACCGATGCCGCCACGAACGTCCATTTGAAGCCCAAGTGCCCAAGCCCACTCTTTCAGATCCATGGGCCTAAACATGTGTTTTTGGGCCCAAAGACAAATAGCTATAGATGGGCTTTAGACCCCGCACTGTAGCCCTCTAAGTCAGATTTGATATGATATATTATGGGCCCCGTGGGTCAACCGATGCCGCCCCGAACATCCGTTTGAAGCCCAACTGCCCAAGCCCACTCTATCAAATCCATGGGCCTAAACATGGGTTTTTGGGCCAAAGAAAAATCGCTATAGATGGGTTTTAGAGCCCGCACTGTAGCCCTCTGAGTCAGCTTCGATCTGATATATTATGGGCCCCGTGGGTCAACCGATGACGCCACGAACGTCCATTTGAAGCCCAAGTGCGCAAGCCCATAATCAAATCCATGGGCCGAAATAGTGATTTTTGGGCCCCAAAACAAAGGAATTTGGGCCCGAGGACGGCCCACTACAGACGCAATTTGTAGCGGCCCGTTATAGCCCTCTGAGTCAGCTTCGATTTGATATATTATGGGCCCCGTGGGTCAACCGATGCCGCCACGAACGTCCATTTGAAGCCCAAGTGCGCAAGCCCACTCTATCAAATCCATGGGCCTAAACATGGGTTTTTGGGCCAAAGACGAATCGTTATAGATGGGCTTTAGAGCCCGCAGTGTAGCCCTCTGAGTCAGCTTCGATCTGATATATTATAGGCCCCGTGGGTCAACCGATGCCGCCACGAACGTCCATTTGAAGCCCAAGTGCCCAAGCCCACTCTTTCAGATCCATGGGCCTAAACATGTGTTTTTGGGCCCAAAGACAAATCGCTATAGATGGGCTTTAGACCCCGCACTGTAGCCCTCTGAGTCAGATTCGATATGATATATTATGGGCCCCGTGGGTCAACCGATGCCGCCCCGAACATCCGTTTGAAGCCCAAGTGCCCAAGCCCACTCTATCAAATCCATGGGCCTAAATATGGGTTTTTGGGCCCAAAGAAAAATGGGTATAGATGGGCTTTAGAGCCCGTACTGTAGCGCTCTGAGTCAGCTTCGATCTGATATATTATGGGCCCCGTGGGTCAACCGATGCCGCCACGAACGTCCATTTGAAGCCCAAGTGCGCAAGCCCATAATCAAATCCATGGGCCGAAATAGTGGTTTTCGGGCCCCATAACAAAGGAATTTGGGCCCGAGGACGGCCCGCTACAGACGCAGTTTGTAGTGGCCCGTTATAGCCCTCCGAGTCAGCTTCGATTCGATATATTATGGGCCCCGTGGGTCAACCGATGCCGTCACGAACGTCCATTTGAAGCCCAAGTTCGCAAGCCCACTCTGTCAAATTCGTGGGCCTAAACATGGGTTTTTGGGCCCAAAGACGAATCGCTATAGATGGGCTTTAGAGCCCGTACTGTAGCCCTCTGAGTCAGCTTCGATCTGATATATTATGGGCTCCGTGGGTCAACCGATGCCGCCACGAACGTCCATTTGAAGCCCAAGTGCGCAAGCCCACTCTATCAAATCCATGGGCCTAAACATGGGTTTTTGGGCCCAAAGACGAATCGCTATAGATGGGCTTTAGAGCCCGCACTGTAGCCCTCTGAGTCAGATTCGATATGATATATTATGGGCCCCGTGGGTCAACCTATGCCGCCCCGAACATCCGTTTGAAGCCCAAGTGCCCAAGCCCACTCTATCAAATCCATGGGCCTAAACATGGGTTTTTTTGGCCCAAAGACGAATCGCTATAGATGGGCTTTAGAGCCCGCACTGTAGCCCTCTGAGTCAGCTTCGATATGATATATTATGGGCCCCCGTGGGTCAACCGATGCCACCACGAACGTCCATTTGAAGCCCAAGTGCCCAAGCCCGCTCTTTCAAATCCATGGGCCTAAACATGGGTTTTTGGGCCCAAAGACAAATCGCTATAGATGGGCTTTAGAGCCCGCACTGTAGCCCTCTGAGTCAGCTTCGATCTGATATATTATGGGCCCCGTGGGTCAACCGATGCCGCCACGAATGTCCATTTGAAGCCCAAGTACGCAAGCCCATAATCAAATCCATGGGCTGAAATAATGGTTTTCGGGCCCCAAAACAAAGGAATTTGGGCTCGAGGACGGCCCGCTACAGACATAGTTTGTAGCGGCCCGTTATAGCCCTCTGAGTCAGCTTCGATTTGATATATTATGGGCCCCGTGGGTCAACCGATGCCGTCACGAACGTCCATTTGAAGCCCAAGTGCGCAAGCCCACTCTATCAAATCCGTGGGCCTAAACATGGGTTTTTGGGCCCAAAGACGAATCGCTATAGATGGGCTTTAGAGCCCGTACTGTAGCCCTCTGAGTCAGCTTCGATCTGATATATTATGGGCCCCGTGGGTCAACCGATGCCGCAACGAACGTCCATTTGAAGCCCATGTGCGCAAGCTTACTCTATCAAATCCATGGGCCTAAACATGGGTTTTTGGGCCCAAAGACGAATCGCTATAGATGGGCTTTAGAGCCCGCACTGTAGCCCTCTGAGTCAGATTCGATATGATATATTATGGGCCCCGTGGGTCAACCGATGCCGCCCCGAACATCCGTTTGAAGCCCAAGTGCCCAAGCCCACTCTATCAAATCCATGGGCCTAAACATGGGCTTTTGGGCCCAAAGAAAAATCACTATAGATGGGCTTTAGAGCCCGCACTGTAGCCCTCTGAGTCAGCTTCGATCTGATATATTATGGGTCCCGTGGGTCAGCCGATGCCGCCACGAACGTCCATTTGAAGCCCAAGTGCGCAAGCCCATAATCAAATCCATGGGCCGAAATAGTGGTTTTTGGGCCCTAAAACAAAGGAATTTGGGCCAGAGGACGGCCCGTTACAGACGCAGTTTGTAGTAGCCCGTTATAGCCCTCTGAGTCAGCTTCGATTTGATATATTATGGGCCCCGTGGGTCAACCGATGCCGCCACGAACGTCCATTTGAAGCCCAAGTGCGCAAGCCCACTCTATCAAATCCATGGGCCTAAACATGGGTTTTTGGGCCCAAAGACGAATCGCTATAGATGGGCTTTAGAGCCCGCAGTGTAGCCCTCTGAGTCAGCTTCGATCTGATATATTATAGGCCCCGTGGGTCAACCGATGCCGCCACGAACGTCCATTTGAAGCCCAAGTGCCCAAGCCCACTCTTTCAGATCCATGGGCCTAAACATGTGTTTTTGGGCCCAAAGACAAATCGCTATAGATGGGCTTTAGACCCCGTACTGTAGCCCTCTGAGTCATATTCGATATGATATATTATGGGCCCCGTGGGTCAACCGATGCCGCCCCGAACATCCATTTGAAGCCCAAGTGCCCAAGCCCACTCTATCAAATCCATGGGCCTAAATATGGGTTTTTGGGCCCAAAGACGAATCGCTATAGATGGGCTTTAGAGCCCGCACTGTAGCCCTCTGAGTCAGATTCAATATGATATATTATGGGCCCCGTGGGTCAACCGATGCCGCCCCGAACATCCATTTGAAGCCCAACTGCCCAAGCCCACTCTATCAAATCCATGGGCCTAACATGGGTTTTTGGGCCCAAAGATGAATCGCTATAGATGGGCTTTAGAGCCCGCACTGTAGCCCTCTGAGTCAGCTTCGATCTGATATATTATGGGCCCCGTGGGTCAACCGATGCCACCACGAACGTCCATTTGAAGCCCAAGTGCCCAAGCCCGCTCTTTCAAATCCATGGGCCTAAACATGGGTTTTTGGGCCCAAAGACAAATCGCTATAGATGGGCTTTAGAGCCCGCACTGTAGCCCTCTGAGTCAGCTTCGATCTGATATATTATGGGCCCCGTGGGTCAACCGATGCCACCACGAACGTCCATTTGAAGCCCAAGTGCGCAAGCCCATGATCAAATCCATGGGCCGAAATAGTGGTTTTCGGGCCCAAAAAACAAAGGAATTTGGGCCCGAGGACGGCCCGCTATAGACGTAGTTTGTAGCGGCCCGTTATAGCCCTCTGAGTCAGCTTCGATTTGATATATTATGGGCCCCGTGGGTCAACCGATGCCGTCACGAATGTCCATTTGAAGCCTAAGTGCGAAAGCCCACTCTATCAAATCCGTGGGCCTAAACATGGGTTTTTGGACCCAAAGACGAATCGCTATAGATGGGCTTTAGAGCCCGTACTGTAGCCCTCTAAGTCAGCTTTGATCTGATATATTATGGGCCCCGTGGGTCAACCGATGCCGCCACGAATGTCCATTTGAAGCCCAAGTGCGCAAGGCCACTCTATCAAATCCATGGGCCTAAACATGGGTTTTTGGGCCCAAAGACGAATCGCTATAGATTGGCTTTAGAGCCCGCACTGTAGCCCTCTGAGTCAGATTCAATATGATATATTATGGGCCCCGTGGGTCAACCGATGCCCGCCCCGAACATCCATTTGAAGACCAACTGCCCAAGCCCACTCTATCAAATCCATGGGCCTAACATGGGTTTTTGGGCCCAAAGACGAGTCGCTATAGATGGGCTTTAGAGCCCGCACTGTAGCCCTCTGAGTCAGCTTCGATCTGATATATTATGGGCCCCGTGGGTCAACCGATGCCACCACGAACGTCCATTTGAAGCCCAAGTGCCCAAGCCCGCTCTTTCAAATCCATGGGCCTAAACATGGGTTTTTGGGCCCAAAGACAAATCGCTATAGATGGGCTTTAGAGCCCGCACTGTAGCCCTCTGAGTCAGCTTCGATCTGATATATTATGGGCCCCGTGGGTCAACCGATGCCGCCACGAACGTCCATTTGAAGCCCAAGTGCGCAAGCCAGTAATCAAATCCATGGGCCGAAATAGTGGTTTTTGGGCCCCAAAACAAAGGAATTTGGGCCCGAGGACGGCCCGCTACAGACACAGTTTGTAGCGGCCCGTTATAGCCCTCTGAGTCAGCTTCGATTTGATATATTATGGGCCCCGTGGGTCAACTGATGCCGTCACGAACGTCCATTTGAAGCCCAAGTGCGCAAGCCCACTCTATCAAATCCGTGGGCCTAAACATGGGTTTTTGGGCCCAAAGACGAATCGCTATAGATGGGCTTTAGAGCCCGTACTGTAGCCCTCTGAGTCAGCTTCGATCTGATATATTATGGGCCCCGTGGGTCAACCGATGCCGCCACGAACGTCCATTTGAAGCCCAAGTGCGCAAGCCCACTCTATCAAATCCATGGGCCTAAACATGGGTTTTTGGGCCCAAAGACGAATCGCTATAGATGGGCTGTAGAGCCCGTACTGTAGCCCTCTGAGTCAGATTCGATATGATATATTATGGGCCCCGTGGGTCAACCGATGCCGCCCCGAACATCCGTTTGAAGCCCAACTGCCCAAGCCCACTCTATCAAATCCATGGGCCTAAACATGGGTTTTTGGGCCGAAAGAAAAATCGCTATAGATGGGCTTTAGAGCCCGCACTGTAGCCCTCTGAGTCAGCTTCGATCTGATATATTATGGGCCCCGTGGGTCAACCGATGCCGCCACGAACGTCCATTTGAAGCCCAAGTACGCAAGCCCATAATCAAATCCATGGGCCGAAATAGTGATTTTTGGGCCCCAAAACAAAGGAATTTGGGCCCGAGGTCGGCCCACTACAGACGCAGTTTGTAGCGGCCCGTTATAGCCCTCTGAGTCAGCTTCGATTTGATATATTATGGGCCCCGTGGGTCAACCGATGCCGCCACGAACGTCCATTTGAAGCCCAAGTGCCCAAGCCCACTCTTTCAGATCCATGGGCCTAAACATGTGTTTTTGGGCCCAAAGACAAATCGCTATAGATGGGCTTTAGACCCCGCACTGTAGCCCTCTAAGTCAGATTCGATATGATATATTATGGGCCCCGTGGGTCAACCGATGCCGCCCCGAACATCCGTTTGAAGCCCAACTGCCCAAGCCCACTCTATCAAATCCATGGGCCTAAACATGGGTTTTTGGGCCGAAAGAAAAATCGCTATAGATGGGTTTTAGAGCCCGCACTGTAGCCCTCTGAGTCAGCTTCGATCTGATATATTATGGGCCCCGTGGGTCAACCGATGCCGCCACGAACGTCCATTTGAAGCCCAATTGCGCAAGCCCATAATCAAATCCGTGGGCCGAAATAGTGATTTTTGGGCCCCAAAACAAAGGAATTTGGGCCCGAGGACGGCCCACTACAGACGCAATTTGTAGCGGCCCGTTATAGCCCTCTGAGTCAGCTTCGATTTGATATATTATGGGCCCCGTGGGTCAACCGATGCCGCCACGAACGTCCATTTGAAGCCCAAGTGCACAAGCCCACTCTATCAAATCCATGGGCCTAAACATGGGTTTTTGGGCCCAAAGACGAATCGCTATAGATGGGCTTTAGAGCCCGCAGTGTAGCCCTCTGAGTCAGCTTCGATCTGATATATTATAGGCCCCGTGGGTGAACCGATGCCGCCACGAACGTCCATTTGAAGCCCAAGTGCCCAAGCCCACTCTTTCAGATCCATGGGCCTAAACATGTGTTTTTGGGCCCAAAGACAAATCGCTATAGATGGGCTTTAGACCCCGCACTGTAGCCCTCTGAGTCAGCTTCGATATGATATATTATGGGCCCCGTGGGTCAACCGATGCCGCCCCGAACATCCGTTTGAAGCCCAAGTGCCCAAGCCCAATCTATCAAATCCATGGGCCTAAATATGGGTTTTTGGGCCCAAAGAAAAATGGGTATAGATGGGCTTTAGAGCCCGCACTGTAGCGCTCTGAGTCAGCTTCGATCTGATATATTATGGGCCCCGTGGGTCAACCGATGCCGCCACGAACGTCCATTTGAAGCCCAAGTGCGCAAGCCCATAATCAAATCCATGGGCCGAAATAGTGGTTTTCGGGCCCCAAAACAAAGGAATTTGGGCCCGAGGACGGCCCGCTACAGACGCAGTTTGTAGTGGCCCGTTATAGCCCTCCGAGTCAGCTTCGATTCGATATATTATGGGCCCCGTGGGTCAACCGATGCCGCCACGAACGTCCATTTGAAGCCCAAGTGCGCAAGCCCACTCTATCAAATCCATGGGCCTAAACATGGGTTTTTGGGCCTAAAGACGAATCGCTATAGATGGGCTTTAGAGCCCGCACTGTAGCCCCCTGAGTCAGATTCGAAATGATATATTATGGGCCCCGTGGGTCAACCGATGCCGCCCCTAACATCCATTTGAAGCCCAACTGCCCAAGCCCACTCTATCAAATCCATGGGCCTAAACATGGGTTTTTGGACCCAAAGACGAATCGCTATAGATGGGCTTTAGAGCCCGCACTGTAGCCCTCTAAGTCAGCTTCGATCTGATATATTATGGGCCCCGTGGGTCAACCGATGCCGCCACGAATGTCCATTTGAAGCCCAAGTACGCAAGCCCATAATCAAATCCATGGGCTGAAATAATGGTTTTCGGGCCCCAAAACAAAGGAATTTGGGCTCGAGGACGGCCCGCTACAGATGTAGTTTGTAGTGGCCCGTTATAGCCCTCTGAGTCAGCTTTGATTTGATATATTATGGGCCCCGTGGGTCAACCGATGCCGTCACGAACGTCCATTTGAAGCCCAAGTGCGCAAGCCCACTCTATCAAATCCGTGGGCCTAAACATGGGTTTTTGGGCCCAAAGACGAATCGCTATAGATGGGCTTTAGAGCCCGTACTGTAGCCCTCTGAGTCAGCTTCGATCTGATATATTATGGGCCCCGTGGGTCAACCGATGCCGCAACGAACGTCCATTTGAAGCCCATGTGCGCAAGCTTACTCTATCAAATCCATGGGCCTAAACATGGGTTTTTGGGCCCAAAGACGAATCGCTATAGATGGGCTTTAGAGCCCGCACTGTAGCCCTCTGAGTCAGATTCGATATGATATATTATGGGCCCCGTGGGTCAACCGATGCCGCCCCGAACATCCGTTTGAAGCCCAAGTGCCCAAGCCCACTCTATCAAATCCATGGGCCTAAACATGGGCTTTTAGGCCCAAAGAAAAATCGCTATAGATGGGCTTTAGAGCCCGCATTGTAGCCTTCTGAGTCAGCTTCGATCTGATATATTATGGGCCCCGTGTGTCAACCGATGCCGCCACGAACGTCCATTTGAAGCCCAAGTGCGCAAGCCCATAATCAAATCCATGGGCCGAAATAGTGGTTTTTGGGCCCTAAAACAAAGGAATTTGGGCCAGAGGACGGCCCGTTACAGACGCAGTTTGTAGCAGCCCGTTATAGCCCTCTGAGTCAGCTTCGATTTGATATATTATGGGCCCCGTGGGTCAACCGATGCCGCCACGAACGTCCATTTGAAGACCAAGTGCGCAAGCCCACTCTATCAAATCCATGGGCCTAAACATGGGTTTTTGGGCCCAAAGACGAATCGCTATAGATGGGCTTTAGAGCCCGCACTGTAGCCCTCTGAGTCAGCTTCGATCTAATATATTATGGGCCCCGTGGGTCAACCGATGCCGCCACGAACGTCCATTTGAAGCCCAAGTGCCCAAGCCCACTCTTTCAAATCCATGGGCCTAAACATGGGTTTTTGGGCCCAAAGACAAATCGCTATAGATGGGCTTTAGACCCCGCACTGTAGCCCTCTGAGTCAGATTCGATATGATATATTATGGGCCCCGTGGGTCAACCGATGCCGCCCCGAACATCCGTTTGAAGCCCAAGTGCCCAAGCCCACTCTATCAAATCCATGGGCCTAAACATGGGTTTTTGGGCCCAAAGAAAAATCGTTATAGATGGGCTTTAGAGCCCGCACTGTAGCCCTCTGAGTCAGCTTCGATCTGATATATTATGGGCCCCATGGGTCAACCGATGCCGCCACGAACGTCCATTTGAAGCCCAAGTGCGC
Organism: Mallotus nudiflorus; assembly: GCA_947683625.1. Classification (NCBI taxonomy): domain Eukaryota; kingdom Viridiplantae; phylum Streptophyta; class Magnoliopsida; order Malpighiales; family Euphorbiaceae; genus Mallotus; species Mallotus nudiflorus. The sequence continues at coordinate 86,024 of CANTUR010001354.1, read as the reverse complement.
AAGCCCATAATCAAATCCATGGGCCGAAATAGTGGTTTTCGGGCCCCAAAACAAAGGAATTTGGGCCCGAGGACGGCCCGCTACAGACATATTTTGTAGCGGCTCGTTATAGCCCTCCGGGTCAGCTTCGATTCGATATATTATGGGCCCCGTGGGTCAACCGATGCCGCCACGAACGTCCATTTGAAGCCCATGTGCGCAAGCCCACTCTATCAAATCCATGGGCCTAAACATGGGTTTTTGGGCCCAAAGACGAATCGCTATAGATGGGCTTTAGAGCCCGCACTGTAGCCCTCTGAGTCAGATTCGATATGATATATTATGGGCCCCGTGGGTCAACCGATGCCGCCCCGAACATCCATTTGTAGCCCAACTGCCCAAGCCCACTGTATCAAATCCATGGGCCTAAACATGGGTTTTTGGGCCCAAAGACGAATCGCTATAGATGGGCTTTAGAGCCCGTACTGTACCCCTCTGAGTCAACTTCGATCTGATATATTATGGGCCCCGTGGGTCAACCGATGCCACCACGAACGTCCATTTGAAGCCCAAGTGCCCAAGCCCGCTCTTTCAAATCCATGGGCCTAAACATGGGTTTTTGGGCCCAAAGACAAATCGCTATAGATGGGCTTTAGAGCCCGCACTGTAGCCCTCTGAGTTAGCTTCGATCTGATATATTATGGGCCCCGTGGGTCAACCGATGCCGCCACGAACGTCCATTTGAAGCCCAAGTATGCAAGCCCATAATCAAATCCATGGGCCGAAATAGTGGTTTTCGGGCCCCAAAACAAAGGAATTTGGGCCCGAGGACGGCCCGCTACAGACACAGCTTGTAGCGGCTCGTTATAGCCCTCTGAGTCAGCTTCGATCTGATATATTATGGGCCCCGTGGGTCAACCGATGCCGTCACGAACGTCCATTTGAAGCCCAGTTTCGCAAGCCCACTCTGTCAAATTCGTGGGCCTAAACATGGGTTTTTGGGCCCAAAGACGAATCGCTATAGATGGGCTTTAGAGCCCGTACTGTAGCCCTCTGAGTCAGCTTCGATCTGATATATTATGGGCTCCGTGGGTCAACCGATGCCGCCACGAACGTCCATTTGAAGCCCAAGTGCGCAAGCCCACTCTATCAAATCCATGGGCCTAAACATGGGTTTTTGGGCCCAAAGACGAATCGCTATAGATGGGCTTTAGAGCCCGCACTGTAGCCCTCTGAGTCAGATTCGATATGATATATTATGGGCCCCGTGGGTCAACCTATGCCGCCCCGAACATCCGTTTGAAGCCCAACTGCCCAAGCCCACTCTATTAAATCCATGGGCCTAAACATGGGTTTTTGGGCCCAAAGAAAAATCGCTATAGATGGGCTTTAGAGCCCGCATTGTAGCCCTCTGAGTCAGCTTCGATCTGATATATTATTGGCCCCGTGGGTCAACCGATGCCGCCACGAACGTCCATTTGAAGCCCAAGTGCGCAAGCCCATAATCAAATCCATGGGCCGAAATAGTGATTTTTGGGCCCCAAAACAAAGGAATTGGGGCCCGAGGACGGCCCACTACAGACGCAGTTTGTAGCGGCCCGTTATAGCCCTCTGAGTCAGCTTCGATTTGATATATTATGGGCCCCGTGGGTCAACCGATGCCGCCACGAACGTCCATTTGAAGCCCAAGTGCCCAAGCCCACTCTTTCAGATCCATGGGCCTAAACATGTGTTTTTGGGCCCAAAGACAAATAGCTATAGATGGGCTTTAGACCCCGCACTGTAGCCCTCTAAGTCAGATTCGATATGATATATTATGGGCCCCGTGGGTCAACCGATGCCGCCCCGAACATCCGTTTGAAGCCCAACTGCCCAAGCCCACTCTATCAAATCCATGGGCCTAAACATGGGTTTTTGGGCCCAAAGAAAAATCGCTATAGATGGGTTTTAGAGCCCGCACTGTAGCCCTCTGAGTCAGCTTCGATCTGATATATTATGGGCCCCGTGGGTCAACCGATGACGCCACGAACGTCCATTTGAAGCCCAAGTGCGCAAGCCCATAATCAAATCCATGGGCCGAAATAGTGATTTTTGGGCCCCAAAACAAAGGAATTTGGGCCCGAGGACGGCCCACTACAGACGCAATTTGTAGCGGCCCGTTATAGCCCTCTGAGTCAGCTTCGATTTGATATATTATGGGCCCCGTGGGTCAACCGATGCCGCCACGAACGTCCATTTGAAGCCCAAGTGCGCAAGCCCACTCTATCAAATCCATGGGCCTAAACATGGGTTTTTGGGCCCAAAGACGAATCGTTATAGATGGGCTTTAGAGCCCGCAGTGTAGCCCTCTGAGTCAGCTTCGATCTGATATATTATAGGCCCCGTGGGTCAACCGATGCCGCCACGAACGTCCATTTGAAGCCCAAGTGCCCAAGCCCACTCTTTCAGATCCATGGGCCTAAACATGTGTTTTTGGGCCCAAAGACAAATCGCTATAGATGGGCTTTAGACCCCGCACTGTAGCCCTCTGAGTCAGATTCGATATGATATATTATGGGCCCCGTGGGTCAACCGATGCCGCCCCGAACATCCGTTTGAAGCCCAAGTGCCCAAGCCCACTCTATCAAATCCATGGGCCTAAATATGGGTTTTTGGGCCCAAAGAAAAATCGGTATAGATGGGCTTTAGAGCCCGTACTGTAGCGCTCTGAGTCAGCTTCGATCTGATATATTATGGGCCCCGTGGGTCAACCGATGCCGCCACGAACGTCCATTTGAAGCCCAAGTGCGCAAGCCCATAATCAAATCCATGGGCCGAAATAGTGGTTTTCGGGCCCCATAACAAAGGAATTTGGGCCCGAGGACGGCCCGCTACAGACGCAGTTTGTAGTGGCCCGTTATAGCCCTCCGAGTCAGCTTCGATTCGATATATTATGGGCCCCGTGGGTCAACCGATGCCGTCACGAACGTCCATTTGAAGCCCAAGTTCGCAAGCCCACTCTGTCAAATTCGTGGGCCTAAACATGGGTTTTTGGGCCCAAAGACGAATCGCTATAGATGGGCTTTAGAGCCCGTACTGTAGCCCTCTGAGTCAGCTTCGATCTGATATATTATGGGCTCCGTGGGTCAACCGATGCCGCCACGAACGTCCATTTGAAGCCCAAGTGCGCAAGCCCACTCTATCAAATCCATGGGCCTAAACATGGGTTTTTGGGCCCAAAGACGAATCGCTATAGATGGGCTTTAGAGCCCGCACTGTAGCCCTCTAAGTCAGATTCGATATGATATATTATGGGCCCCGTGGGTCAACCTATGCCGCCCCGAACATCCGTTTGAAGCCCAAGTGCCCAAGCCCACTCTATCAAATCCATGGGCCTAAACATGGGTTTTTTGGCCCAAAGACGAATCGCTATAGATGGGCTTTAGAGCCCGCACTGTAGCCCTCTGAGTCAGCTTCGATATGATATATTATGGGCCCCGTGGGTCAACCGATGCCACCACGAACGTCCATTTGAAGCCCAAGTGCCCAAGCCCGCTCTTTCAAATCCATGGGCCTAAACATGGGTTTTTGGGCCCAAAGACAAATCGCTATAGATGGGCTTTAGAGCCCGCACTGTAGCCCTCTGAGTCAGCTTCGATCTGATATATTATGGGCCCCGTGGGTCAACCGATGCCGCCACGAATGTCCATTTGAAGCCCAAGTACGCAAGCCCATAATCAAATCCATGGGCTGAAATAATGGTTTTCGGGCCCCAAAACAAAGGAATTTGGGCTCGAGGACGGCCCCGCTACAGACATAATTTGTAGCGGCCCGTTATAGCCCTCTGAGTCAGCTTCGATTTGATATATTATGGGCCCCGTGGGTCAACCGATGCCGTCACGAACGTCCATTTGAAGCCCAAGTGCGCAAGCCCACTCTATCAAATCCGTGGGCCTAAACATGGGTTTTTGGGCCCAAAGACGAATCGCTATAGATGGGCTTTAGAGCCCGTACTGTAGCCCTCTGAGTCAGCTTCGATCTGATATATTATGGGCCCCGTGGGTCAACCGATGCCGCAACGAACGTCCATTTGAAGCCCATGTGCGCAAGCTTACTCTATCAAATCCATGGGCCTAAACATGGGTTTTTGGGCCCAAAGACGAATCGCTATAGATGGGCTTTAGAGCCCGCACTGTAGCCCTCTGAGTCAGATTCGATATGATATATTATGGGCCCCGTGGGTCAACCGATGCCCCGCCCCGAACATCCGTTTGAAGCCCAAGTGCCCAAGCCCACTCTATTAAATCCATGGGCCTAAACATGGGCTTTTGGGCCCAAAGAAAAATCGCTATAGATTGGCTTTAGAGCCCGCACTGTAGCCCTCAGGAGTCAGCTTCGATCTGATATATTATGGGTCCCGTGGGTCAGCCGATGCCGCCACGAACGTCCATTTGAAGCCCAAGTGCGCAAGCCCATAATCAAATCCATGGGCCGAAATAGTGGTTTTTGGGCCCTAAAACAAAGGAATTTGGGCCAGAGGACGGCCCGTTACAGACGCAGTTTATAGCAGCCCGTTATAGCCCTCTGAGTCAGCTTCGATTTGATATATATGGGCCCCGTGGGTCAACCGATGCCGCCACGAACGTCCATTTGAAGCCCAAGTGCGCAAGCCCACTCTATCAAATCCATGGGCCTAAACATGGGTTTTTGGGCCCAAAGACGAATCGCTATAGATGGGCTTTAGAGCCCGCACTGTAGCCCTCTGAGTCAGCTTCGATCTAATATATTATGGGCCCCGTGGGTCAACCGATGCCGCAACGAACGTCCATTTGAAGCCCATGTGCGCAAGCTTACTCTATCAAATCCATGGGCCTAACATGGGTTTTTGGGCCCAAAGACAAATCGCTATAGATGGGCTTTAGAGCCCGCACTGTAGCCCTCTGAGTCAGATTCGATATGATATATTATGGGCCCCGTGGGTCAACCGATGCCGCCCCGAACATCCGTTTGAAGCCCAAGTGCCCAAGCCCACTCTATCAAATCCATGGGCCTAAATATGGGTTTTTGGGCCCAAAGAAAAATCGTTATAGATGGGCTTTAGAGCCCGCACTGTAGCCCTCTGAGTCAGCTTCGATCTGATATATTATGGGCCCCATGGGTCAACCGATGCCGCCACGAACGTCCATTTGAAGCCCAAGTGCGCAAGCCCATAATCAAATCCATGGGCCGAAATAGTGGTTTTCGGGCCCCAAAACAAAGGAATTTGGGCCCGAGGACGGCCCGCTACAGACATAGTTTATAGTGGCTCGTTATAGCCCTCCGGGTCAGCTTCGATTCGATATATTATGGGCCCCGTGGGTCAACCGATGCCGCCACGAACGTCCATTTGAAGCCCAAGTGCGCAAGCCCACTCTATCAAATCCATGGGCCTAAACATGGGTTTTTGGGCCCAAAGACGAATCGCTATAGATGGGCTTTAGAGCCCGCACTGTAGCCCTCTGAGTCAGATTCGATATGATATATTATGGGCCCCGTGGGTCAACCGATGCCGCCCCGAACATCCATTTGTAGCCCAACTGCCCAAGCCCACTCTATCAAATCCATGGGCCTAAACATGGGTTTTTGGGCCCAAAGACGAATCGCTATAGATGGCTTTAGAGCCCGTACTGTAGCCCTCTGAGTCAACTTCGATCTGATATATTATGGGCCCCGTGGGTCAAACCGATGCCACCACGAACGTCCATTTGAAGCCCAAGTGCCCAAGCCCGCTCTTTCAAATCCATGGGCCTAAACATGGGTTTTTGGGCCCAAAGACAAACTCGCTATAGATGGGCTTTAGAGCCCGCACTGTAGCCCTCTGAGTCAGCTTCGATCTGATATATTATGGGCCCCGTGGGTCAACCGATGCGGCCACGAACGTCCATTTGAAGCCCAAGTATGCAAGCCCATAATCAAATCCATGGGCCGAAATAGTGGTTTTCGGGCCCCAAAACAAAGGAATTTCGGCCCGAGGACGGCCCGCTGCAGACACAGCTTGTAGCGGCCCGTTATAGCCCTCTGAGTCAGCTTCGATCTGATATATTATGGGCCCCGTGGGTCAACCGATGCCGTCACGAACGTCCATTTGAAGCCCAAGTTCGCAAGCCCACTCTGTCAAATTCGTGGGCCTAAACATGGGTTTTTGGGCCCAAAGACGAATCGCTATAGATGGGCTTTAGAGCCCGTACTGTAGCCCTCTGAGTCAGCTTCGATCTGATATATTATGGGCTCCGTGGGTCAACCGATGCCGCCACGAACGTCCATTTGAAGCCCAAGTGCGCAAGCCCACTCTATCAAATCCATGGGCCTAAACATGGGTTTTTGGGCCCAAAGACGAATCGCTATAGATGGGCTTTAGAGCCCGCACTGTAGCCCTCTGAGTTAGATTCGATATGATATATTATGGGCCCCGTGGCTCAACCGATGCCGCCCCGAACATCCGTTTGAAGCCCAAGTGCTCAAGCCCACTCTATTAAATCCATGGGCCTAAACATGGGTTTTTGGGCCCAAAGAAAAATCGCTATAGATGGGCTTTAGAGCCCGCACTGTAGCCCTCTGAGTCAGCTTCGATCTGATATATTATTGGATCCGTGGGTCAACCGATGCCGCCACGAACGTCCATTTGAAGCCCAAGTGCGCAAGCCCATAATCAAATCCATGGGCCGAAATAGTGATTTTTGGGCCCCAAAACAAAGGAATTTGGGCCCGAGGACGGCCCACTACAGACGCAGTTTGTAGCGGCCTGTTATAGCCCTCTGAGTCAGCTTCGATTTGATATATTATGGGCCCCGTGGGTCAACCGATGCCGCCACGAACGTCCATTTGAAGCCCAAGTGCCCAAGCCCACTCTTTCAGATCCATGGGCCTAAACATGTGTTTTTGGCCCAAAGACAAATCGCTATAGATGGGCTTTAGACCCCGCACTGTAGCCCTCTGAGTCAGATTCGATATGATATATTATGGGCCCCGTGGGTCAACCGATGCCGCCCCGAACATCCGTTTGAAGCCCAACTGCCCAAGCCCACTCTATCAAATCCATGGGCCTAAACATGGGTTTTTGGGCCCAAAGAAAAATCGCTATAGATGGGTTTTAGAGCCCGCACTGTAGCCCTCTGAGTCAGCTTCGATCTGATATATTATGGGCCCCATGGGTCAACCGATGCCGCCACGAACGTCCATTTGAAGCCCAAGTGCGCAAGCCCATAATCAAATCCATGGGCCGAAATAGTGATTTTTGGGCCCCAAAACAAAGGAATTTGGGCCCGAGGACGGCCCACTACAGACGCAATTTGTAGCGGCCCGTTATAGCCCTCTGAGTCAGCTTCGATTTGATATATTATGGGCCCCGTGGGTCAACCGATGCCGCCACGAACGTCCATTTGAAGCCCCAAGTGCGCAAGCCCACTCTATCAAATCCATGGGCCTAAACATGGGTTTTTGGGCCCAAAGACGAATCGTTATAGATGGGCTTTAGAGCCCGCAGTGTAGCCCTCTGAGTCAGCTTCGATCTGATATATTATAGGCCCCGTGGGTCAACCGATGCCGCCACGAACGTCCATTTGAAGCCCAAGTGCCCAAGCCCACTCTTCAGATCCATGGGCCTAAACATGTGTTTTTTGGGCCCAAAGACAAATCGCTATAGATGGGCTTTAGACCCCGCACTGTAGCCCTCTGAGTCAGATTCGATATGATATATTATGGGCCCCGTGGGTCAACCGATGCCGCCCCGAACATCCGTTTGAAGCCCAAGTGCCCAAGCCCACTCTATCAAATCCATGGGCCTAAATATGGGTTTTTGGGCCCAAAGAAAAATCGGTATAGATGGGCTTTAGAGCCCGTACTGTAGCGCTCTGAGTCAGCTTCGATCTGATATATTATGGGCCCCGTGGGTCAACCGATGCCGCCACGAACGTCCATTTGAAGCCAAGTGCGCAAGCCCATAATCAAATCCATGGGCCGAAATAGTGGTTTTCGGGCCCCATAACAAAGGAATTTGGGCCCGAGGACGGCCCGCTACAGACGCAGTTTGTAGTGGCCCGTTATAGCCCTCCGAGTCAGCTTCGATTCGATATATTATGGGCCCCGTGGGTCAATCGATGCCGCCACGAACGTCCATTTGAAGCCCAAGTGCGCAAGCCCACTCTATCAAATCCATGGGCCTAAACATGGGTTTTTGGGCCTAAAGACGAATCGCTATAGATGGGCTTTAGAGCCCGCACTGTAGCCCTCTGAGTCAGATTCGATATGATATATTATGGGCCCCGTGGGTCAACCGATGCCGCCCCTAACATCCATTTGAAGCCCAACTGCCCAAGCCCACACTCTATCAAATCCATGGGCCTAAACATGGGTTTTTTGGCCCAAAGACGAATCGCTATAGATGGGCTTTAGAGCCCGCACTGTAGCCCTCTGAGTCAGCTTCGATATGATATATTATGGGCCCCGTGGGTCAACCGATGCCACCACGAACGTCCATTTGAAGCCCAAGTGCCCAAGCCCGCTCTTTCAAATCCATGGGCCTAAACATGGGTTTTTGGGCCCAAAGACAAATCGCTATAGATGGGCTTTAGAGCCCGCACTGTAGCCCTCTGAGTCAGCTTCGATCTGATATATTATGGGCCCCGTGGGTCAACCGATGCCGCCACGAATGTCCATTTGAAGCCCAAGTACGCAAGCCCATAATCAATCCATGGGCTGAAATAATGGTTTTCGGGCCCTAAAACAAAGGAATTTGGGCTCGAGGACGGCCCGCTACAGACATAGTTTATAGCGGCCCGTTATAGCCCTCTGAGTCAGCTTCGATTTGATATATTATGGGCCCCGTGGGTCAACCGATGCCGTCACGAACGTCCATTTGAAGCCCAAGTGCGCAAGCCCACTCTATCAAATCCGTGGGCCTAAACATGGGTTTTTGGGCCCAAAGACGAATCGCTATAGATGGGCTTTAGAGCCCGTACTGTAGCCCTCTGAGTCAGCTTCGATCTGATATATTATGGGCCCCGTGGGTCAACCGATGCCGCAACGAACGTCCATTTGAAGCCCATGTGCGCAAGCTTACTCTATCAAATCCATGGGCCTAAACATGGGTTTTTGGGCCCAAAGACGAATCGCTATAGATGGGCTTTAGAGCCCGCACTGTAGCCCTCTGAGTCAGATTCGATATGATATATTATGGGCCCCGTGGGTCAACCGATGCCGACCCGAACATCCGTTTGAAGCCCAAGTGCCCAAGCCCACTCTATCAAATCCATGGGCCTAAACATGGGCTTTTGGGCCCAAAGAAAAATCGCTATAGATGGGCTTTAGAGCCCGCACTGTAGCCCTCTGAGTCAGCTTCGATCTGATATATTATGGGTCCCGTGGGTCAGCCGATGCCGCCACGAACGTCCATTTGAAGCCCAAGTGCGCAAGCCCATAATCAAATCCATGGGCCGAAATAGTGGTTTTTGGGCCCTAAAACAAAGGAATTTGGGCCAGAGGACGGCCCGTTACAGACGCAGTTTGTAGTAGCCCGTTATAGCCCTCTGAGTCAGCTTCGATTTGATATATTATGGGCCCCGTGGGTCAACCGATGCCGCCACGAACGTCCATTTGAAGCCCCAAGTGCGCAAGCCCACTCTATCAAATCCATGGGCCTAAACATGGGTTTTTGGGCCCAAAGACGAATCGCTATAGATAGGCTTTAGAGCCCGCACTGTAGCCCTCTGAGTCAGCTTCGATCTAATATATTATGGGCCCCGTGGGTCAACCGATGCCGTAACGAACGTCCATTTGAAGCCCATGTGCGCAAGCTTACTCTATCAAATCCATGGGCCTAAACATGGGTTTTTGGGCCCAAAGACAAATCGCTATAGATGGGCTTTAGAGCCCGCACTGTAGCCCTCTGAGTCAGATTCGATATGATATATTATGGGCCCCGTGGGTCAACCGATGCCGCCCCGAACATCCGTTTGAAGCCCAAGTGCCCAAGCCCACTCTATCAAATCCATGGGCCTAAACATGGGTTTTTGGGCCCAAAGAAAAATCGTTATAGATGGGCTTTAGAGCCCGTACTGTAGCCCTCTGAGTCAGCTTCGATCTGATATATTATGGGCCCCATGGGTCAACCGATGCCGCCACGAACGTCCATTTGAAGCCCAAGTGCGCAAGCCCATAATCAAATCCATGGGCCGAAATAGTGGTTTTCGGGCCCCAAAACAAAGGAATTTGGGCCCGAGGACGGCCCGCTACAGACATAGTTTGTAGTGGCTCGTTATAGCCCTCCGGGTCAGCTTCGATTCGATATATTATGGGCCCCGTGGGTCAACCGATGCCGCCACGAACGTCCATTTGAAGCCCAAGTTCGCAAGGCCACTCTATCAAATCCATGGGCCTAAACATGGGTTTTTGGGCCCCAAAGACGAATCGCTATAGATGGGCTTTAGAGCCCGCACTGTAGCCCTCTGAGTCAGATTCGATATGATATATTATGGGCCCCGTGGGTCAACCGATGCCGCCCCGAACATCCATTTGTAGCCCAACTGCCCAAGGCCCACTCTATCAAATCCATGGGCCTAAACATGGGTTTTTGGGCCAAAGACGAATCGCTATAGATGGGCTTTAGAGCCCGTACTGTAGCCCTCTGAGTCAACTTCGATCTGATATATTATGGGCCCCGTGGGTCAACCGATGCCACCACGAACGTCCATTTGAAGCCAAGTGCCCAAGCCCGCTCTTTCAAATCCATGGGCCTAAACATGGGTTTTTGGGCCCAAAGACAAATCGCTATAGATGGGCTTTAGAGCCCGCACTGTAGCCCTCTGAGTCAGCTTCGATCTGATATATTATGGGCCCCGTGGTCAACCGATGCGGCCACGAACGTCCATTTGAAGCCCAAGTATGCAAGCCCATAATCAAATCCATGGGCCGAAATAGTGGTTTTCGGGCCCCAAAACAAAGGAATTTGGGCCCGAGGACGGCCCGCTACAGACACAGCTTGTAGCGGCCCGTTATAGCCCTCTGAGTCAGCTTCGATCTGATATATTATGGGCCTCGTGGGTCAACCGATGCCGTCACGAACGTCCATTTGAAGCCCAAGTTCGCAAGCCCACTCTGTCAAATTCGTGGGCCTAAACATGGGTTTTTGGGCCCAAAGACGAATCGCTATAGATGGGCTTTAGAGCCCGTACTGTAGCCCTCTGAGTCAGCTTCGATCTGATATATTATGGGCTCCGTGGGTCAACCGATGCCGCCACGAACGTCCATTTGAAGCCCAAGTGCGCAAGCCCACTCTATCAAATCCATGGGCCTAAACATGGGTTTTTGGGCCCAAAGACGAATCGCTATAGATGGGCTTTAGAGCCCGCACTGTAGCCCTCTGAGTCAGATTCGATATGATATATTATGGGCCCCGTGGGTCAACCGATGCCGCCCCGAACATCCGTTTGAAGCCCAAGTGCTCAAGCCCACTCTATTAAATCCATGGGCCTAAACATGGGTTTTTGGGCCCAAAGAAAAATCGCTATAGATGGGCTTTAGAGCCCGCACTGTAGCCCTCTGAGTCAGCTTCGATCTGATATATTATTGGCCCCGTGGGTCAACCGATGCCGCCACAAACGTCCATTTGAAGCCCAAGTGCGCAAGCCCATAATCAAATCCATGGGCCGAAATAGTGATTTTTGGGCCCCAAAACAAAGGAATTTGGGCCCGAGGACGGCCCACTACAGACGCAGTTTGTAGCGGCCCGTTATAGCCCTCTGAGTCAGATTCGATTTGATATATTATGGGCCCCGTGGGTCAACCGATGCCGCCACGAACGTCCATTTGAGGCCCAAGTGCCCAAGCCCACTCTTTCAGATCCATGGGCCTAAACATGTGTTTTTGGGCCCAAAGACAAATAGCTATAGATGGGCTTTAGACCCCGCACTGTAGCCCTCTGGTCAGATTCGATATGATATATTATGGGCCCCGTGGGTCAACCGATGCCGCCCCGACATCCGTTTGAAGCCCAACTGCCCAAGCCCACTCTATCAAATCCATGGGCCTAAACATGGGTTTTTGGGCCGAAAGAAAAATCGCTATAGATGGGTTTTAGAGCCCGCACTGTAGCCCCTCTGAGTCAGCTTCGATCTGATATATTATGGGCCCCGTGGGTCAACCGATGCCGCCACGAACGTCCATTTGAAGCCCAAGTGCGCAAGCCCATAATCAATCCATGGGCCGAAATAGTGATTTTTGGGCCCCAAAACAAAGGAATGTGGGCCCGAGGACGGCCCACTACAGACGCAATTTGTAGCGGCCCATTATAGCCCTCTGCGTCAGCTTCGATTTGATATATTATGGGCCCCGTGGGTCAACCGATGCCGCCACGAACGTCCATTTGAAGCCCAAGTGTGCAAGCCCATGATCAAATCCATGGGCCGAAATAGTGGTTTTCGGGCCCAAAAAACAAAGGAATTTGGGCCCGAGGACGGCCCGCTATAGACGTAGTTTGTAGCGGCCCGTTATAGCCCTCTGAGTCAGCTTCGATTTGATATATTATGGGCCCCGTGGGTCAACCGATGCCGTCACGAATGTCCATTTGAAGCCTAAGTGCGAAAGCCCACTCTATCAAATCCGTGGGCCTAAACATGGGTTTTTGGACCCAAAGACGAATCGCTATAGATGGGTTTTAGAGCCCGTACTGTAGCCCTCTAAGTCAGCTTTGATCTGATATATTATGGGCCCCGTGGGTCAACCGATGCCGCCACGATGTCCATTTGAAGCCCAAGTGCGCAAGGCCACTCTATCAAATCCATGGGCCTAAACATGGGTTTTTGGGCCCAAAGACGAATCGCTATAGATGGGCTTTAGAGCCCGCACTGTAGCCCTCTGAGTCAGATTCAATATGATATATTATGGGCCCCGTGGGTCAACCGATGCCGCCCTGAACATCCATTTGAAGACCAACTGCCCAAGCCCACTCTATCAAATCCATGGGCCTAACATGGGTTTTTGGGCCCAAAGACGAATCGCTATAGATGGGCTTTAGAGCCCGCACTGTAGCCCTCTGAGTCAGCTTCGATCTGATATTATGGGCCCCGTGGGTCAACCGATGCCACCACGAACGTCCATTTGAAGCCCAAGTGCCCAAGCCCGCTCTTTCAAATCCATGGGCCTAAACATCGGGTTTTTGGGCCCAAAGACAAATCGCTATAGATGGGCTTTAGAGCCCGCACTGTAGCCCTCTGAGTCAGCTTCGATCTGATATATTATGGGCCCCGTGGGTCAACCGATGCCGCCACGAACGTCCATTTGAAGCCCAAGTGCGCAAGCTAGTAATCAAATCCATGGGCCGAAATAGTGGTTTTTGGGCCCAAAAACAAAGGAATTTGGGCCCGAGGACGGCCCGCTACAGACACAGTTTGTAGCGGCCCGTTATAGCCCTCTGAGTCAGCTTCGATTTGATATATTATGGGCCCCGTGGGTCAACTGATGCCGTCACGAACGTCCATTTGAAGCCCAAGTGCGCAAGCCCACTCTATCAAATCCGTGGGCCTAAACATGGGTTTTTGGGCCCAAAGACGAATCGCTATAGATGGGCTTTAGAGCCCGTACTGTAGCCCTCTGAGTCAGCTTCGATCTGATACATTATGGGCCCCGTGGGTCAACCGATGCCGCCACGAACGTCCATTTGAAGCCCAAGTGCGCAAGCCCACTCTATCAAATCCATGGGCCTAAACATGGGTTTTTGGGCCCAAAGACGAATCGCTATAGATGGGCTGTAGAGCCCGTACTGTAGCCCTCTGAGTCAGATTCGATATGATATATTATGGGCCCCGTGGGTCAACCGATGCCGCCCCGAACATCCGTTTGAAGCCCAACTGCCCAAGCCCACTCTATCAAATCCATGGGCCTAAACATGGGTTTTTGGGCCGAAAGAAAAATCGCTATAGATGGGCTTTAGAGCCCGCACTGTAGCCCTCTGAGTCAGCTTCGATCTGATATATTATGGGCCCCGTGGGTCAACCGATGCCACCATGAACGTCCATTTGAAGCCCAAGTGCGCAAGCCCATAATCAAATCCATGGGCCGAAATAGTGATTTTTGGGCCCAAAAACAAAGGAATTTGTGCCCGAGGTCGGCCCACTACAGACGCAGTTTGTAGCGGCCCGTTATAGCCCTCTGAGTCAGCTTCGATTTGATATATTATGGGCCCCGTGGGTCAACCGATGCCGCCACGAACGTCCATTTGAAGCCCAAGTGCCCAAGCCCACTCTTTCAGATCCATGGGCCTAAACATGTGTTTTTGGGCCCAAAGACAAATCGCTATAGATGGGCTTTAGACCCCCGCACTGTAGCCCTCTAAGTCAGATTCGATATGATATATTATTGTCCCCGTGGGTTAACCGATGCCGCCCCGAACATCTGTTTGAAGCCCAACTGCCCAAGCCCACTCTATCAAATCCATGGGCCTAAACATGGGTTTTTGGGCCGAAAGAAAAATCGCTATAGATGGGTTTTAGAGCCCGCACTGTAGCCCTCTGAGTCAGCTTCGATCTGATATATTATGGGCCCCGTGGGTCAACCGATGCCGCCACGAACGTCCATTTGAAGCCCAATTGCGCAAGCCCATAATCAAATCCATGGGCCGAAATAGTGATTTTTGGGCCCCAAAACAAAGGAATTTGGGCCCGAGGACGGCCCACTACAGACGCAATTTGTAGCGGCCCGTTATAGCCCTCTGAGTCAGCTTCGATTTGATATATTATGGGCCCCGTGGGTCAACCGATGCCCGCCACGAACGTCCATTTGAAGCCCAAGTGCGCAAGCCCACTCTATCAAATCCATGGGCCTAAACATGGGTTTTTGGGCCCAAAGACGAATCGCTATAGATGGGCTTTAGAGCCCGCAGTGTAGCCCTCTGAGTCAGCTTCGATCTGATATATTATAGGCCCCGTGGGTGAACCGATGCCGCCACGAACGTCCATTTGAAGCCCAAGTGCCCAAGCCCACTCTTTCAGATCCATGGGCCTAAACATGTGTTTTTGGGCCCAAAGACAAATCGCTATAGATGGGCTTTAGACCCCGCACTGTAGCCCTCTGAGTCAGATTCGATATGATATATTATGGGCCCCGTGGGTCAACCGATGCCGCCCCGAACATCCGTTTGAAGCCCAAGTGCCCAAGCCCAATCTATCAAATCCATGGGCCTAAATATGGGTTTTTGGGCCCAAAGAAAAATGGGTATAGATGGGCTTTAGAGCCCGCACTATAGCGCTCTGAGTCAGCTTCGATCTAATATATTATGGGCCCTGTGGGTCAACCGATGCCGCCACGAACGTCCATTTGAAGCCCAATTGCGCAAGCCCATAATCAAATCCATGGGCCGAAATAGTGGTTTTCGGGGCCCCAAAACAAAGGAATTTGGGCCCGAGGACGGCCCGCTACAGACGCAGTTTGTACTGGCCCGTTATAGCCCTCCGAGTCA
This sequence comes from Mallotus nudiflorus, assembly GCA_947683625.1. Lineage (NCBI taxonomy): Eukaryota > Viridiplantae > Streptophyta > Magnoliopsida > Malpighiales > Euphorbiaceae > Mallotus > Mallotus nudiflorus. Next base: position 70,579 of record CANTUR010001354.1, on the reverse strand, counting down.
GCTTCGATTCGATATATTATGGGCCCCGTGGGTCAACCGATGCCGCCACGAACGTCCATTTGAAGCCCAAGTGCGCAAGCCCACTCTATCAAATCCATGGGCCTAAACATGGGTTTTTGGGCCTAAAGACGAATCGCTATTGATGGGCTTTAGAGCCCGCACTGTAGCCCCCTGAGTCAGATTCGAAATGATATATTATGGGGCCCCGTGGGTCAACCGATGCCGCCCCTAACATCCATTTGAAGCCCAACTGCCCAAGCCCACTCTATCAAATCCATGGGCCTAAACATGGGTTTTTGGACCCAAAGACGAATCGCTATAGATGGGCTTTAGAGCCCGCACTGTAGCCCTCTAAGTCAGCTTCGATCTGAAATATTATGGGCCCCGTGGTCAACCGATGCCGCCACGAATGTCCATTTGAAGCCCAAGTACGCAAGCCCATAATCAAATCCATGGGCTGAAATAATGGTTTTCGGGCCCCAAAACAAAGGAATTTGGGCTCGAGGACGGCCCGCTACAGATGTAGTTTGTAGTGGCCCGTTATAGCCCTCTGAGTCAGCTTCGATCTGATATATTATGGGCCCCGTGGGTCAACCGATGCCGTCACGAACGTCCATTTGAAGCCCAAGTTCGCAGCCCACTCTATCAAATTCGTGGGCCTAAACATGGGTTTTGGGCCCAAAGACGAATCGCTATAGATGGGCTTTAGAGCCCGTACTGTAGCCCTCTGAGTCAGCTTCGATCTGATATATTATGGGCCCCGTGGGTCAACCGATGCCGCAACGAACGTCCATTTGAAGCCCATGTGCGCAAGCTTACTCTATCAAATCCATGGGCCTAAACATGGGTTTTTGGGCCCAAAGACGAATCGCTATAGATGGGCTTTAGAGCCCGCACTGTAGCCCTCTGAGTCTGATTCGATATGATATATTATGGGCCCCGTGGGTCAACCGATGCCGCCCCGAACATCCGTTTGAAGCCCAAGTGCCCAAGCCCACTCTATCAAATCCATGGGCCTAAACATGGGCTTTTAGGCCCAAAGAAAAATCGCTATAGATGGGCTTTAGAGCCCGCATTGTAGCCTTCTGAGTCAGCTTCGATCTGATATATTATGGGCCCCGTGGGTCAACCGATGCCGCCACGAACGTCCATTTGAAGCCCAAGTGCGCAAGCCATAATCAAATCCATGGGCCGAAATAGTGGTTTTTGGGCCCTAAAACAAAGGAATTTGGGCCAGAGGACGGCCCGTTACAGACGCAGTTTGTAGCAGCCCGTTATAGCCCTCTGAGTCAGCTTCGATTTGATATATTATGGGCCCCGTGGGTCAACCGATGCCGCCACGAACGTCCATTTGAAGCCCAAGTGCGCAAGCCCACTCTATCAAATCCATGGGCCTAAACATGGGTTTTTTGGGCCCAAAGACGAATCGCTATAGATGGGCTTTAGAGCCCGCACTGTAGCCCTCTGAGTCAGCTTCGATCTAATATATTATGGGCCCCGTGGGTCAACCGATGCCGCCACGAACGTCCATTTGAAGCCCAAGTGCCCAAGCCCACTCTTTCAAATCCATGGGCCTCAACATGGGTTTTTGGGCCCAAAGACAAATCGCTATAGATGGGCTTTAGAGCCCGCACAGTAGCCTCTGAGTCAGATTCGATATGATATATTATGGGCCCCGTGGGTCAACCGATGCCGCCCCGAACATCCGTTTGAAGCCCAAGTGCCCAAGCCCACTCTATCAAATCCATGGGCCTAAACATGGGTTTTTGGGCCCAAAGAAAAATCGTTATAGATGGGCTTTAGAGCCCGCACTGTAGCCCTCTGAGTCAGCTTCGATCTGATATATTATGGGCCCCATGGGTCAACCGATGCCGCCACGAACGTCCATTTGAAGCCCAAGTGCGCAAGCCCATAATCAAATCCATGGGCCGAAATAGTGGTTTTTGGGCCCCAAAACAAAGGAATTTGGGCCCGAGGACGGCCCGCTACAGACATTGTTTGTAGCGGCCCGTTATAGCCCTCTGAGTCAGCTTCGATTTGATATATTATGGGCCCCGTGGGTCAACCGATGCCGTCACGAACGTCCATTTGAAGCCCAAGTGCGCAAGCCCACTCTATCAAATCCGTGGGCCTAAACATGGGTTTTTGGGCCCAAAGACGAATCGCTATAGATGGGCTTTAGAGCCCATACTGTAGCCCTCTGAGTCAGCTTCGATCTGATATATTATGGGCCCCGTGGGTCAACCGATGCCGCCACGAACGTCCATTTGAAGCCCAAGTGCGCAAGCCCATAATCAAATCCATGGGCCGAAATAGTGGTTTTCGGGCCCCAAAACAAAGGAATTTGGGCCCGAGGACGGCCCGCTACAGACGCAGTTTGTAGTGGCCCGTTATAGCCCTCCGAGTCAGCTTTGATTCGATATATTATGGGCCCCGTGGGTCAACCGATGCCGCCACGAACGTCCATTTGAAGCCCAAGTGCGCAAGCCCACTCTATCAAATCCATGGGCCTAAACATGGTTTTTGGGCCTAAAGACGAATCGCTATAGATGGGCTTTAGAGCCCGCACTGTAGCCCTCTGAGTCAGATTCGATATGATATATTATGGGCCCCGTGGGTCAACCGATGCCGCCCCTAACATCCATTTGAAGCCCAACTGCCCAAGCCCACTCTATCAAATCCATGGGCCTAAACATGGGTTTTTGGGCCCAAAGACGAATCGCTATAGATGGGCTTTAGAGCCCGCACTGTAGCCCTCTGAGTCAGCTTCGATATGATATATTATGGGCCCCGTGGGTCAACCGATGCCACCACGAACGTCCATTTGAAGCCCAAGTGCCCAAGACCCGCTCTTTCAAATCCATGGGCCTAAACATGGGTTTTTGGGCCCAAAGACAAATCGCTATAGATGGGCTTTAGAGCCCGCACTGTAGCCCTCTGAGTCAGCTTCGATCTGATATATTATGGGCCCCGTGGGTCAACCGATGCCACCACGAATGTCCATTTGAAGCGCAAGTACGCAAGCCCATAATCAAATCATGGGCTGAAATAATGGTTTTCGGGCCCCAAAACAAAGGAATTTGGGCTCGAGGACGGCCCGCTACAGACATAGTTTGTAGCGGCCCATTATAGCCCTCTGAGTCAGCTTCGATTTGATATATTATGGGCCCCGTGGGTCAACCGATGCCGTCACGAACGTCCATTTGAAGCCCAAGTGCGCAAGCCCACTCTATCAAATCCGTGGGCCTAAACATGGGTTTTTGGGCCCAAAGACGAATCGCTATAGATGGGCTTTAGAGCCCGTACTGTAGCCCTCTGAGTCAGCTTCGATCTGATATATTATGGGCCCCATGGGTCAACCGATGCCGCAACGAACGTCCATTTGAAGCCCATGTGCGCAAGCTTACTCTATCAAATCCATGGGCCTAAACATGGGTTTTTGGGCCCAAAGACGAATCGCTATAGATGGGCTTAGAGCCCGCACTGTAGCCCTCTGAGTCAGATTCGATATGATATATTATGGGCCCCGTGGGTCAACCGATGCCGCCCCGAACATCCGTTTGAAGCCCAAGTGCCCAAGCCCACTCTATCAAATCCATGGGCGTAAACATGGGCTTTTGGGCCCAAAGAAAAATCGCTATAGATGGGCTTTAGAGCCCGCACTGTAGCCCTCTGAGTCAGCTTCGATCTGATATATTATGGGTCCGTGGGTCAGCCGATGCCGCCACGAACGTCCATTTGAAGCCCAAGTGCGCAAGCCCATAATCAAATCCATGGGCCGAAATAGTGGTTTTTTGGGCCCTAAAACAAAGGAATTTGGGCCAGAGGACGGCCCGTTACAGACGCAGTTTGTAGCAGCCCGTTATAGCCCTCTGAGTCAGCTTCGATTTGATATATTATGGGCCCCGTGGGTCAACCGATGCCGCCACGAACGTCCATTTGAAGCCCAAGTGCGCAAGCCCACTCTATCAAATCCATGGGCCTAAACATGGTTTTTGGGCCCAAAGTCGAATCGCTATAGATGGGCTTTAGAGCCCGCACTGTAGCCCTCTGAGTCAGCTTCGATCTAATATATTATGGGCCCCGTGGGTCAACCGATGCCGCAACGAACGTCCATTTGAAGCCCATGTGCGCAAGCTTACTCTATCAAATCCATGGGCCTAAACATGGGTTTTTGGGCCCAAAGACAAATCGCTATAGATGGGCTTTAGAGCCCGCACTGTAGCCTCTGAGTCAGATTCGATATGATATATTATGGGCCCCGTGGGTCAACCGATGCCGCCCCGAACATCCGTTTGAAGCCCAAGTGCCCAAGCCCACTCTATCAAATCCATGGGCCTAAACATGGGTTTTTGGGCCCAAAGAAAAATCGTTATAGATGGGCTTTAGAGCCCGCACTGTAGCCCTCTGAGTCAGCTTCGATCTGATATATTATGGGCCCCATGGGTCAACCGATGCCGCCACGAACGTCCATTTGAAGCCCAAGTGCGCAAGCCCATAATCAAATCCATGGGCCGAAATAGTGGTTTTCGGGCCCCAAAACAAAGGAATTTGGGCCCGAGGACGGCCCGCTACAGACATAGTTTGTAGTGGCTCGTTATAGCCCTCCGGGTCAGCTTCGATTCGATATATTATGGGCCCCGTGGGTCAACCGATGCCGCCACGAACGTCCATTTGAAGCCCAAGTGCGCAAGCCCACTCTATCAAATCCATGGGCCTAAACATGGGTTTTTGGGCCCAAAGACGAATCGCTATAGATGGGCTTTAGAGCCCGCACTGTAGCCCTCTGAGTCAGATTCGATATGATATATTATGGGCCCCGTGGGTCAACCGATGCCGCCCCGAACATCCATTTGTAGCCCAACTGCCCAAGCCCACTCTATCAAATCCATGGGCCTAAACATGGGTTTTTGGGCCCAAAGACGAATCGCTATAGATTGGCTTTAGAGCCCGTACTGTAGCCCTCTGAGTCAACTTCGATCTGATATATTATGGGCCCCGTGGGTCAACCGATGCCACCACGAACGTCCATTTGAAGCCCAAGTGCCCAAGCCCGCTCTTTCAAATCCATGGGCCTAAACATGGGTTTTTGGGCCCAAAGACAAATCGCTATAGATGGGCTTTAGAGCCCGCACTGTAGCCCTCTGAGTCAGCTTCGATCTGATATATTATGGGCCCCGTGGGTCAACCGATGCGGCCACGAACGTCCATTTGAAGCCCAAGTATGCAAGCCCATAATCAAATCCATGGGCCGAAATAGTGGTTTTCGGGCCCCAAAACAAAGGAATTTGGGCCCGAGGACGGCCCGCTACAGACACAGCTTGTAGCGGCCCGTTATAGCCCTCTGAGTCAGCTTCGATCTGATATATTATGGGCCCCGTGGGTCAACCGATGCCGTCACGAACGTCCATTTGAAGCCCAAGTTCGCAAGCCCACTCTGTCAAATTCGTGGGCCTAAACATGGGTTTTTGGGCCCAAAGACGAATCGCTATAGATGGGCTTTAGAGCCCGTACTGTAGCCCTCTGAGTCAGCTTCGATCTGATATATTATGGGCTCCGTGGGTCAACCGATGCCGCCACGAACGTCCATTTGAAGCCCAAGTGCGCAAGCCCACTCTATCAAATCCATGGGCCTAAACATGGGTTTTTGGGCCCAAAGACGAATCGCTATAGATGGGCTTTAGAGCCCGCACTGTAGCCCTCTGAGTCAGATTCGATATGATATATTATGGGCCCCGTGGGTCAACCGATGCCGCCCCGAACATCCGTTTGAAGCCCAAGTGCTCAAGCCCACTCTATTAAATCCATGGGCCTAAACATGGGTTTTTGGGCCCAAAGAAAAATCGCTATAGATGGGCTTTAGAGCCCGCACTGTAGCCCTCTGAGTCAGCTTCGATCTGATATATTATTGGCCCCGTGGGTCAACCGATGCCGCCACGAACGTCCATTTGAAGCCCAAGTGCGCAAGCCCATAATCAAATCCATGGGCCGAAATAGTGATTTTTGGGCCCCAAAACAAAGGAATTTGGGCCCCAAAACAAAGGAATTTGGGCCCGAGGACGGCCCACTACAGACGCAGTTTGTAGCGGCCCGTTATAGCCCTCTGAGTCAGCTTCGATTTGATATATTATGGGCCCCGTGGGTCAACCGATGCCGCCACGAACGTCCATTTGAAGCCCAAGTGCCCAAGCCCACTCTTTCAGATCCATGGGCCTAAACATGTGTTTTTGGGCCCAAAGACAAATAGCTATAGATGGGCTTTAGACCCCGCACTGTAGCCCTCTGAGTCAGATTCGATATGATATATTATGGGCCCCGTGGGTCAACCGATGCCGCCCCGAACATCCGTTTGAAGCCCAACTGCCCAAGCCCACTCTATCAAATCCATGGGCTTAAACATGGGTTTTTGGGCCGAAAGAAAAATCGCTATAGATGGGTTTTAGAGCCCGCACTGTAGCCCTCTGAGTCAGCTTCGATCTGATACATTATGGGCCCCGTGGGTCAACCGATGCCGCCACGAACGTCCATTTGAAGCCCAAGTGCGCAAGCCCATAATCAAATCCATGGGCCGAAATAGTGATTTTTGGGCCCCAAAACAAAGGAATGTGGGCTCGAGGACGGCCCACTACAGACGCAATTTGTAGCGGCCCGTTATAGCCCTCTGAGTCAGCTTCGATTTGATATATTATGGGCCCCGTGGGTCAACCGATGCCGTCACGAACGTCCATTTGAAGCCCAAGTGCGCAAGCCCACTCTATCAAATCCGTGGGCCTAAACATGGGTTTTTGGGCCCAAAGACGAATCGCTATAGATGGGCTTTAGAGCCCGTACTGTAGCCCTCTGAGTCAGCTTCGATCTGATATATTATGGGCCCCGTGGGTCAACCGATGCCGCAACGAACGTCCATTTGAAGCCCATGTGCGCAAGCTTACTCTATCAAATCCATGGGCCTAAACATGGGTTTTTGGGCCCAAAGATGAATCGCTATAGATGGGCTTTAGAGCTCGCACTGTAGCCCTCTGAGTCAGATTCGATATGATATATTATGGGCCCCGTGGGTCAACCGATGCCGCCCCGAACATCCGTTTGAAGCCCAAGTGCCCAAGCCCACTCTATCAAATCCATGGGCCTAAACATGGGCTTTTGGGCTCAAAGAAAAATCGCTATAGATGGGCTTTAGAGCCCGCACTGTAGCCCTCTGAGTCAGCTTCGATCTGATATATTATGGGTCCCGTGGGTCAACCGATGCCGCCACGAACGTCCATTTGAAGCCCAAGTGCGCAAGCCCATAATCAAATCCATGGGCCGAAATAGTGGTTTTTGGGCCCTAAAACAAAGGAATTTGGGCCAGAGGACGGCCCGTTACAGACGCAGTTTGTAGCAGCCCGTTATAGCCCTCTGAGTCAGCTTCGATTTGATATATTATGGGCCCCGTGGGTCAACCGATGCCGCCACGAACGTCCATTTGAAGCCCAAGTGCGCAAGCCCACTCTATCAAATCCATGGGCCTAAACATGGGTTTTTGGGCCCAAAGACGAATCGCTATAGATGGGCTTTAGAGCCCGCACTGTAGCCCTCTGAGTCAGCTTCGATCTAATATATTATGGGCCCCGTGGGTCAACCGATGCCGCAACGAACGTCCATTTGAAGCCCATGTGCGCAAGCTTACTCTATCAAATCCATGGGCCTAAACATGGGTTTTTGGGCCCAAAGACGAATCGCTATAGATGGGCTTTAGAGCCCGTACTGTAGCCCTCTGAGTCAGATTCGATATGATATATTATGGGCCCCGTGGGTCAACCGATGCCGCCCCGAACATCCGTTTGAAGCCCAAGTGCCCAAGCCCACTCTATCAAATCCATGGGCCTAAACATGGGTTTTTGGGCCCAAAGAAAAATCGTTATAGATGGGCTTTAGAGCCCACACTGTAGCCCTCTGAGTCAGCTTCGATCTGATATATTATGGGCCCCATGGGTCAACCGATGCCGCCACGAACGTCCATTTGAAGCCCAAGTGCGCAAGCCCATAATCAAATCCATGGGCCGAAATAGTGGTTTTCGGGCCCCAAAACAAAGGAATTTGGGCCCGAGGACGGCCCGCTACAGACATAGTTTGTAGCGGCTCGTTATAGCCCTCCGGGTGAGCTTCGATTCGATATATTATGGGCCCCGTGGGTCAACCGATGCCGCCACGAACGTCCATTTGAAGCCCAAGTGCGCAAGCCCACTCTATCAAATCCATGGGCCTAAACATGGGTTTTTGGGCCCAAAGACGAATCGCTATAGATGGGCTTTAGAGCCCGCACTGTAGCCCTCTGAGTCAGATTCGATATGATATATTATGGGCCCCGTGGGTCAACCGATGCCGCCCCGAACATCCATTTGTAGCCCAACTGCCCAAGCCCACTCTATCAAATCCATGGGCCTAAACATGGGTTTTTGGGCCCAAAGACGAATCGCTATAGATGGGCTTTAGAGCCCGTACTGTAGCCCTCTGAGTCAACTTCGATCTGATATATTATGGGCCCCGTGGGTCAACCGATGCCACCACGAACGTCCATTTGAAGCCCAAGTGCCCAAGCCCGCTCTTTCAAATCCATGGGCCTAAACATGGGTTTTTGGGCCCAAAGACAAATCGCTATAGATGGGCTTTAGAGCCCGCACTGTAGCCCTCTGAGTCAGCTTCGATCTGATATATTATGGGCCCCGTGGGTCAACCGATGCCACCACGAACGTCCATTTGAAGCCCAAGTGCCCAAGCCCACTCTTTCAAATCCATGGGCCTAAACATGGGTTTTTGGGCCCAAAGACAAATCGCTATAGATGGGCTTTAGAGCCCGCACTGTAGCCCTCTGAGTCAGCTTCGATCTGATATATTATGGGCCCCGTGGGTCAACCGATGCCGCCACGAATGTCCATTTGAAGCCTAAGTACGCAAGCCCATAATCAAATCCATGGGCTGAAATAATGGTTTTCGGGCCCCAAAACAAAGGAATTTGGGCTCGAGGACGGCCCGCTACAGACATAGTTTGTAGCGGCCCGTTATAGCCCTCTGAGTCAGCTTCGATTTGATATATTATGGGCCCCGTGGGTCAACCGATGCCGTCACGAACGTCCATTTGAAGCCCAAGTGCGCAAGCCCACTCTATCAAATCCGTGGGCCTAAACATGGGTTTTTGGGCCCAAAGACGAATCGCTATAGATGGGCTTTAGAGCCCATACTGTAGCCCTCTGAGTCAGCTTCGATCTGATATATTATGGGCCCCGTGGGTCAACCGATGCCGCCACGAACGTCCATTTGAAGCCCAAGTGCGCAAGCCCATAATCAAATCCATGGGCCGAAATAGTGGTTTTCGGGCCCCAAAACAAAGGAATTTGGGCCCGAGGACGGCCCGCTACAGACGCAGTTTGTAGTGGCCCGTTATAGCCCTCCGAGTCAGCTTCGATTCGATATATTATGGGCCCCGTGGGTCAACCGATGCCGCCACGAACGTCCATTTGAAGCCCAAGTGCGCAAGCCCACTCTATCAAATCCATGGGCCTAAACATGGGTTTTTGGGCCTAAAGACGAATCGCTATAGATGGGCTTTAGAGCCCGCACTGTAGCCCTCTGAGTCAGATTCGATATGATATATTATGGGCCCCGTGGGTCAACCGATGCCGCCCCTAACATCCATTTGAAGCCCAACTGCCCAAGCCCACTCTATCAAATCCATGGGCCTAAACATGGGTTTTTTGGCCCAAAGACGAATCGCTATAGATGGGCTTTAGAGCCCGCACTGTAGCCCTCTGAGTCAGCTTCGATATGATATATTATGGGCCCCGTGGGTCAACCGATGCCACCACGAACGTCCATTTGAAGCCCAAGTGCCCAAGCCCGCTCTTTCAAATCCATGGGCCTAAACATGGGTTTTTGGGCCCAAAGACAAATCGCTATAGATGGGCTTTAGAGCCCGCACTGTAGCCCTCTGAGTCAGCTTCGATCTGATATATTATGGGCCCCGTGGGTCAACCGATGCCGCCACGAATGTCCATTTGAAGCCCAAGTACGCAAGCCCATAATCAAATCCATGGGCTGAAATAATGGTTTTCGGGCCCCAAAACAAAGGAATTTGGGCTCGAGGACGGCCCGCTACAGACATAGTTTGTAGCGGCCCGTTATAGCCCTCTGAGTCAGCTTCGATTTGATATATTATGGGCCCCGTGGGTCAACCGATGCCGTCACGAACGTCCATTTGAAGCCCAAGTGCGCAAGCCCACTCTATCAAATCCATGGGCCTAAACATGGGTTTTTGGGCCCAAAGACGAATCGCTATAGATGGGCTTTAGAGCCCGTACTGTAGCCCTCTGAGTCAGCTTCGATCTGATATATTATGGGCCCCGTGGGTCAACCGATGCCGCAACGAACGTCCATTTGAAGCCCATGTGCGCAAGCTTACTCTATCAAATCCATGGGCCTAAACATGGGTTTTTGGGCCCAAAGACGAATCGCTATAGATGGGCTTTAGAGCCCGCACTGTAGCCCTCTGAGTCAGATTCGATATGATATATTATGGGCCCCGTGGGTCAACCGATGCCGCCCCGAACATCCGTTTGAAGCCCAAGTGCCCAAGCCCACTCTATCAAATCCATGGGCCTAAACATGGGTTTTTGGGCCCAAAGACAAATCGCTATAGATGGGCTTTAGAGCCCGCACTGTAGCCCTCTGAGTCAGCTTCGATCTGATATATTATGGGCCCCGTGGGTCAACCGATGCCGCCACGAATGTCCATTTGAAGCCCAAGTACGCAAGCCCATAATCAAATCCATGGGCTGAAATAATGGTTTTCGGGACCCAAAACAAAGGAATTTGGGCTCGAGGACGGCCCGCTACAGACATAGTTTGTAGCGGCCCGTTATAGCCCTCTGAGTCAGCTTCGATTTGATATATTATGGGCCCCGTGGGTCAACCGATGCCGTCACGAACGTCCATTTGAAGCCCAAGTGCGCAAGCCCACTCTATCAAATCCGTGGGCCTAAACATGGGTTTTTGGGCCCAAAGACGAATCGCTATAGATGGGCTTTAGAGCCCATACTGTAGCCCTCTGAGTCAGCTTCGATCTGATATATTATGGGCCCCGTGGGTCAACCGATGCCGCAACGAACGTCCATTTGAAGCCCATGTGCGCAAGCTTACTCTATCAAATCCATGGGCCTAAACATGGGTTTTTGGGCCCAAAGACGAATCGCTATAGATGGGCTTTAGAGCCCGCACTGTAGCCCTCTGAGTCAGATTCGATATGATATATTATGGGCCCCGTGGGTCAACCGATGCCGCCCCGAACATCCGTTTGAAGCCCAAGTGCCCAAGCCCACTCTATCAAATCCATGGGCCTAAACATGGGCTTTTAGGCCCAAAGAAAAATCGCTATAGATGGGCTTTAGAGCCCGCACTGTAGCCCTCTGAGTCAGCTTCGATCTGATATATTATGGGTCCCGTGGGTCAACCGATGCCGCCACGAACGTCCATTTGAAGCCCAAGTGCGCAAGCCCATAATCAAATCCATGGGCCGAAATAGTGGTTTTTGGGCCCTAAAACAAAGGAATTTGGGCCAGAGGACGGCCCGTTACAGACGCAGTTTGTAGCAGCCCGTTATATCCCTCTGAGTCAGCTTCGATTTGATATATTATGGGCCCCGTGGGTCAACCGATGCCGCCACGAACGTCCATTTGAAGCCCAAGTGCGCAAGCCCACTCTATCAAATCCATGGGCCTAAACATGGGTTTTTGGGCCCAAAGACGAATCGCTATAGATGGGCTTTAGAGCCCGCACTGTAGCCCTCTGAGTCAGCTTCGATCTAATATATTATGGGCCCCGTGGGTCAACCGATGCCGCAACGAACGTCCATTTGAAGCCCATGTGCGCAAGCTTACTCTATCAAATCCATGGGCCTAAACATGGGTTTTTTGGGCCCAAAGACGAATCGCTATAGATGGGCTTTAGAGCCCGCACTGTAGCCCTCTGAGTCAGATTCGATATGATATATTATGGGCCCCGTGGGTCAACCGATGCCGCCCCGAACATCCGTTTGAAGCCCAAGTGCCCAAGCCCACTCTATCAAATCCATGGGCCTAAACATGGGTTTTTGGGCCCAAAGAAAAATTGTTATAGATGGGCTTTAGAGCCCGCACTGTAGCCCTCTGAGTCAGCTTCGATCTGATATATTATGGGCCCCATGGGTCAACCGATGCCGCCACGAACGTCCATTTGAAGCCCAAGTGCGCAAGCCCATAATCAAATCCATGGGCCGAAATAGTGGTTTTCGGGCCCCAAAACAAAGGAATTTGGGCCCGAGGACGGCCCGCTACAGACATAGTTTGTAGCGGATCGTTATAGCCCTCCGGGTGAGCTTCGATTCGATATATTATGGGCCCCGTGGGTCAACCGATGCCGCCACGAACGTCCATTTGAAGCCCAAGTGCGCAAGCCCACTCTATCAAATCCATGGGCCTAAACATGGGTTTTTGGGCCCAAAGACGAATCGCTATAGATGGGCTTTAGAGCCCGCACTGTAGCCCTCTGAGTCAGATTCGATATGATATATTATGGGCCCCGTGGGTCAACCGATGCCGCCCCGAACATCCATTTGTAGCCCAACTGCCCAAGCCCACTCTATCAAATCCATGGGCCTAAACATGGGTTTTTGGGCCCAAAGACGAATCGCTATAGATGGGCTTTAGAGCCCGTACTGTAGCCCTCTGAGTCAACTTCGATCTGATATATTATGGGCCCCGTGGGTCAACCGATGCCACCACGAACGTCCATTTGAAGCCCAAGTGCCCAAGCCCGCTCTTTCAAATCCATGGGCCTAAACATGGGTTTTTGGGCCCAAAGACAAATCGTTATAGATGGGCTTTAGAGCCCGCACTGTAGCCCTCTGAGTCAGCTTCGATCTGATATATTATGGGCCCCGTGGGTCAACCGATGCCGCCACGAACGTCCATTTGAAGCCCAAGTATGCAAGCCCATAATCAAATCCATGGGCCGAAATAGTGGTTTTCGGGCCCCAAAACAAAGGAATTTGGGCCCGAGGACGGCCCGCTACAGACACAGCTTGTAGCGGCCCGTTATAGCCCTGTGAGTCAGCTTCGATCTGATATATTATGGGCCCCGTGGGTCAACCGATGCCATCACGAACGTCCATTTGAAGCCCAAGTTCGTAAGCCCACTCTGTCAAATTCGTGGGCCTAAACAAGGGTTTTTGGTCCCAAAGACGAATCGCTATAGATGGGCTTTAGAGCCCGTACTGTAGCCCTCTGAGTCAGCTTCGATCTGATATATTATGGGCTCCGTGGGTCAACCGATGCCGCCACGAACGTCCATTTGAAGCCCAAGTGCGCAAGCCCACTCTATCAAATCCATGGGCCTAAACATGGGTTTTTGGGCCTAAAGACGAATCGCTATAGATGGGCTTTAGAGCCCGCACTGTAGCCCTCTGAGTCAGATTCGATATGATATATTATGGGCCCCGTGGGTCAACCGATGCCGCCCCGAACATCCGTTGAAGCCCAAGTGCCCAAGCCCACTCTATTAAATCCATGGGCCTATACATGGGTTTTTGGGCCCAAAGAAAAATTGCTATAGATGGGCTTTAGAGTCCGCACTGTAGCCCTCTGAGTCAGCTTCGATCTGATATATTATTGGCCCCGTGGGTCAACCGATGCCGCCACGAACGTCATTTGAAGCCCAAGTGCGCAAGCCCATAATCAAATCCATGGGCCGAAATAGTGATTTTTGGGCCCCAAAACAAAGGAATTTGGGCCCGAGGACGGCCCACTACAGACGCAGTTTGTAGCGGCCCGTTATAGCCCTCTGAGTCAGCTTCGATTTGATATATTATGGACCCCGTGGGTCAACCGATGCCGCCCGAACGTCCATTTGAAGCCCAAGTGCCCAAGCCCGCTCTTTCAGATCCATGGGCCTAAACATGTGTTTTTGGGCCCAAAGACAAATAGCTATAGATGGGCTTTAGACCCCGCACTGTAGCCCTCTGAGTCAGATTCGATATGATATATTATGGGCCCCGTGGTTCAACCGATGCCGCCCCGAACATCCGTTTGAAGCCCAACTGCCCAAGCCCACTCTATCAAATCCATGGGCCTAAACATGGGTTTTTGGGCCGAAAGAAAAATCGCTATAGATGGGTTTTAGAGCCCGCACTGTAGCCCTCTGAGTCAGCTTCGATCTGATATATATGGGCCCCCGTGGGTCAACCGATGCCGCCACGAACGTCCATTTGAAGCCCAAGTGCGTAAGCCCATAATCAAATCCATGGCCGAAATAGTGATTTTTGGGCCCCAAAACAAAGGAATTTGGGCCCGAGGACGGCCCACTACAGACGCAATTTGTAGCGGCCCGTTATAGCCCTCTGAGTCAGCTTCGATTTGATATATTATGGGCCCCGTGGGTCAACCGATGCCGCCACGAACGTCCATTTGAAGCCCAAGTGCGCAAGCCCACTCTATCAAATCCATGGGCCTAAACATGGGTTTTTGGGCCCAAAGACGAATCGCTATAGATGGGCTTTAGAGCCCGCAGTGTAGCCCTCTGAGTCAGCTTCGATCTGATATATTATAGGCCCCGTGGGGTCAACGACCGATGCCGCCACGAACGTCCATTTGAAGCCCAAGTGCCCAAGCCCACTCTTTCAGATCCATGGGCCTAAACATGTGTTTTTGGGCCCAAAGACAAATCGCTATAGATGGGCTTTAGACCCCGCACTGTAGCCCTCTGAGTCAGATTCGATATGATATATTATGGGCACCGTGGGTCAACCGATGCCGCCCCGAACATCCCTTTGAAGCCCAAGTGCCCAGGCCCACTCTATCAAATCCATTGGCCTAAATATGGGTTTTTGGGCCCAAAGAAAAATCGGTATAGATGGGCTTTAGAGCCCGCACTGTAGCGCTCTGAGTCAGCTTCGATCTGATATATTATGGGCCCCGTGGGTCAACCGATGCCGCCACGAACGTCCATTTGAAGCCCAAGTGCGCAAGCCCATAATCAAATCCATGGGCCGAAATAGTGGTTTTCGGGCCCCAAAACAAAGGAATTTGGGCTCGAGGACGGCCCGCTGCAGTTGCAGTTTGTAGTGGCCCGTTATAGCCCTCCGAGTCAGCTTCGATTCGATATATTATGGGCCCCGTGGGTCAACCGATGCCGCCACGAACGTCCATTTGAAGCCCAAGTGCGCAAGCCCACTCTATCAAATCCATGGGCCTAAACATGGGTTTTTGGGCCTAAAGACGAATCGCTATAGATGGGCTTTAGAGCCCGTACTGTAGCCCTCTGAGTCAGCTTCGATCTGATATATTATGGGCCCCGTGGGTCAACCGATGCCGCAACGAACGTCCATTTGAAGCCCATGTGCGCAAGCTTACTCTATCAAATCCATGGGCCTAAACATGGGTTTTTTGGGCCCAAAGACAAATCGTTATAGATGGGCTTTAGAGCCCGTACTGTAGCCCTCTGAGTCAGCTTCAATCTGATATATTATGGGCCCCGTGGGTCAACCGATGCCGCCACGAACGTCCATTTGAGGCCCAAGTGCGCAAGCCCGTAATCAAATCCATGGGCCGAAATAGTGGTTTTTGGGCCCCAAAACAAAGGAATTTCGGCCCGAGGACGGCCCGCTACAGATGCAGTTTGTAGCGGCCCGTTATAGCCCTCTGAGTCAGCTTCGATTTGATATATTATGGGCCCCGTGGGTCAACTGATGCCGTCACGAACGTCCATTTGAAGCCCAAGTGCGCAAGCCCACTCTATCAAATCAGTGGGCCTAAACATGGGTTTTTGGGCCCAAAGACGAATCGCTATAGATGGGCTTTAGAGCCCGTACTGTAGCCCTCTGAGTCAGCTTCAATCTGATATATTATGGGCCCCGTGGGTCAACCGATGCCGCCACGAACGTCCATTTGAAGCCCAAGTGCGCAAGCCCACTCTATCAAATCCATGGGCCTAAACATGGGTTTTTGGGCCCAAAGACGAATCGCTATAGATGGGCTTTAGAGCCCGAAGTGTAGCCCTCTGAGTCAGCTTCGATCTGATATATTATAGGCCCCGTGGGTCAACCGATGCCGCCACGAACGTCCATTTGAAGCCCAAGTGCCCAAGCCCACTCTTTCAGATCCATGGGCCTAAACATGTGTTTTTGGGCCCAAAGACAAATCGCTATAGATGGGCTTTAGACCCCGCACTGTAGCCCTCTGAGTCAGATTCGATATGATATATTATGGGCCCCGTGGGTCAACCGATGCCGCCCCGAACATCCGTTTGAAGCCCAAGTGCCCAAGCCCACTCTATCAAATCCATGGGCCTAAATATGGGTTTTTGGGCCCAAAGAAAAATCGGTATAGATGGGCTTTAGAGCCCGCACTGTAGCGCTCTGAGTCAGCTTCGATCTGATATATTATCGGCCCCGTGGGTCAACCGATGCCGCCACGAACGTCCATTTGAAGCCCAAGTGCGCAAGCCCATAATCAAATCCATGGGCCGAAATAGTGGTTTTCGGGGCCCCAAAACAAAGGAATTTGGGCCCGAGGACGGCCCGCTACAGACGCAGTTTGTAGTGGCCCGTTATAGCCCTCCGAGTCAGCTTCGATTCGATATATTATGGACCCCGTGGGTCAACCGATGCCGCCACGAACGTCCATTTGAAGCCCAAGTGCGCAAGCCCACTCTATCAAATCCATGGGCCTAAACATGGGTTTTTGGGCCTAAAGACGAATCGCTATAGATGGGCTTTAGAGCCCGCACTGTAGCCCTCTGAGTCAGATTCGATATGATATATTATGGGCCCCGTGGGTCAACCGATGCCGCCCCTAACATCCATTTGAAGCCCAACTGCCCAAGCCCACTCTATCAAATCCATGGGCCTAAACATGGGTTTTTGGACCCAAAGACGAATCGCTATAGATGGGCTTTAGAGCCCGCACTGTAGCCCTCTAAGTCAGCTTCGATCTGATATATTATGGGCCCCGTGGGTCAACCGATGCCACCACGAACGTCCATTTGAAGCCCAAGTGCCCAAGCCCGCTCTTTCAAATCCATGGGCCTAAACATGGGTTTTTGGGCCCAAAGACAAATCGCTATAGATGGGCTTTAGAGCCCGCACTGTAGCCCTCTGAGTCAGCTTCGATCTGATATATTATGGGCCCCGTGGGTCAACCGATGCCGCCACGAATGTCCATTTGAAGCCCAAGTACGCAAGCCCATAATCAAATCCATGGGCTGAAATAATGGTTTTCGGGCCCCAAAACAAAGGAATTTGGGCTCGAGGACGGCCCGCTACAAATGTAGTTTGTAGCGGCCCGTTATAGCCCTCTGAGTCAGCTTCGATTTGATATATTATGGGCCCCGTGGGTCAACCGATGCCGTCACGAACGTCCATTTGAAGCCCAAGTGCGCAAGCCCACTCTATCAAATCCGTGGGCCTAAACATGGGTTTTTGGGCCCAAAGACGAATCGCTATAGATGGGCTTTAGAGCCCGTACTATAGCCCTCTGAGTCAGCTTCGATCTGATATATTATGGGCCCCGTGGGTCAACCGATGCCGCCACGAACGTCCATTTGAAGCCCAAGTGCGCAAGCCCATAATCAAATCCATGGGCCGAAATAGTGGTTTTCGGGCCCTAAAACAAAGGAATTTGGGCCGGAGGACGGCCCGTTACAGACGCAGTTTGTAGCAGCCCGTTATAGCCCTCTGAGTCAGCTTCGATTTGATATATTATGGGCCCCGTGGGTCAACCGATGCCGCCACGAACGTCCATTTGAAACCCAAGTGCGCAAGCCCACTCTATCAAATCCATGGGCCTAAACATGGGTTTTTGGGCCCAAAGACGAATCGCTATAGATGGGCTTTAGAGCCCGCACTGTAGCCCTCTGAGTCAGCTTCGATCTAATATATTATGGGCCCCGTAGGTCAACCGATGCCGCCACGAACGTCCATTTGAAGCCCAAGTACGCAAGCCCATAATCAAATCCATGGGCCGAAATAGTGGTTTTCGGGCCCCAAAACAAAGGAATTTGGGCCCGAGGACGGCCCGCTACAGACACAGTTTGTAGCGGCCCATTATAGCCCTCTGAGTCAGCTTCGATCTGATATATTATGGGCCCCGTGGGTCAACCGATGCCGTCACGAACGTCCATTTGAAGCCCAATCTCGCAAGCCCACTCTATCAAATCCATGGGCCTAAACATGGGTTTTTGGGCCCAAAGACGAATCGCTATAGATGGGCTTTAGAGCCCGCACTGTAGCCCTCTGAGTCAGATTCGATATGATATATTATGGGCCCCGTGGGTCAACCGATGCCGCCCCGAACATCCGTTTGAAGCCCAAGTGCCCAAGCCCACTCTATCAAATCCATGGGCCTAAACATGGGTTTTTAGGCCCAAAGAAAAATCGCTATAAATGGGCTTTAGAGCCCGCACTGTAGCCCTCTGAGTCAGCTTCGATCTGATATATTATGGGCCCCGTGGGTCAACCGATGCCGTCACGAACGTCCATTTGAAGCCCAAGTGCGTAAGCCCATAATCAAATCCATGGGCCGAAATAGTGGTTTTCGGGCCCCAAAACAAAGGAATTTGGGCCAGAGGACGGCCCGTTACAGATGCAGTTTGTGGCGGCCCGTTATAACCCTCTGAGTCAGCTTCGATTTGATATATTATGGGCCCGGTGGGTCAACCGATGCCGCCACGAACGTCCATTTGAAGCCCTAGTGCACAAGCCCACTCTATCAAATCCATGGGCCTAAACATGGGTTTTTGGGCCCAAAGACGAATCGCTATAGATGGGCTTTAGAGCCCGCACTGTAGCCCTCTGAGTCAGCTTCGATCTGATATATTATGGGCCCCGTGGGTCAACCGATACCGCCACGAACGTCCATTTGAAGCCCAAGTGCCCAAGCCCACTCTTTCAAATCCATGGGCCTAAACATGGGTTTTTGGGCCCAAAGACGAATCGCAATAGATGGCCTTTAGAGCCCGTACTGTAGCCCTCTGAGTCAGCTTCGATCTGATATATTATGGGCCCCCGTGGGTCAACCGATGCGACCACGAACGTCCATTTGAAGCCCAAGTGCCCAAGCCCCTCTTTCAAATCCATGGGCCTAAACATGGGTTTTTGGGCCCAAAGACAAATCGTTATAGATGGGCTTTAGAGCCCGTACTGTAGCCCTCTGAGTCAGCTTCAATCTGATATATTATGGGCCCCGTGGGTCAACCGATGCCGCCACGAACGTCCATTTGAGGCCCAAGTGCGCAAGCCCGTAATCAAATCCATGGGCCGAAATAGTGGTTTTTGGGCCCCAAAACAAAGGAATTTGGGCCCGAGGATGGCCCGCTACAGATGCAGTTTGTAGCGCCCCGTTATAGCCCTCTGAGTCAGCTTCGATTTGATATATTATGGGCCCCGTGGGTCAACTGATGCCGTCACGAACGTCCATTTGAAGCCCAAGTGCGCAAGCCCACTCTATCAAATCCGTGGGCCTAAACATGGGTTTTTGGGCCCAAAGACGAATCGCTATAGATGGGCTTTAGAGCCCGTACTGTAGCCCTCTGAGTCAGCTTCAATCTGATATATTATGGGCCCCGTGGGTCAACCGATGCCGCCACGAACGTCCATTTGAAGCCCAAGTGCGCAAGCCCACTCTATCAAATCCATAGGCCTAAACATGGGTTTTTGGGCCCAAAGACGAATCGCTATAGATGGGCTTTAGAGCCCGAAGTGTAGCCCTCTGAGTCAGCTTCGATCTGATATATTATAGGCCCCGTGGGTCAACCGATGCCGCCACGAACGTCCATTTGAAGCCCAAGTGCCCAAGCCCACTCTTTCAGATCCATGGGCCTAAACTTGTGTTTTTGGGCCCAAAGACAAATCGCTATAGATGGGCTTTAGACCCCGCACTGTAGCCCTCTGAGTCAGATTCGATATGATATATTATGGGCCCCGTGGGTCAACCGATGCCGCCCCGAACATCCGTTTGAAGCCCAAGTGCCCAAGCCCACTCTATCAAATCCATGGGCCTAAATATGGGTTTTTGGGCCCAAAGAAAAATCGGTATAGATGGGCTTTAGAGCCCGCACTGTAGCGCTCTGAGTCAGCTTCGATCTGATATATTATCGGCCCCGTGGGTCAACCGATGCCGCCACGAACGTCCATTTGAAGCCCAAGTGCGCAAGCCCATAATCAAATCCATGGGCCGAAATAGTGGTTTTCGGGCCCCAATACAAAGGAATTTGGGCCCGAGGACGGCCCGCTACAGACGCAGTTTGTAGTGGCCCATTATAGCCCTCCGAGTCAGCTTCGATTCGATATATTATGGGCCCCGTGGGTCAACCGATGCCGCCACGAACGTCCATTTGAAGCCCAAGTGCGCAAGCCCACTCTATCAAATCCATGGGCCTAAACATGGGTTTTTGGGCCCAAAGACGAATCGCTATAGATGGGCTTTAGAGCCCGCACTGTAGCCCTCTGAGTCAGCTTCGATCTAATATATTATGGGCCCCGTGGGTCAACCGATGCCGCCACGAACGTCCATTTGAAGCCCAAGTACGCAAGCCCATAATCAAATCCATGGGCCGAAATAGTGGTTTTCGGGCCCCAAAACAAAGGAATTTGGGCCCGAGGACGGCCCGCTACAGACACAGTTTGTAGCGGCCCGTTATAGCCCTCTGAGTCAGCTTCGATCTGATATATTATGGGCCCCGTGGGTCAACCGATGCCGTCACGAACGTCCATTTGAAGCCCAATCTCGCAAGCCCACTCTATCAAATTCGTGGGCCTAAACATGGGTTTTTGGGCCCAAAGACGAATCGCTATAGATGGGCTTTAGAGCCCGTACTGTAGCCCTCTGAGTCAGCTTCGATCTGATATATTATGGGCTCCGTGGGTCAACCGATGCCGCCACGGACGTCCATTTGAAGCCCAAGTGCGCAAGCCCACTCTATCAAATCCATGGGCCTAAACATGGGTTTTTGGGCCCAAAGACGAATCGCTATAGATGGGCTTTAGAGCCCGCACTGTAGCCCTCTGAGTCAGATTCGATATGATATATTATGGGCCCCGTGGGTCAACCGATGCCGCCCCGAACATCCGTTTGAAGCCCAAGTGCCCAAGCCCACTCTATCAAATCCATGGGCCTAAACATGGGTTTTTAGGCCCAAAGAAAAATCGCTATAAATGGGCTTTAGAGCCCGCACTGTAGCCCTCTGAGTCAGCTTCGATCTGATATATTATGGGCCCCGTGGGTCAACCGATGCCGCCACGAACGTCCATTTGAAGCCCAAGTGCGTAAGCCCATAATCAAATCCATGGGCCGAAATAGTGGTTTTCGGGCCCCAAAACAAAGGAATTTAGGCCAGAGGACGGCCCGTTACAGACGCAGTTTGTGGCGGCCCGTTATAACCCTCTGAGTCAGCTTCGATTTGATATATTATGGGCCCCGTGGGTCAACCGATGCCGCCACGAACGTCCATTTGAAGCCCTAGTGCACAAGCCCACTCTATCAAATCCATGGGCCTAAACATGGGTTTTTGGGCCCAAAGACGAATCACTATAGATGGGCTTTAGAGCCCGCACTGTAGCCCTCTGAGTCAGCTTCGATCTGATATATTATGGGCCCCGTGGGTCAACCGATACCGCCACGAACGTCCATTTGAAGCCCAAGTGCCCAAGCCCACTCTTTCAAATCCATGGGCCTAAACATGGGTTTTTGGGCCCAAAGACGAATCGCAATAGATGGCCTTTAGAGCCTGTACTGTAGCCCTCTGAGTCAGCTTCGATATGATATATTATGGGCCCCGTGGGTCAACCGATGCCACCACGAACGTCCATTTGAAGCCCAAGTGCCCAAGCCCCTCTTTCAAATCCATGGGCCTAAACATGGGTTTTTGGGCCCAAAGACAAATCGTTATAGATGGGCTTTAGAGCCCGTACTGTAGCCCTCTGAGTCAGCTTCAATCTGATATATTATGGGCCCCGTGGGTCAACCGATGCCGCCACGAACGTCCATTTGAGGCCCAAGTGCGCAAGCCCGTAATCAAATCCATGGGCCGAAATAGTGGTTTTTGGGCCCCAAAACAAAGGAATTTGGGCCCGAGGACGGCCCGCTACAGATGCAGTTTGTAGCGCCCCGTTATAGCCCTCTGAGTTAGCTTCGATTTGATATATTATGGGCCCCGTGGGTCAACTGATGCCGTCACGAACGTCCATTTGAAGCCCAAGTGCGCAAGCCCACTCTATCAAATTCGTGGGCCTAAACATGGGTTTTTGGGCCCAAAGACGAATCGCTATAGATGGGCTTTAGAGCCCGTACTGTAGCCCTCTGAGTCAGCTTCAATCTGATATATTATGGGCCCCGTGGGTCAACCGATGCCGCCACGA
This sequence comes from Mallotus nudiflorus, assembly GCA_947683625.1. NCBI lineage: Eukaryota > Viridiplantae > Streptophyta > Magnoliopsida > Malpighiales > Euphorbiaceae > Mallotus > Mallotus nudiflorus. The sequence goes on along the minus strand of CANTUR010001354.1, from coordinate 48,159 downwards.
ACGTCCATTTGAAGCCCAAGTGCGCAAGCCCACTCTATCAAATCCATGGGCCTAAACATGGGTTTTTGGGCCCAAAGACGAATCGCTATAGATGGGCTTTAGAGCCCGAAGTGTAGCCCTCTGAGTCAGCTTCGATCTGATATATTATAGGCCCCGTGGGTCAACCGATGCCGCCACGAACGTCCATTTGAAGCCCAAGTGCCCAAGCCCACTCTTTCAGATCCATGGGCCTAAACATGTGTTTTTGGGCCCAAAGACAAATCGCTATAGATGGGCTTTAGACCCCGCACTGTAGCCCTCTGAGTCAGATTCGATATGATATATTATGGGCCCCGTGGGTCAACCGATGCCGCCCCGAACATCCGTTTGAAGCCCAAGTGCCCAAGCCCACTCTATCAAATCCATGGGCCTAAATATGGGTTTTTGGGCCCAAAGAAAAATCGGTATAGATGGGCTTTAGAGCCCGCACTGTAGCGCTCTGAGTCAGCTTCGATCTGATATATTATCGGCCCCGTGGGTCAACCGATGCCGCCACGAACGTCCATTTGAAGCCCAAGTGCGCAAGCCCATAATCAAATCCATGGGCCGAAATAGTGGTTTTCGGGCCCCAATACAAAGGAATTTGGGCCCGAGGACGGCCCGCTACAGACGCAGTTTGTAGTGGCCCGTTATAGCCCTCCGAGTCAGCTTCGATTCGATATATTATGGGCCCCGTGGGTCAACCGATGCCGCCACGAACGTCCATTTGAAGCCCAAGTGCGCAAGCCCACTCTATCAAATCCATGGGCCTAAACATGGGTTTTTGGGCCTAAAGACGAATCGCTATAGATGGGCTTTAGAGCCCGCACTGTAGCCCTCTAAGTCAGCTTCGATCTGATATATTATGGGCCCCGTGGGTCAACCGATGCCACCACGAACGTCCATTTGAAGCCCAAGTGCCCAAGCCCGCTCTTTCAAATCCATGGGCCTAAACATGGGTTTTTGGGCCCAAAGACAAATCGCTATAGATGGGCTTTAGAGCCCGCACTGTAGCCCTCTGAGTCAGCTTCGATCTGATATATTATGGGCCCCGTGGGTCAACCGATGCCGCCACGAATGTCCATTTGAAGCCCAAGTACGCAAGCCCATAATCAAATCCATGGGCTGAAATAATGGTTTTCGGGCCCCAAAACAAAGGAATTTGGGCTCGAGGACGGCCCGCTACAGATGTAGTTTGTAGCGGCCCGTTATAGCCCTCTGAGTCAGCTTCGATTTGATATATTATGGGCCCCGTGGGTCAACCGATGCCGTCACGAACGTCCATTTGAAGCCCAAGTGCGCAAGCCCACTCTATCAAATCCGTGGGCCTAAACATGGGTTTTTGGGCCCAAAGACGAATCGCTATAGATGGTCTTTAGAGCCCGTACTATAGCCCTCTGAGTCAGCTTCGATCTGATATATTATGGGCCCCGTGGGTCAACCGATGCCGCCACGAACGTCCATTTGAAGCCCAAGTGCGCAAGCCCATAATCAAATCCATGGGCCGAAATAGTGGTTTTCGGGCCCTAAAACAAAGGAATTTGGGCCGGAGGACGGCCCGTTACAGACGCAGTTTGTAGCAGCCCGTTATAGCCCTCTGAGTCAGCTTCAATTTGATATATTATGGGCCCCGTGGGTCAACCGATGCCGCCACGAACGTCCATTTGAAGCCCAAGTGCGCAAGCCCACTCTATCAAATCCATGGGCCTAAACATGGGTTTTTGGGCCCAAAGACGAATCGCTATAGATGGGCTTTAGAGCCCGCACTGTAGCCCTCTGAGTCAGCTTCGATCTAATATATTATGGGCCCCGTGGGTCAACCGATGCCGCCACGAACGTCCATTTGAAGCCCAAGTACGCAAGCCCATAATCAAATCCATGGGCCGAAATAGTGGTTTTCGGGCCCCAAAACAAAGGAATTTGGGCCCGAGGACGGCCCGCTACAGACACAGTTTGTAGCGGCCCGTTATAGCCCTCTGAGTCAGCTTCGATCTGATATATTATGGGCCCCGCGGGTCAACCGATGCCGTCACGAACGTCCATTTGAAGCCCAATCTCGCAAGCCCACACTATCAAATTCGTGGGCCTAAACATGGGTTTTTGGGCCCAAAGACGAATCGCTATAGATGGGCTTTAGAGCCCGTACTGTAGCCCTCTGAGTCAGCTTCGATCTGATATATTATGGGCTCCGTGGGTCAACCGATGCCGCCACGAACGTCCATTTGAAGCCCAAGTGCGCAAGCCCACTCTATCAAATCCATGGGCCTAAACATGGGTTTTTGGGCCCAAAGACGAATCGCTATAGATGGGCTTTAGAGCCCGCACTGTAGCCCTCTGAGTCAGATTCGATATGATATATTATGGGCCCCGTGGGTCAACCGATGCCGCCCCGAACATCCGTTTGAAGCCCAAGTGCCCAAGCCCACTCTATCAAATCCATGGGCCTAAACATGGGTTTTTAGGCCCAAAGAAAAATCGCTATAAATGGGATTTAGAGCCCGCACTGTAGCCCTCTGAGTCAGCTTCGATCTGACATATTATGGGCCCCGTGGGTCAACCGATGCCGCCACGAACGTCCATTTGAAGCCCAAGTGCGTAAGCCCATAATCAAATCCATGGGCCGAAATAGTGGTTTTCGGGCCCCAAAACAAAGGAATTTGGGCCAGAGGACGGCCCGTTACAGACGCAGTTTGTAGCGGCCCGTTATAGCCCTCTGAGTCAGCTTCGATTTGATATATTATGGGCCCCGTGGGTCAACCGATGCCGCCACGAACGTCCATTTGAAGCCCTAGTGCACAAGCCCACTCTATCAAATCCATGGGCCTAAACATGGGTTTTTGGGCCCAAAGACGAATCGCTATAGATGGGCTTTAGAGTCCGCACTGTAGCCCTCTGAGTCAGCTTCGATCTGATATATTATGGGCCCCGTGGGTCAACCGATACCGCCACGAACGTCCATTTGAAGCCCAAGTGCCCAAGCCCACTCTTTCAAATCCATGGGCCTAAACATGGGTTTTTGGGCCCAAAGACGAATCGCTATAGATGGCCTTTAGAGCCCGTACTGTAGCCCTCTGAGTCAGCTTCGATCTGATATATTATGGGCCCCGTGGGTCAACCGATGCCACCACGAACGTCCATTTGAAGCCCAAGTGCCCAAGCCACTCTATCAAATCCGTGGGCCTAAACATGGGTTTTTGGGCCCAAAGACGAATCGCTATAGATGGGCTTTAGAGCCCGTACTGTAGCCCTCTGAGTCAGCTTCAATCTGATATATTATGGGCCCCGTGGGTCAACCGATGCCGCCACGAACGTCCATTTGAGGCCCAAGTGCGCAAGCCCGTAATCAAATCCATGGGCCGAAATAGTGGTTTTTGGGCCCCAAAACAAAGGAATTTGGGCCCGAGGACGGCCCGCTACAGATGCAGTTTGTAGCGGCCCGATATAGCCCTCTGAGTCAGCTTCGATTTGATATATTATGGGCCCCGTGGGTCAACTGATGCCGTCACGAACGTCCATTTGAAGCCCAAGTGCGCAAGCCCACTCTATCAAATCCGTGGGCCTAAACATGGGTTTTTGGGCCCAAAGACGAATCGCTATAGATGGGCTTTAGAGCCCGCACTGTAGCCCTCTAAGTCAGCTTCGATCTGATATATTATGGGCCCCGTGGGTCAACCGATGCCACCACGAACGTCCATTTGAAGCCCAAGTGCCCAAGCCCGCTCTTTCAAATCCATGGGCCTAAACATGGGTTTTTGGGCCCAAAGACAAATCGCTATAGATGGGCTTTAGAGCCCGCACTGTAGCCCTCTGAGTCAGCTTCGATCTGATATATTATGGGCCCCGTGGGTCAACCGATGCCGCCACGAATGTCCATTTGAAGCCCAAGTACGCAAGCCCATAATCAAATCCATGGGCTGAAATAATGGTTTTCGGGCCCCAAAACAAAGGAATTTGGGCTCGAGGACGGCCCGCTACAGACATAGTTTGTAGCGGCCCGTTATAGCCCTCCGAGTCAGCTTCGATTCAATATATTATGGGCCCCGTGGGTCAACCGATGCCGCCACGAACGTCCATTTGAAGCCCAAGTGCGCAAGCCCACTCTATCAAATCCATGGGCCTAAACATGGGTTTTTGGGCCTAAAGACGAATCGCTATAGATGGGCTTTAGAGCCCGTACTGTAGCCCTCTGAGTCAGATTCGATATGATATATTATGGGCCCCGTGGGTCAACCGATGCCGCCCCGAACATCCGTTTGAAGCCCAAGTGCGCAAGCCCACTCTATCAAATCCATGGGCCTAAACATGGGCTTTTAGGCCCAAAGAAAAATCGCTATAGATGGGCTTTAGAGCCCGCACTGTAGCCCTCTGAGTCAGATTCGATCTGATATATTATGGGCCCCGTGGGTCAACCGATGCCGCCACGAACGTCCATTTGAAGCCCAAGTGCGCAAGCCCATAATCAAATCCATGGGCCGAAATAGTGGTTTTTGGGCCCTAAAACAAAGGAATTTGGGCCAGAGGACGGCCCGTTACAGACGCAGTTTGTAGCAGCCCGTTATAGCCCTCTGAGTCAGCTTCGATTTGATATATTATGGGCCCCGTGGGTCAACCGATGCCGCCACGAACGTCCATTTGAAGCCCAAGTGCGCAAGCCCACTCTATCAAATCCATGGGCCTAAACATGGGTTTTTGGGCCCAAAGACGAATCGCTATAGATGGGCTTTAGAGCCCGCACTGTAGCCCTCTGAGTCAGCTTCGATCTAATATATTATGGGCCCCGTGGGTCAACCGATGCCGCCACGAACGTCCATTTGAAGCCCAAGTGCCCAAGCCCACTCTTTCAAATCCATGGGCCTAAACATGGGTTTTTGAGCCCAAAGACAAATCGCTATAGATGGGCTTTAGACCCCGCACTGTAGCCCTCTGAGTCAGATTCGATATGATATATTATGGGCCCCGTGGGTCAACCGATGCCGCCCCGAACATCCATTTGAAGCCCAAGTGCCCAAGCCCACTCTATCAAATCCATGGGCCTAAACATGGGTTTTTGGGCCCAAAGAAAAATCGTTATAGATGGGCTTTAGAGCCCCCACTGTAGCCCTCTGAGTCAGCTTCGATTTGATATATTATGGGCCCCATGGGTCAACCGATGCCGCCACGAACGTCCATTTGAAGCCCAAGTGCGCAAGCCCATAATCAAATCCATGGGCCGAAATAGTGGTTTTCGGGCCCCAAAACAAAGGAATTTGGGCCCGAGGACGGCCCGCTACAGACACAGTTTGTAGTGGCTCGTTATAGCCCTCCGGGTCAGCTTTGATTCGATATATTATGGGCCCCGTGGGTCAACCGATGCCGCCACGAACGTCCATTTGAAGCCCAAGTGCGCAAGCCCACTCTATCAAATCCATGGGCCTAAACATGGGTTTTTGAGCCCAAAGACGAATCGCTATAGATGGGCTTTAGAGCCCGCACTGTAGCCCTCTGAGTCAGATTCGATATGATATATTATTGGCCCCGTGGGTCAACCGATGCCGCCCCGAACATCCATTTGTAGCCCAACTGCCCAAGCCCACTCTATCAAATCCATGGGCCTAAACATGGGTTTTTGGGCCCAAAGACGAATCGCTATAGATGGGCTTTAGAGCCCGTACTGTAGCCCTCTGAGTCAACTTCGATCTGATATATTATGGGCCCCGTGGGTCAACCGATGCCGCCACGAACGTCCATTTGAAGCCCAAGTGCCCAAGCCCACTCTTTCAGATCCATGGGCCTAAACATGTGTTTTTGGGCCCAAAGACAAATAGCTATAGATGGGCTTTAGACCCCAGACTGTAGCCCTCTGAGTCAGATTCGATATGATATATTATGGGCCCCGTGGGTCAACCGATGCCGCCCCGAACATCCGTTTGAAGCCCAACTGCCCAAGCCCACTCTATCAAATCCATGGGCCTAAACATGGGTTTTTGGGCCGAAAGAAAAATCGCTATAGATGGGTTTTAGAGCCCGCACTGTAGCCCTCTGAGTCAGCTTCGATCTGATATATTATGGGCCCCGTGGGTCAACCGATGCCGCCACGAACGTCCATTTGAAGCCCAAGTGCGCAAGCCCATAATCAAATCCATGGGCCGAAATAGTGATTTTTGGGCCCCAAAACAAAGGAATTTGGGCCCGAGGACGGCCCACTACAGACGCAATTTGTAGCGGCCCGTTATAGCCCTCTGAGTCAGCTTCGATTTGATATATTATGGGCCCCGTGGGTCAACCGATGCCGCCACGAACGTCCATTTGAAGCCCAAGTGCGCAAGCCCACTCTATCAAATCCATGGGCCTAAACATGGGTTTTTGGGCCCAAAGACGAATCGCTATAGATGGGCTTTAGAGCCCGAAGTGTAGTCCTCTGAGTCAGCTTCGATCTGATATATTATAGGCCCCGTGGGTCAACCGATGCCGCCACGAACGTCCATTTGAAGCCCAAGTGCCCAAGCCCACTCTTTCAGATCCATGGGCCTAAACATGTGTTTTTGGGCCCAAAGACAAATCGCTATAGGTGGGCTCTAGAGCCCGCACTGTAGCCCTCTGAGTCAGCTTCGATCTGATATATTATGGGCCCCGTGGGTCAACCGATGCCGCCACGAATGTCCATTTGAAGCCCAAGTACGCAAGCCCATAATCAAATCCATGGGCTGAAATAATGGTTTTCGGGCCCCAAAACAAAGGAATTTGGGCCCGAGGACGGCCCGCTACAGACACAGTTTGTAGCGGCCCGTTATAGCCCTCTGAGTCAGCTTCGATCTGATATATTATGGGCCCCGTGGGTCAACCGATGCCGTCACGAACGTCCATTTGAAGCCCAATCTCGCAAGCCCACTCTATCAAATTCGTGGGCCTAAACATGGGTTTTTGGGCCCAAAGACGAATCGCTATAGATGGGCTTTAGAGCCCGTACTGTAGCCCTCTGAGTCAGCTTCGATCTGATATATTATGGGCTCCGTGGGTCAACCGATGCCGCCACGAACGTCCATTTGAAGCCCAAGTGCGCAAGCCCACTCTATCAAATCCATGGGCCTAAACATGGGTTTTTGGGCCTAAAGACGAATCGCTATAGATGGGCTTTAGAGCCCGCACTGTAGCCCTCTGAGTCAGATTCGATATGATATATTATGGGCCCCGTGGGTCAACCGATGCCGCCCCTAACATCCATTTGAAGCCCAACTGCCCAAGCCCACTCTATCAAATCCATGGGCCTAAACATGGGTTTTTGGACCCAAAGACGAATCGCTATAGATGGGCTTTAGAGCCCGCACTGTAGCCCTCTAAGTCAGCTTCGATCTGATATATTATGGGCCCCGTGGGTCAACCGATGCCACCACGAACGTCCATTTGAAGCCCAAGTGCCCAAGCCCGCTCTTTCAAATCCATGGGCCTAAACATGGGTTTTTGGGCCCAAAGACAAATCGCTATAGGTGGGCTCTAGAGCCCGCACTGTAGCCCTCTGAGTCAGCTTCGATCTGATATATTATGGGCCCCGTGGGTCAACCGATGCCGCCACGAATGTCCATTTGAAGCCCAAGTACGCAAGCCCATAATCAAATCCATGGGCTGAAATAATGGTTTTCGGGCCCCAAAACAAAGGAATTTGGGCTCGAGGACGGCCCGCTACAAATGTAGTTTGTAGCGGCCCATTATAGCCCTCTGAGTCAGCTTCGATTTGATATATTATGGGCCCCGTGGGTCAACCGATGCCGTCACGAACGTCCATTTGAAGCCCAAGTGCGCAAGCCCACTCTATCAAATCCGTGGGCCTAAACATGGGTTTTTGGGCCCAAAGACGAATCGCTATAGATGGGCTGTAGGGCCCGTACTATAGCCCTCTGAGTCAGCTTCGATCTGATATATTATGGGCCCCGTGGGTCAACCGATGCCGCCACGAACGTCCATTTGAAGCCCAAGTGCGCAAGCCCATAATCAAATCCATGGGCCGAAATAGTGGTTTTCGGGCCCTAAAACAAAGGAATTTGGGCCGGAGGACGGCCCGTTACAGACGCAGTTTGTAGCAGCCCGTTATAGCCCTCTGAGTCAGCTTCGATTTGATATATTATGGGCCCCGTGGGTCAACCGATGCCGCCACGAACGTCCATTTGAAGCCCAAGTGCGCAAGCCCACTCTATCAAATCCATGGGCCTAAACATGGGTTTTTGGGCCCAAAGATGAATCGCTATAGATGGGCTTTAGAGCCCGCACTGTAGCCCTCTGAGTCAGCTTCGATCTAATATATTATGGGCCCCATGGGTCAACCGATGCCGCCACGAACGTCCATTTGAAGCCCAAGTACGCAAGCCCATAATCAAATCCATGGGCTGAAATAGTGGTTTTCGGGCCCCAAAACAAAGGAATTTGGGCCCGAGGACGGCCCGCTACAGACACAGTTTGTAGCGGCCCGTTATAGCCCTCTGAGTCAGCTTCGATCTGATATATTATGGGCCCCGTGGGTCAACCGATGCCGTCACGAACGTCCATTTGAAGCCCAATCTCGCAAGCCCACTCTATCAAATTCGTGGGCCTAAACATGGGTTTTTGGGCCCAAAGATGAATCGCTATAGATGGGCTTTAGAGCCCGTACTGTAGCCCTCTGAGTCAGCTTCGATCTGATATATTATGGGCTCCGTGGGTCAACCGATGCCGCCACGAACGTCCATTTGAAGCCCAAGTGCGCAAGCCCACTCTATCAAATCCATGGGCCTAAACATGGGTTTTTGGGCCCAAAGACGAATCGCTATAGATGGGCTTTAGAGCCCGCACTGTAGCCCTCTGAGTCAGATTCGATATGATATATTATGGGCCCCGTGGGTCAACCGATGCCGCCCCGAACATCCGTTTGAAGCCCAAGTGCCCAAGCCCACTCTATCAAATCCATGGGCCTAAACATGGGTTTTTAGGCCCAAAGAAAAATCTCTATAAATGGGCATTAGAGCCCGCACTGTAGCCCTCTGAGTCAGCTTCGATCTGATATATTATGGGCCCCGTGGGTCAACCGATGCCGCCACGAACGTCCATTTGAAGCCCAAGTGCGTAAGCCCATAATCAAATCCATGGGCCGAAATAGTGGTTTTCGGGCCCCAAAACAAAGGAATTTGGGCCAGAGGACGGCCCGTTACAGATGCAGTTTGTAGCGGCCCGTTATAGCCCTCTGAGTCAGCTTCGATTTGATATATTATGGGCCCCGTGGGTCAACCGATGCCGCCACGAACGTCCATTTGAAGCCCTAGTGCACAAGCCCACTCTATCAAATCCATGGGCCTAAACATGGGTTTTTGGGCCCAAAGACGAATCGCTATAGATGGGCTTTAGAGCCCGCACTGTAGCCCTCTGAGTCAGCTTCGATCTGATATATTATGGGCCCCGTGGGTCAACCGATACCGCCACGAACATCCATTTGAAGCCCAAGTGCGCAAGCCCACTCTTTCAAATCCATGGGCCTAAACATGGGTTTTTGGGCCCAAAGATGAATCGCTATAGATGGCCTTTAGAGCCCGTACTGTAGCCCTCTGAGTCAGCTTCGATCTGATATATTATGGGCCCCGTGGGTCAACCGATGCCACCACGAACGTCCATTTGAAGCCCAAGTGCCCAAGCCCCTCTTTCAAATCCATGGGCCTAAACATGGGTTTTTAGGCCCAAAGACAAATCGTTATAGATGGGCTTTAGAGCCCGTACTGTAGCCCTCTGAGTCAGCTTCAATCTGATATATTATGGGCCCCGTGGGTCAACCGATGCCGCCACGAACGTCCGTTTGAGGCCCAAGTGCGCAAGCCCGTAATCAAATCCATGGGCCGAAATAGTGGTTTTTGGGCCCCAAAACAAAGGAATTTGGGCCCGAGGACGGCCCGCTACAGATGCAGTTTGTAGCGGCCCGTTATAGCCCTCTGAGTCAGATTCGATATGATATATTATGGGCCCCGTGGGTCAACCGATGCCGCCCCGAACATCCGTTTGAAGCCCAAGTGCGCAAGCCCACTCTATCAAATCCGTGGGCCTAAACATGGGTTTTTGGGCCCAAAGACGAATCGCTATAGATGGGCTTTAGAGCCCGTACTGTAGCCCTCTGAGTCAGCTTCGATCTGATATATTATGGGCCCCGTGGGTCAACCGATGCCGCCACGAACGTCCATTTGAAGCCCAAGTGCGCAAGCCCGTAATCAAATCCATGGGCCGAAATAGTGGTTTTTGGGCCCCAAAACAAAGGAATTTGGGCCCGAGGATGGCCCGCTACAGACACAGTTTGTAGCGGCCCGTTATAGCCCTCTGAGTCAGCTTCGATTTGATATATTATGGGCCCCGTGGGTCAACTGATGCCGTCACGAACGTCCATTTGAAGCCCAAGTGCGCAAGCCCACTCTATCAAATCCATGGGCCTAAACATGGGTTTTTGGGCCCAAAGACGAATCGCTATAGATGGGCTGTAGAGCCCGCACTGTAGCCCTCTGAGTCAGATTCGATATGATATATTATGGGCCCCGTGGGTCAACCGATGCCGCCCCGAACATCCGTTTGAAGCCCAACTGCCCAAGCCCACTCTATCAAATCCATGGGCCTAAACATGGGTTTTTGGGCCGAAAGAAAAATCGCTATAGATGGGCTTTAGAGCCCGCACTGTAGCCCTCTGAGTCAGCTTCGATCTGATATATTATGGGCCCCGTGGATCAACCGATGCCGCCACGAACGTCCATTTGAAGCCCAAGTGCGCAAGCCCATAATCAAATCCATGGGCCGAAATAGTGGTTTTCGGGCCCCAAAACAAAGGAATTTGGGCCCGAGGACGGCCCGCTACAGACGCAGTTTGTAGTGGCCCGTTATAGCCCTCCGAATCAGCTTCGATCTGATATATTATAGGCCCCGTGGGTCAACCGATGCCGCCACGAACGTCCATTTGAAGCCCAAGTGCCCAAGCCCACTCTTTCAGATCCATGGGCCTAAACATGTGTTTTTGGGCCCAAAGACAAATCACTATAGATGGGCTTTAGACCCCGCACTGTAGCCCTCTGAGTCAGATTCGATATGATATATTATGGGCCCCGTGGGTCAACCGATGCCGCCCCGAACATCCGTTTGAAGCCCAAGTGCCCAAGCCCACTCTATCAAATCCATGGGCCTAAATATGGGTTTTTGGGCCCAAAGAAAAATCGGTATAGATGGGCTTTAGAGCCCGCACTGTAGCGCTCTGAGTCAGCTTCGATCTGATATATTATGGGCCCCGTGGGTCAACCGATGCCGCCACGAACGTCCATTTGAAGCCCAAGTGCGCAAGCCCATAATCAAATCCATGGGCCGAAATAGTGGTTTTCGGGCCCCAAAACAAAGGAATTTGGGCCCGAGGACGGCCCGCTACAGACGCAGTTTGTAGTGGCCCGTTATAGCCCTCCGAGTCAACTTCGATTCGATATATTATGGGCCCCGTGGGTCAACCGATGCCGCCACGAACGTCCATTTGAAGCCCAAGTGCGCAAGCCCACTCTATCAAATCCATGGGCCTAAACATGGGTTTTTGGGCCTAAATACGAATCGCTATAGATGGGCTTTAGAGCCCGCACTGTATCCCTCTGAGTCAGATTCGATATGATATATTATGGGCCCCGTGGGTCAACCGATGCCGCCCCTAACATCCATTTGAAGCCCAACTGCCCAAGCCCACTCTATCAAATCCATGGGCCTAAACATGGGTTTTTGGACCCAAAGACGAATCGCTATAGATGGGCTTTAGAGCCCGCACTGTAGCCCTCTAAGTCAGCTTCGATCTGATATATTATGGGCCCCGTGGGTCAACCGATGCCACCACGAACGTCCATTTGAAGCCCAAGTGCCCAAGCCCGCTCTTTCAAATCCATGGGCCTAAACATGGGTTTTTGGGCCCAAAGACAAATCGCTATAGATGGGCTTTAGAGCCCGCACTGTAGCCCTCTGAGTCAGCTTCGATCTGATATATTATGGGCCCCGTGGGTCAACCGATGCCGCCACGAATGTCCATTTGAAGCCCAAGTACGCAAGCCCATAATCAAATCCATGGGCTGAAATAATGGTTTTCGGGCCCCAAAACAAAGGAATTTGGGCTCGAGGACGGCCCGCTACAGACGTAGTTTGTAGCGGCCCGTTATAGCCCTCTGAGTCAGCTTCGATTTGATATATTATGGGCCCCGTGGGTCAACCGATGCCGTCACGAACGTCCATTTGAAGCCCAAGTGCGCAAGCCCACTCTATCAAATCCGTGGGCCTAAACATGGGTTTTTGGGCCCAAAGATGAATCGCTATAGATGTGCTTTAGAGCCCGTACTGTAGCCCTCTGAGTCAGCTTCGATCTGATATATTATGGGCCCCGTGGGTCAACCGATGTCGCAACGAACGTCCATTTGAAGCCCATGTGCGCAAGCTTACTCTATCAAATCCATGGGCCTAAAGATGGGTTTTTGGGCCCAAAGACGAATCACTATAGATGGGCTTTAGAGCCCGCACTGTAGCCCTCTGAGTCAGATTCGATCTGATATATTATGGGCCCCGTGGGTCAACCGATGCCGCCCCGAACATCCGTTTGAAGCCCAAGTGCCCAAGCCCACTCTATCAAATCCATGGGCCTAAACATGGGCTTTTAGGCCCAAAGAAAAATCGCTATAGATGGGCTTTAGAGCCCGCACTGTAGCCCTCTGAGTCAGCTTCGATCTGATATATTATGGGCCCCGTGGGTCAACCGATGCCGCCACGAACCTCCATTTGAAGCCCAAGTGCGCAAGCCCATAATCAAATCCATGGGCCGAAATAGTGGTTTTCGGGCCCTAAAACAAAGGAATTTGGGCCAGAGGACGGCCCGTTACAGACGCAGTTTGTAGCAGCCCGTTATAGCCCTCTGAGTCAGCTTTGATTTGATATATTATGGGCCCCGTGGGTCAACCGATGCCGCCACGAACGTCCATTTGAAGCCCAAGTGCGCAAGCCCACTCTATCAAATCCATGGGCCTAAACATGGGTTTTTGGGCCCAAAGACGAATCGCTATAGATGGGCTTTAGAGCCCGCACTGTAGCCCTCTGAGTCAGCTTCGATCTAATATATTATGGGCCCCGTGGGTCAACCGATGCCGCCACGAACGTCCATTTGAAGCCCAATTGCCCAAGCCTACTCTTTCAAATCCATGGGCCTAAACATGGGTTTTTGGGCCCAAAGACAAATCGCTATAGATGGGCTTTAGACCCCGCACTGTAGCCCTCTGAGTCAGATTCGATATGATATATTATGGGCCCCGTGGGTCAACCGATGCCTCCCCGAACATCCGTTTGAAGCCCAAGTGCCCAAGCCCACTCTATCAAATCCATGGGCCTAAACATGGGTTTTTGGGCCCAAAGAAAAATCGTTATAGATGGGTTTTAGAGCCCGCACTGTAGCCCTCTGAGTCAGCTTCGATCTGATATATTATGGGCCCCATGGATCAACCGATGCCGCCACGAACGTCCATTTGAAGCCCAAGTGCGCAAGCCCATAATCAAATCCATGGGCCGAAATAGTGGTTTTCGGGCCCCAAAACAAAGGAATTTGGGCCCGAGGACGGCCCGCTACAGACACAGTTTGTAGCGGCTCGTTATAGCCCTCCGGGTCAGCTTCGATTCGATATATTATGGGCCCCGTGGGTCAACCGATGCCGCCACGAACGTCCATTTGAAGCCCAAGTGCGCAAGCCCACTCTATCAAATCCATGGGCCTAAACATGGGTTTTTGGGCCCAAAGACGAATCGCTATAGATGGGCTTTAGAGCCCACACTGTAGCCCTCTGAGTCAGATTCGATATGATATATTATGGGCCCCGTGGGTCAACCGATGCCGCCCCGAACATCCATTTGTAGCCCAACTGCCCAAGCCCACTCTATCAAATCCATGGCCCTAAACATGGGTTTTTGGGCCCAAAGACGAATCGCTATAGATGGGCTTTAGAGCCCGTACTGTAGCCCTCTGAGTCAACTTCGATCTGATATATTATGGGCCCCGTGGGTCAACCGATGCCACCACGAACGTCCATTTGAAGCCCAAGTGCCCAAGCCCGCTCTTTCAAATCCATGGGCCTAAACATGGGTTTTTGGGCCCAAAGACAAATCGCTATAGATGGGCTTTAGAGCCCACACTGTAGCCCTCTGAGTCAGCTTCGATCTGATATATTATGGGCCCCGTGGGTCAACCGATGCCGCCACGAACGTCCATTTGAAGCCCAAGTGCGCAAGCCCATAATCAAATCAATGGGCCGAAATAGTGGTTTTCGGGCCCCAAAACAAAGGAATTTGGGCCCGAGGACGGCCCGCTACAGACACAGTTTGTAGCGGCCCGTTATAGCCCTCTGAGTCAGCTTCGATCTGATATATTATGGGCCCCGTGGGTCAACCGATGCCGTCACGAACGTCCATTTGAAGCCCAAGTTCGCAAGCCCACTCTATCAAATTCGTGGGCCTAAACATGGGTTTTTGGGCCCAAAGACGAATCGCTATAGATGGGCTTTAGAGCCCGTACTGTACCCCTCTGAGTCAGCTTCGATCTGATATATTATGGGCTCCATGGGTCAACCGATGCCGCCACGAACGTCCATTTGAAGCCCAAGTGCGCAAGCCCACTCTATCAAATCCATGGGCCTAAACATGGGTTTTTGGGCCCAAAGACGAATCGCTATAGATGGGCTTTAGAGCCCGCACTGTAGCCCTCTGAGTCAGATTCGATATGATATATTATGGGCCTCGTGGGTCAACCGATGCCGCCCCGAACATCCGTTTGAAGCCCAAGTGCCCAAGCCCACTCTATCAAATCCATGGGCCTAAACATGGGTTTTTGGGCCCAAAGAAAAATCGCTATAGATGGGCTTTAGAGCCCGCACTGTAGCCCTCTGAGTCAGCTTCGATCTGATATATTATGGGCCCCGTGGGTCATCCGATGCCGCCACGAACGTCCATTTGAAGCCCAAGTGCGCAAGCCCATAATCAAATCCATGGGCCGAAATAGTGATTTTTGGGCCCCAAAACAAAGGAATTTGGGCCCGAGGACGGCCCACTACAGACGTAGTTTGTAGTGGCCCGTTGTAGCCCTCTGAGTCAGCTTCGATTTGATATATTATGGGCCCCGTGGGTCAACCGATGCCGCCACGAACGTCCATTTGAAGCCCAAGTGCCCAAGCCCACTCTTTCAGATCCATGGGCCTAAACATGTGTTTTTGGGCCCAAAGACAAATCGCTATAGATGGGCTTTAGACCCCGCACTGTAGCCCTCTGAGTCAGATTCGATATGATATATTATGGGCCCCGTGGGTCAACCGATGCCGCCCCGAACATCCGTTTGAAGCCCAAGTGCCCAAGCCCACTCTATCAAATCCATGGGCCTAAACATGGGTTTTTGGGCCCAAAGAAAAATCGCTATAGATGGGTTTTAGAGCCCGCACTGTAGCCCTCTGAGTCAGGTTCGATCTGATATATTATGGGCCCCGTGGGTCAACCGATGCCGCCACGAACGTCCATTTGAAGCCCAAGTGCGCAAGCCCATAATCAAATCCATGGGCCGAAATAGTGATTTTTGGGCCCCAAAACAAAGGAATTTGGGCCCGAGGACAGCCCACTACAGACGCAATTTGTAGCGGGCCGTTATAGCCCTCTGAGTCAGCTTCGATTTGATATATTATGGGCCCCGTGGGTCAACCGATGCCGCCACGAACGTCCATTTGAAGCCCAAGTGCGCAAGCCCACTCTATCAAATCCATGGGCCTAAACATGGGTTTTTTGGGCCCAAAGACGAATCGCTATAGATGGGCTTTAGAGCCCGCAGTGTAGCCCTCTGAGTCAGCTTCGATCTGATATATTATAGGCCCCGTGGGTCAACCGATGCCGCCACGAACGTCCATTTGAAGCCCAAGTGCCCAAGCCCACTCTTTCAGATCCATGGGCCTAAACATGTGTTTTTGGGCCCAAAGACAAATCGCTATAGATGGGCTTTAGACCCCGCACTGTAGCCCTCTGAGTCAGATTCGATATGATATATTATGGGCCCCGTGGGTCAACCGATGCCGCCCCGAACATCCGTTTGAAGCCCAAGTGCCCAAGCCCACTCTATCAAATCCATGGGCCTAAATATGGGTTTTTGGGCCCGAAGAAAAATCGGTATAGATGGGCTTTAGAGCCCGCACTGTAGCGCTCTGAGTCAGCTTCGATCTGATATATTATGGGCCCCGTGGGTCAACCGATGCCGCCACGAACGTCCATTTGAAGCCCAAGTGCGCAAGCCCATAATCAAATCCATGGGCCGAAATAGTGGTTTTCGGGCCCCAAAACAAAGGAATTTGGGCCCGAGGACGGCCGCTACAGACGCAGTTTGTAGTGGCCCGTTATAGCCCTCCGAGTCAGCTTCGATTCGATATATTATGGGCCCCGTGGATCAACCGATGCCGCCACGAACGTCCATTTGAAGCCCAAGTGCGCAAGCCCAGTCTATCAAATCCATGGGCCTAAACATGGGTTTTTGGGCCTAAAGACGAATCGCTATAGATGGGCTTTAGAGCCCGCACTGTAGCCCTCTGAGTCAGATTCGATATGATATATTATGGGCCCCGTGGGTCAACCGATGCCGCCCCTAACATCCATTTGAAGCCCAACTGCCCAAGCCCACTCTATCAAATCCATGGGCCTAAACATGGGTTTTTGGACCCAAAGACGAATCGCTATAGATGGGCTTTAGAGCCCGCACTGTAGCCCTCTAAGTCAGCTTCGATCTGATATATTATGGGCCCCGTGGGTCAACCGATGCCACCACGAACATCCATTTGAAGCCCAAGTGCCCAAGCCCGCTCTTTCAAATCCATGGGCCTAAACATGGGTTTTTGGGCCCAAAGACAAATCGCTATAGATGGGCTTTAGAGCCCGCACTGTAGCCCTCTGAGTCAGCTTCGATCTGATATATTATGGGCCCCGTGGGTCAACCGATGCCGCCACGAACGTCCATTTGAAGCCCAAGTGCGCAAGCCCATAATCAAATCCGTGGGCCGAAATAGTGATTTTTGGGCCCCAAAACAAAGGAATTTGGGCCCGAGGACGGCCCACTACAGACGCAGTTTGTAGCGGCCCGTTATAGCCCTCTGAATCAGCTTTGATTTGATATATTATGGGCCCCGTGGGTCAACCGATGCCGCCACGAACGTCCATTTGAAGCCCAAGTGCCCAAGCCCACTCTTTCAGATCCATGGGCCTAAACATGTGTTTTTGGGCCCAAAGACAAATCGCTATAGATGGGCTTTAGACCCCGCACTGTAGCCCTCTGAGTCAGATTCGATATGATATATTATGGGCCCCGTGGGTCAACCGATGCCGCCCCGAACATCCGTTTGAAGCCCAACTGCCCAAGCCCACTCTATCAAATCCATGGGCCTAAACATGGGTTTTTGGGCCGAAAGAAAAATCGCTATAGATGGGTTTTAGAGCCCGCACTGTAGCCCTCTGAGTCAGGTTCGATCTGATATATTATGGGCCCCGTGGGTCAACCGATGCCGCCACGAACGTCCATTTGAAGCCCAAGTGCGCAAGCCCATAATCAAATCCATGGGCCGAAATAGTGATTTTTGGGCCCCAAAACAAAGGAATTTGGGCCCGAGGACAGCCCACTACAGACGCAATTTGTAGCGGCCCGTTATAGCCCTCTGAGTCAGCTTCGATTTGATATATTATGGGCCCCGTGGGTCAACCGATGCCGCCACGAACGTCCATTTGAAGCCCAAGTGCGCAAGCCCACTCTATCAAATCCATGGGCCTAAACATGGGTTTTTGGGCCCAAAGACGAATCGCTATAGATGGGCTTTAGAGCCCGCAGTGTAGCCCTCTGAGTCAGCTTCGATCTGATATATTATAGGCCCCGTGGGTCAACCGATGCCGCCACGAACGTCCATTTGAAGCCCAAGTGCCCAAGCCCACTCTTTCAGATCCATGGGCCTAAACATGTGTTTTTGGGCCCAAAGACAAATCGCTATAGATGGGCTTTAGACCCCGCACTGTAGCCCTCTGAGTCAGATTCGATATGATATATTATGGGCCTCGTGGGTCAACCGATGCCGCCCCGAACATCCGTTTGAAGCCCAAGTGCCCAAGCCCACTCTATCAAATCCATGGGCCTAAATATGGGTTTTTGGGCCCAAAGAAAAATCGGTATAGATGGGCTTTAGAGCCCGCACTGTAGCGCTCTGAGTCAGCTTCGATCTGATATATTATGGGCCCCGTGGGTCAACCGATGCCGCCACGAACGTCCATTTGAAGCCCAAGTGCGCAAGCCCATAATCAAATCCATGGGCCGAAATAGTGGTTTTCGGGCCCCAAAACAAAGGAATTTGGGCCCGAGGACGGCCCGCTACATACACAGTTTGTAGCGGCCCGTTATAGCCCTCTGAGTCAGCTTCGATCTGATATATTATGGGCCCCGTGGGTCAACCGATGCCGTCACGAACGTCCATTTGAAGCCCAAGTTCGCAAGCCCACTCTATCAAATTCGTGGGCCTAAACATGGGTTTTTGGGCCCAAAGACGAATCGCTATAGATGGGCTTTAGAGCCCGTACTGTAGCCCTCTGAGTCAGCTTTGATCTGATATATTATGGGCTCCGTGGGTCAACCGATGCCGCCACGAACGTCCATTTGAAGCCCAAGTGCGCAAGCCCACTCTATCAAATCCATGGGCCTAAACATGGGTTTTTGGGCCCAAAGACGAATCGCTATAGATGGGCTTTAGAGCCCGCACTGTAGCCCTCTGAGTCAGATTCGATATGATATATTATGGGCCCCGTGGGTCAACCGATGCCACCCCGAACATCCGTTTGAAGCCCAAGTGCCCAAGCCCACTCTATCAAATCCATGGGCCTAAACATGGGTTTTTGGGCCCAAAGAAAAATCGCTATAGATGGGCTTTAGAGCCCGCACTGTAGCCCTCTGAGTCAGCTTCAATCTGATATATTATGGGCCCCGTGGGTCAACCGATGCCGCCACGAACGTCCATTTGAAGCCCAAGTGCGTAAGCCCATAATCAAATCCATGGGCCGAAATAGTGGTTTTCGGGCCCCAAAACAAAGGAATTTGGGCCAGAGGACGGCCCGTTACAGATGTAGTTTGTAGCGGCCCGTTATAGCCCTCTGAGTCAGCTTCGATCTGATATATTATGGGCGCCGTGGGTCAACCGATGCCGTCACGAACGTCAATTTGAAGCCCTAGTGCGCAAGCCCACTCTATCAAATCCATGGGCCTAAACATGGGTTTTTGGGCCCAAAGACGAATCGCTATAGATGGGCTTTAGAGCCCGCACTGTAGCCCCCTGAGTCAGCTTCGATCTGATATATTATGGGCCCCGTGGGTCAACCGATACCGCCACGAACGTCCATTTGAAGCCCAAGTGCCCAAGCCCACTCTTTCAAATCCATGGGCCTAAACATGGGTTTTTGGGCCCAAAGACGAATCGCTATAGAAGGCCTTTAGAGCCCGTACTGTAGCCCTCTGAGTCAGCTTCGATCTGATATATTATGGGCCCCGTGGGTTAACCGATGCCACCACGAACGTCCATTTGAAGCCCAAGTGCCCAAGCCCCTCTTTCAAATCCATGGGCCTAAACATGGGTTTTTGGGCCCAAAGACAAATCGCTATAGATGGGCTTTAGAGCCCGCACTGTAGCCCTCTGAGTCAGCTTCGATCTGATATATTATGGGCCCCGTGGGTCAACCGATGCCGCCACGAACGTCCATTTGAAGCCCAAGTGCGCAAGCCCATAATCAAATCCATGGGCCGAAATAGTGGTTTTCGGGCCCCAAAACAAAGGAATTTGGGCCCGAGGACGGCCCGCTACAGACACAGTTTGTAACGGCCCGTTATAGCCCTCTGAGTCAGCTTCGATTTGATATATTATGGGCCCCGTGGGTCAACCGATGCCGTCACGAATGTCCATTTGAAGCCTAAGTGCGCAAGCCCACTCTATCAAATCCATGGGCCTAAACATGGGTTTTTGGGCCCAAAGACGAATCGCTATAGATGGGCTTTAGAGCCCGTACTGTAGCCCTCTAAGTCAGCTTCGATCTGATATATTATGGGCCCCGTGGGTCAACCGATGCCGCTACGAACGTCCATTTGAAGCCCAAGTGCGCAAGCCCACTCTATCAAATCCATGGGCCTAAACATGGGTTTTTGGGCCCAAAGACGAATCGCTATAGATGGGCTTTAGAGCCCGCACTGTAGCCCTCTGAGTCAGATTCGATATGATATATTATGGGCCCCGTGGGTCAACCGATGCCGCCCCGAACATCCATTTGAAGCCCAACTGCCCAAGCCCACTCTATCAAATCCATGGGCCTAACATGGGTTTTTGGGCCCAAAGACGAATCGCTATAGATGGGCTTTAGAGCCCGCACTGTAGCCCTTTGAGTCAGCTTCGATCTGATATATTATGGGACCCGTGGGTCAACCGATGCCACCACGAACGTCCATTTGAAGCCCAAGTGCCCAAGCCCGCTCTTTCAAATCCATGGGCCTAAACATGGGTTTTTGGGCCCAAAGACAAATCGCTATAGATGGGCTTTAGAGCCCGCACTGTAGCCCTCTGAGTCAGCTTCGATCTGATATATTATGGGCCCCGTGGGTCAACCGATGCCGCCACGAACGTCCATTTGAAGCCCAAGTGCGCAAGCCCATAATCAAATCCATGGGCCGAAATAGTGGTTTTCGGGCCCCAAAACAAAGGAATTTGGGCCCGAGGACGGCCCGCTACAGATGTAGTTTGTAGCGGCCCGTTATAGCCCTCTGAGTCAGCTTCGATTTGATATATTATGGGCCCCGTGGGTCAACCGATGTCGTCACGAACGTCCATTTGAAGCCCAACTGCGCAAGCCCACTCTATCAAATCCGTGGGCCTAAACATGGGTTTTTGGGCCCAAAGACGAATCGCTATAGATGGGCTTTAGAGCCCGTACTGTAGCCCTCTGAGTCAGCTTCGATCTGATATATTATGGGCGCCGTGGGTCAACCGATGCCGCCACGAACGTCCATTTGAAGCCCAAGTGCGCAAGCCCACTCTATCAAATCCATGGGCCTAAACATGGGTTTTTGGGCCCAAAGACGAATCGCTATAGATGGGCTTTAGAGCCCGTACTGTAGCCCTCTGAGTCAGATTCGATATGATATATTATGGGCCCCGTGGGTCAACCGATGCTGCCCCGAACATCCGTTTGAAGCCCAAGTGCCCAAGCCCACTCTATCAAATCCATGGGCCTAAACATGGGATTTTGGGCCCAAAGAAAAATCGCTATAGATGGGCTTTAGAGCCCACACTGTAGCCCTCTGAGTCAGCTTCGATCTGATATATTATGGGCCCCATGGGTCAACCGATGCGGCCACGAACGTCCATTTGAAGCCCAAGTGCGCAAGCCCATAATCATATCCATGGGCCGAAATAGTGGTTTTCGGGCCCCAAAACAAAGGAATTTGGGCCAGAGGACGGCCCGTTACAGACGAAGTTTGTAGTGGCCCGTTATAGCCCTCTGAGTCAGCTTCGATTTGATATATTATGGGCCCCGTGGGTCAACCGATGCCGCCACGAACGTCCATTTGAAGCCCAAGTGCGCAAGCCCACTCTCTCAAATCCATGGGCCTAAACATGGGTTTTTGGGCCCAAAGACGAATCGCTATAGTTGGGCTTTAGAGCCCGCACTGTAGCCCTCTGAGTCAGCTTCGATCTGATATATTATGGACCCCGTGGGTCAACCGATGCCGCCACGAACGTCCATTTGAAGCCCAAGTGCGCAAGCCCACTCTATCAAATCCATGGGCCTAAACATGGGTTTTTGGGCCCAAAGACGAATCGCTATAGATGGGCTTTAGAGCCCGCACTATAGCCCTCTGAGTCAGATTCGATATGATATATTATGGGCCCCGTGGGTCAACCGATGCCGCCCCGAACATCCGTTTGAAGCCCAAGTGCCCAAGCCCACTCTATCAAATCCATGGGCCTAAACATGGGTTTTTGGGCCCAAAGAAAAATCGCTATAGATGGGCTTTAGAGCCCACACTGTAACCCTCTGAGTCAGCTTCGATCTGATATATTATGGGCCCCATGGGTCAACCGATGCCGCCACGAACGTCCATTTGAAGCCCAAGTGCGCAAGCCCATAATCAAATCCATGGGCCGAAATAGTGGTTTTCGGGCCCCAAAACAAAGGAATTTGGGCCAGAGGACGGCACGTTACAGATGCAGTTTGTAGCGGCCCGTTATAGCCCTCTGAGTTAGCTTCGATTTGATATATTATGGGCCCCGTGGGTCAACCGATGCCGCCACGAACGTCCATTCGAAGCCCAAGTGCGCAAGCCCACTCTATCAAATCCATGGGCCTAAACATGGGTTTTTGGGCCCAAAGATGAATCGCTATAGATGGGCTTTAGAGCCCGCACTGTAGCCCTCTGAGTCAGCATCGATCTGATATATTATGGGCCCCGTTGGTCAACCGATGCCGCCACGAACGTCCATTTGAAGCCCAAGTGCCCAAGCCCACTCTTTCAAATCCATGGGCCTAAACATGGGTTTTTGGGCCCAAAGACGAATCGCTATAGATGGGCTTTAGAGCCCGTACTGTAGCCCTCTGAGTCAGATTCGATATGATATATTATGGGCCCCGTGGGTCAACCGATGCCGCCCCGAACATCCATTTGAAGCCCAACTGCCCAAGCCCACTCTATCAAATCCATGGGCCTAACATGGGTTTTTGGGCCGAAAGACGAATCGCTATAGATGGGCTTTAGAGCCCGTACTGTAGCCCTCTGAGTCAGCTTCGATCTGATATATTATGGGCCCCGTGGGTCAACCGATGCCGCCACGAACGTCCATTTGAAGCCCAAGTGCGCAAGCCCATAATCAAATCCATGGGCCGAAATAGTGGTTTTCGGGCCCCAAAACAAAGGAATTTGGGCCCGAGGACGGCCCGCTACAGACATAGTTTGTAGCGGCCCGTTATAGCCCTCTGAGTCAGCTTCGATTTGATATATTATGGGCCCCGTGGGTCAACTGATACCGTCACGAACGTCCATTTGAAGCCCAAGTGCGCAAGACCACTCTATCAAATCCGTGGGCCTAAACATGGGTTTTTAGGCCCAAAGACGAATCGCTATAGATGGGCTTTAGAGCCCGTACTGTAGCCCTCTGAGTCAGCTTCGATCTGATATATTATGGGCCCCGTGGGTCAACCGATGCCGCCACGAACGTCCATTTGAAGCCCAAGTGCGCAAGCCCACTCTATCAAATCCATGGGCCTAAACATGGGTTTTTGGGCCCAAAGACGAATTGCTATAGGTGGGCTGTAGAGCCCGCACTGTAGCCCTCTGAGTCAGATTCGATATGATATATTATGGGCCCCGTGGGTCAACCGATGCCGCCCCGAACATCCATTTGAAGCCCAACTGCCCAAGCCCACTCTATCAAATCCATGGGCCTAACATGGGTTTTTGGGCCCAAAGACGAATCGCTATAGATGGGCTTTAGAGCCCGCACTGTAGCCCTCTGAGTCAGCTTCGATCTGATATATTATGGGCCCCGTGGGTCAACCGATGCCACCACGAACGTCCATTTGAAGCCCAAGTGCGCAAGCCCGCTCTTTCAAATCCATGGGCCTAAACATGGGTTTTTGGGCTCAAAGATAAATCGCTATAGATGGGCTTTAGAGCCCGAACTATAGGCCTCTGAGTCAGCTTCGATTTGATATATTATGGGCCCCGTGGGTCAACCGATGCCGCCACGAACGTCCATTTGAAGCCCAAGTACGCAAGCCCGTAATCAAATCCATGGGCCGAAATAGTGGTTTTCGGGCCCCAAAACAAAGGAATTTGGGCCCGAGGACGGCCCGCTACAAACGCAGTTTGTAGTGGCCCGTTATAGCCCTCTGAGTCAGCTTCGATTTGATATATTATGGGCCCCGTGGGTCAACTGATGCCGTCACGAACGTCCATTTGAAGCCCAAGTGCGCAAGCCCACTCTATCAAATCCGTGGGCCTAAACATGGGTTTTTGGGCCCAAAGACGAATCGCTATAGATGGGCTTTAGAGCCCGTACTGTAGCCCTCTGAGTCAGCTTTGATCTGATATATTATGGGCCCCGTGGGTCAACCGATGCCGCCACGAACGTCCATTTGAAGCCCAAGTGCGCAAGCCCATAATCAAATCCATGGGCCGAAATAGTGATTTTTGGGCCCCAAAACAAAGGAATTTGGGCTCGAGGACGGCCCACTACGGACGCAGTTTGTAGCGGCCCGTTATAGCCCTCGGAGTCAGCTTTGATTTGATATATTATGGGCCCGGTGGGTCAACCGATGCCGCCACGAACGTCCATTTGAAGCCCAAGTGCGCAAGCCCACTCTATCAAATCCATGGGCCTAAACATGGGTTTTTGGGCCCAAAGACGAATCGCTATAGATGGGCTTTAGAGCCCGCAGTGTAGCCCTCTGAGTCAGCTTCGATCTGATATATTATAGGCCCCGTGTGTCAACCGATGCCGCCACGAACGTCCATTTGAAGCCCAAGTGCCCAAGCCCACTCTTTCAGATCCATGGGCCTAAGCATGTGTTTTTGGGCCCAAAGACAAATCGCTATAGATGGGCTTTAGACCCCGTACTGTAGCCCTCTGAGTCAGATTCGATATGATATATTATGGGCCCCGTGGGTCAACCGATGCCGCCCCGAACATCCGTTTGAAGCCCAAGTGCCCAAGCCCACTCTATCAAATCCATGGGCCTAAACTTGGGTTTTTGGGCCCAAAGAAAAATCGGTATAGATGGGCTTTAGAGCCCGCACTGTAGCGCTCTGAGTCAGCTTCGATCTGATATATTATGGGCTCCGTGGGTCAACCGATGCCGCCACGAACATCCGTTTGAAGCCCAAGTGCCCAAGCCCACTCTATCAAATCCATGGGCCTAAACATGGGTTTTTGGGCCCAAAGAAAAATCGTTATAGATGGGCTTTAGAGCCCGCACTGTAGCCCTCTGAGTCAGCTTCGATCTGATATATTATGGGCCCCATGGGTCAACCGATGCCGCCATGAACGTCCATTTGAAGCCCAAGTGCGCAAGCCCATAATCAAATCCATGGGCCGAAATAGTGGTTTTCGGGCCCCAAAACAAAGGAATTTGGGCCCGAGGACGGCCCGCTACAAACACAGTTTGTAGCGGCCCGTTATAGCCCTACGGGTCAGCTTCGATTCGATATATTATGGGCCCGGTGGGTCAACCAATGCCGCCACGAACGTCCATTTGAAGCCCAAGTGTGGAAGCCCACTCTATCTAATCCATGGGCCTAAACATGGGTTTTTGGGCCCAAAGACGAATCGCTATAGATGGGCTTTAGAGCCCGCACTGTAGCCCTCTGAGTCAGATTCGATATGATATATTATGGGCCCCGTGGGTCAACCGATGCCACCCCGAACATCCGTTTGAAGCCCAAGTGCCCAAGCCCACTCTATCAAATGCATGGGCCTAAACATGGGTTTTTGGGCCCAAAGAAAAATCGTTATAGATGGGCTTTAGAGCCCGTACTGTAGCCCTCTGAGTCAACTTCGATCTGATATATTATGGGCCCCATGGGTCAACCGATGCCACCACGAACGTCCATTTGAAGCCCAAGTGCGCAAGCCCATAATCAAATCCATGGGCCGAAATAGTGGTTTTCGGGCCCCAAAACAAAGGAATTTGGGCCCGAGGACGGCCCGCTACAGACGCAGTTTGTAGCGGCCCGTTATAGCCCTCTGGGTCAGCTTCGATTCGATATGTTATGGGCCCCGTGGGTCAACCGATGCCGTCACGAATGTCCATTTGAAGCCTAAGTGCGCAAGCCCACTCTATCAAATCCATGGGCCTAAACATGGGTTTTTGGGCCCAAAGACGAATCGTTGTAAATGGGCTTTAGAGGCCGTACTGTAGCCCTCTAAGTCAGCTTCGATCTGATATATTATGGGCCCCGTGGGTCAACCGATGCCGCTACGAACGTCCATTTGAAGCCCAAGTGCGCAAGCCCACTCTATCAAATCCATGGGGCTAAACATGGATTTTTGGGCCCAAAGACGAATTGCTATAGATGGGCTTTAGAGCCCGCACTATAGCCCTCTGAGTCAGATTCGATATGATATATTATGGGCCCCGTGGGTCAACTGATGCCGCCCCGAACATCCGTTTGAAGCCCAAGTGCCCAAGCCCACTCTATCAAATCCATGGGCCTAAACATGGGTTTTTGGGCCCAAAGAAAAATCGCTATAGATGGGTTTTAGAGCCCACACTGTAGCCCTCTGAGTCAGCTTCGATCTGATATATTATGGGCCCCGTGGGTCAGCCGATGCCCGCCACAAACGTCCATTTGAAGCCCAAGTGCGCAAGCCCATAATCAAATCCATGGGCCGAAATAGTGGTTTTTGGGCCCCAAAACAAAGGAATTTGGGCCAGAGGACGGCCCGTTACAGACGCAGTTTGTAGCGGCCCGTTATAGCCCTCTCAGTCAGCTTCGATTTGATATATTATGGGCCCCGTGGGTCAACCGATGCCGCCACGAACGTCCATTTGAAGCCCAAGTGCGCAAGCCCACTCTATCAAATTCATGGGCCTAAACATGGGTTTTTGGGCCCAAAGATGAATCGCTATAGATGGGCTTTAGAGCCCGCACTGTAGCCCTCTGAGTCAGCTTCGATCTGATATATTATGGGCCCAGTGGGTCAACCGATGCCGCCACGAACGTCCATTTGAAGCCCAAGTGCGCAAGCCCATAATCAAATCCATGGGCCGAAATAGTGATTTTTGGGCCCCAAAACAAAAGAATTTGGGCTCGAGGACGGCCCACTACAGACGCAGTTTGTAGCGGCCCGTTATAGCCCTCGGAGTCAGCTTTGATTTGATATATTATGGGCCCGGTGGGTCAACCGATGCCGCCACGAACGTCCATTTGAAGCCCAAGTGCGCAAGCCCACTCTATCAAATCCATGGGCCTAAACATGGGTTTTTGGGCCCAAAGACGAATCGCTATAGATGGGCTTTAGAGCCCGCAGTGTAGCCCTCTGAGTCAGCTTCGATCTGATATATTATAGGCCCCGTGTGTCAACCGATGCCGCCACGAACGACCATTTGAAGCCCAAGTGCCCAAGCCCACTCTTTCAGATCCATGGGCCTAAACATGTGTTTTTGGGCCCAAAGACAAATCGCTATAGATGGGCTTTAGACCCCGCACTGTAGCCCTCTGAGTCAGATTCGATATGATATATTATGGGCCCCGTGGGTCAACCGATGCCGCCCCGAACATCCGTTTGAAGCCCAAGTGCCCAAGCCCACTCTATCAAATCCATGGGCCTAAACATTGGTTTTTGGGCCCAAAGAAAAATCGGTATAGATGGGCTTTAGAGCCCGCACTGTAGCGCTCTGAGTCAGCTTCGATCTGATATATTATGGGCCCCGTGGGTCAACCGATGCCGCCACGAACATCCGTTTGAAGCCCAAGTGCCCAAGCCCACTCTATCAAATCCATGGGCCTAAACATGGGTTTTTGGGCCCAAAGACGAATCGCTATAGATGGGCTGTAGAGCCCGCACTGTAGCCCTCTGAGTCAGCTTCGATATGATATATTATGGGCCCCGTGGGTCAACCGATGCCGCCCCGAACATCCATTTGTGGCCCAACTGCCCAAGCCCACTCTATCAAATCCATGGGCATAAACATGGGTTTTTGGGCCCAAAGACGAATCGCTATAGATGGGCTTTAGAGCCCGCACTGTAGCCCTCTGAGTCAGCTTCGATCTGATATATTATGGGCCCCGTGGGTCAACCGATGCCACCACGAACGTCCATTTGAAGCCCAAGTGCCCAAGCCCGCTCTTTCAAATCCATGGGCCTAAACATGGGTTTTTGGGCCCAAAGACAAATCGCTATAGATGGGCTTTAAAGCCCGCACTGTAGCCCTCTGAGTCAGCTTCGATCTGATATATTATGGGCCCCGTGGGTCAACTGATGCCGTCACGAACGTCCATTTGAAGCCCAAGTGCGCAAGCCCACTCTATCAAATCCGTGGGCCTAAACATGGGTTTTTGGGCCCAAAGACGAATCGCTATAGATGGGCTTTAGAGCCCGTACTGTAGCCCTCTGAGTCAGCTTCGATCTGATATATTATGGGCCCCGTGGGTCAACCGATGCCGCCACGAACGTCCATTTGAAGCCCAAGTGCGCAAGCCCACTCTATCAAATCCATGGGCCTAAACATGGGTTTTTGGGGCCAAAGACGAATCGCTATAGATGGGCTGTAGAGCCCGCACTGTAGCCCTCTGACTCAGATTCGATATTATATATTATGGGCCCCGTGGGTCAACCGATGCCGCCCCGAACATCCATTTGTAGCCCAACTGCCCAAGCCCACTCTATCAAATCCATGGGCCTAAACATGGGTTTTTGGGCCCAAAGACGAATCGCTATAGATGGGCTTTAGAGCCCGCACTGTAGCCCTCTGAGTCAGATTCGATATGATATATTATGGGCCCTGTGGGTCAACCGATGCCGCCCCGAACATCCATTTGTAGCCCAACTGCCCAAGCCCACTCTATCAAATCCATGGGCCTAAACATGGGTTTTTGGGCCCAAAGACGAATCGCTATAGATGGGCTTTAGAGCCCGCACTGTAGCCCTCTGAGTCAGCTTCGATCTGATATATTATGGGCCCCGTGGGTTCAACCGATGCCACCACGAACGTCCATTTGAAGCCCAAGTGCCCAAGCCCGCTCTTTCAAATCCATGGGCCTAAACATGGGTTTTTTGGGCCCAAAGACAAATCGCTATAGATGGGCTTTAGAGCCCGCACTGTAGCCCTCTGAGTCAGCTTCGATCTGATATATTATGGGCCCCGTGGGTCAACCGATGCCGCCACGAACGTCCATTTGAAGCCCAAGTGCGCAAGCCCATAATCAAATCCATGGGCCGAAATAGTGGTTTTCGGGCCCAAAAAAAAAGGAATTTGGGCCCGAGGACGGCCCGCTACAGACGCAGTTTGTAGCGGCCCGTTATAGCCCTCTGAGTCAGCTTCGATTTGATATATTATGGGCCCCGTGGGTCAACCGATGCCGTCACGAATGTCCATTTGAAGCCTAAGTGCGAAAGCCCACTCTATCGAATCCGTGGGCCTAAACATGGGTTTTTGGGCCCAAAGACGAATCGCTATAGATGGGCTTTAGAGCCCGTACTGTAGCCCTCTAAGTCAGCTTCGATCTGATATATTATGGGCCCCGTGGGTCAACCGATGCCACCACGAACGTCCATTTGAAGCCCAAGTGCCCAAGCCCGCTCTTTCAAATCCGTGGGCCTAAACATGGGTTTTTGGGCCCAAAGACAAATCGCTATAGATGGGCTTTAGAGCCCGCACTGTAGCCCTCTGAGTCAGCTTCGATCTGATATATTATGGGCCCCCGTGGGTCAACCGATGCCGCCACGAACGTCCATTTGAAGCCCAAGTGCGCAAGCCCATAATCAAATCCATGGGCCGAAATAGTGGTTTTCGGGCCCCAAAACAAAGGAATTTGGGCCCCAGGACGGCCCGCTACAGACGCAGTTTGTAGCGGCCCGTTATAGCCCTCTGAGTCAGCTTCGATTTGATATATTATGGGCCCCGTGGGTCAACTGATGCCGTCACGAACGTCCATTTGAAGCCCAAGTGCGCAAGCCCACTCTATCAAATCCGTGGGCCTAAACATGGGTTTTTGGGCCCAAAGACGAATCGCTATAGATGGGCTTTAGAGCCCGTACTGTAGCCCTCTGAGTCAGCTTCGATCTGATATATTATGGGCCCCGTGGGTCAACCGATGCCGCCACGAACGTCCATTTGAAGCCCAAGTGCGCAAGCCCACTCTATCAAATCCATGGGCCTAAACATGGGTTTTTGGGCCCAAAGACGAATCGCTATAGATGGGTTGTAGAGCCCGCACTGTAGCCCTCTGACTCAGATTCGATATTATATATTATGGGCCCCGTGGGTCAACCGATGCCGCCCCGAACATCCATTTGTAGCCCAACTGCCCAAGCCCACTCTATCAAATCCATGGGCCTAAATATGGGTTTATGGGCCCAAAGACGAATCGCTATAGATGGGCTTTAGAGCCCGCACTGTAGCCCTCTGAGTCAGATTCGATATGATATATTATGGGCCCTGTGGGTCAACCGATGCCACCCCCGAACATCCATTTGTAGCCCAACTGCCCAAGCCCACTCTATCAAATCCATGGGCATAAACATGGGTTTTTGGGCCCAAAGACGAATCGCTATAGATGGGCTTTAGAGCCCGCACTGTAGCCCTCTGAGTCAGCTTCGATCTGATATATTATGGGCCCCGTGGGTCAACCGATGCCACCACGAACGTCCATTTGAAGCCCAAGTGCCCAAGCCCGCTCTTTCAAATCCATGGGCCTAAACATGGGTTTTTGGGCCCAAAGACAAATCGCTATAGATGGGCTTTAGAGCCCGCACTGTAGCCCTCTGAGTCAGCTTCGATCTGATATATTATGGGCCCCCGTGGGTCAACTGATGCCATCACGAACGTCCATTTGAAGCCCAAGTGCGCAAGCCCACTCTATCAAATCCGTGGGCCTAAACATGGGTTTTTGGGCCCAAAGATGAATCGCTATAGATGGGCTTTAGAGCCCGTACTGTAGCCCTCTGAGTCAGCTTCGATCTGATATATTATGGGCCCCGTGGGGTCAACCGATGCCGCCACGAACGTCCATTTGAAGCCCAAGTGCGCAAGCCCACTCTATCAAATCCATGGGCCTAAACATGGGTTTTTGGGCCCAAAGACGAATCGCTATAGATGGGCTGTAGAGCCCGCACTGTAGCCCTCTGACTCAGATTCGATATTATATATTATGGGCCCCGTGGGTCAACCGATGCCGCCCCGAACATCCATTTGTAGCCCAACTGCCCAAGCCCACTCTATCAAATCCATGGGCCTAAACATGGGTTTTTGGGCCCAAAGACGAATCGCTATAGATGGGCTTTAGAGCCCGCACTGTAGCCCTCTGAGTCAGATTCGATATGATATATTATGGGCCCTGTGGGTCAACCGATGCCGCCCCGAACATCCATTTGTAGCCCAACTGCCCAAGCCCACTCTATCAAATCCATGGGCCTAAACATGGGTTTTTGGGCCCAAAGACGAATCGCTATAGATGGGCTTTAGAGCCCGCACTGTAGCCCTCTGAGTCAGCTTCGATCTGATATATTATGGGCCCCGTGGGTCAACCGATGCCACCACGAACGTCCATTTGAAGCCCAAGTGCCCAAGCCCGCTCTTTCAAATCCATGGGCCTAAACATGGGTTTTTAGGCCCAAAGACAAATCGCTATAGATGGGCTTTAGAGCCCGCACTGTAGCCCTCTGAGTCAGCTTCGATCTGATATATTATGGGCCCCGTGGGTCAACCGATGCCGCCACGAACGTCCATTTGAAGCCCAAGTGCGCAAGCCCCATAATCAAATCCATGGGCCGAAATAGTGTTTTCGGGCCCCAAAAAAAAGGAATTTGGGCCGAGGACGGCCCGCTACAGACGCAGTTTGTAGCGGCCCGTTATAGCCCTCTGAGTCAGCTTCGATTTGATATATTATGGGCCCCGTGGGTCAACCGATGCCGTCACGAATGTCCATTTGAAACCTAAGTGCGAAAGCCCACTCTATCAAATCCGTGGGCCTAAACATGGGTTTTTGGGCCCAAAGACGAATCGCTATAGATGGGCTTTAGAGCCCGTACTGTAGCCCTCGAAGTCAGCTTCGATCTGATATATTATGGGCCCCGTGGGTCAACCGATGCCACCACGAACGTCCATTTGAAGCCCAAGTGCCCAAGCCCGCTCTTTCAAATCCATGGGCCTAAACATGGGTTTTTGGGCCCAATGACAAATCGCTATAGATGGGCTTTAGAGCCCGCACTGTAGCCCTCTGAGTCAGCTTCGATCTGATATATTATGGGCCCCGTGGGTCAACCGATGCCGCCACGAACGTCCATTTGAAGCCCAAGTGCGCAAGCCCATAATCAAATCCATGGGCCGAAATAGTGGTTTTCGGGCCCCAAAACAAAGGAATTTTGGCCCGAGGACGGCCCGCTACAGACGCAGTTTGTAGCGGCCCGTTATAGCCCTCTGAGTCAGCTTCGATTTGATATATTATGGGCCCCGTGGGTCAACCGATGCCGCCACGAACGTCCATTTGAAGCCCAAGTGCGCAAGCCCACTCTATCAAATCCGTGGGCATAAACATGGGTTTTTGGGCCCAAAGACGAATCGCTATAGATGGGCTTTAGAGCCCGTACTGTAGCCCTCTGAGTCAGCTTCGATCTGATATATTATGGGCCCCGTGGGTCAACCGATGCCGCCACGAACGTCCATTTGAAGCCCAAGTGCGCAAGCCCACTCTATCAAATCCATGGGCCTAAACATGGGTTTTTGGGCCCAAAGACGAATCGCTATAGATGGGTTGTAGAGCCCGCACTGTAGCCCTCTGACTCAGATTCGATATTATATATTATGGGCCCCGTGGGTCAACCGATGCCGCCCCCGAACATCCATTTGTAGCCCAACTGCCCAAGCCCACTCTATCAAATCCATGGGCCTAAATATGGGTTTATGGGCCCAAAGACGATCGCTATAGATGGGCTTTAGAGCCCGCACTGTAGCCCTCTGAGTCAGATTCGATATGATATATTATGGGCCCTGTGGGTCAACCGATGCCGCCCCGAACATCCATTTGTAGCCCAACTGCCCAAGCCCACTCTATCAAATCCATGGGCATAAACATGGGTTTTTGGGCCCAAAGACGAATCGCTATAGATGGGCTTTAGAGCCCGCACTGTAGCCCTCTGAGTCAGCTTCAATCTGATATATTATGGGCCCCGTGGGTCAACCAATGCCACCACGAACGTCCATTTGAAGCCCAAGTGCCCAAGCCCGCTCTTTCAAATCCATGGGCCTAAACATGGGTTTTTTGGGCCCAAAGACAAATCGCTATAGATGGGCTTTAGAGCCCGCACTGTAGCCCTCTGAGTCAGCTTCGATCTGATATATTATGGGCCCCGTGGGTCAACTGATGCCGTCACGAACGTCCATTTGAAGCCCAAGTGCGCAAGCCCACTCTATCAAATCCGTGGGCCTAAACATGGGTTTTTGGGCCCAAAGACGAATCGCTATAGATGGGCTTTAGAGCCCGTACTGTAGCCCTCTGAGTCAGCTTCGATCTGATATATTATGGGCCCCGTGGGTCAACCGATGCCGCCACGAACGTCCATTTGAAGCCCAAGTGCGCAAGCCCACTCTATCAAATCCATGGGCCTAAACATGGGTTTTTGGGCCCAAAGACGAATCGCTATAGATGGGCTGTAGAGCCCGCACTGTAGCCCTCTGAGTCAGATTCGATATGATATATTATGGGCCCTGTGGGTCAACCGATGCCGCCCCGAACATCCATTTGTAGCCCAACTACCCAAGCCCACTCTATCAAATCCATGGGCCTAAACATGGGTTTTTGGGCCCAAAGACGAATCGCTATAGATGGGCTGTAGAGCCCGCACTGTAGCCCTCTGAGTCAGATTCGATATGATATATTTTGGGCCCTGTGGGTCAACCTATGCCGCCCCGAACATCCATTTGTAGCCCAACTGCCCAAGCCCACTCTATCAAATCCATGGGCCTAAACATGGGTTTTTGGGCCCAAAGACGAATCGCTATAGATGGGCTTTAGAGCCCGCACTGTAGCCCTCTGAGTCAGATTCGATATGATATATTATGGGCCCTGTGGGTCAACCGATGCCGCCCCGAACATCCATTTGTAGCCCAACTGCCCAAGCCCACTCTATCAAATCCATGGGCCTAAACATGGGTTTTTGGGCCCAAAGACGAATCGCTATAGCTGGGCTTTAGAGCCCGCACTGTAGCCCTCTGAGTCAGCTTCGATCTGATATATTATGGGCCCCGTGGGTCAACCGATGCCACCACGAACGTCCATTTGAAGCCCAAGTGCCCAAGCCCGCTCTTTCAAATCCATGGGCCTAAACATGGGTTTTTGGGCCCAAAGACAAATCGCTATAGATGGGCTTTAGAGCCCGCACTGTAGCCCTCTGAGTCAGCTTCGATCTGATATATTATGGGCCCCGTGGGTCAACCGATGCCGCCACGAACGTCCATTTGAAGCCCAAGTGCGCAAGCCCATAATCAAATCCATGGGCCGAAATAGTGGTTTTCGGGCCCCAAAACAAAGGAATTTGGGCCCGAGAACGGCCCGCTACAGACGCAGTTTGAAGCGGCCCGTTATAGCCCTCTGAGTCAGCTTCGATTTGATATATTATGGGCCCTGTGGGTCAACTGATGCCGTCACGAACGTCCATTTGAAGCCCAAGTGCGCAAGCCCACTCTATCAAATCCGTGGGCCTAAACATGGGTTTTTGGGCCCAAAGACGAATCGCTATAGATGGGCTTTAGAGCCCGTACTGTAGCCCTCTGAGTCAGCTTCGATCTGATATATTATGGGCCCCGTGGGTCAACCGATGCCGCCACGAACGTCCATTTGAAGCCCAAGTGCGCAAGCCCACTCTATCAAATCCATGGGCCTAAACATGGGTTTTTGGGCCCAAAGACGAATCGCTATAGATGGGCTGTAGAGCCCGCACTGTAGCCCTCTGAGTCAGATTCGATATGATATATTATGGGCCCCGTGGGTCAACCGATGCCGCCCCGAACATCCATTTGTAGCCCAACTGCCCAAGCCCACTCTATCAAATCCATGGGCCTAAACATGGGTTTTTGGGCCCAAAGACGAATCGCTATAGATGGGCTTTAGAGCCCGCACTGTAGCCCTCTGAGTCAGATTCGATATGATATATTATGGGCCCTGTGGGTCAACCGATGCCGCCCCGAACATCCATTTGTAGCCCAACTGCCCAAGCCCACTCTATCAAATCCATGGGCCTAAACAGGGGTTTTTGGGCCCAAAGACGAATCGCTATAGATGGGCTTTAGAGCCCGCACTGTAGCCCTCTGAGTCAGCTTTGATCTGATATATTATGGGCCCCGTGGGTCAACCGATGCCACCACGAACGTCCATTTGAAGCCCAAGTGCCCAAGCCCGCTCTTTCAAATCCATGGGCCTAAACATGGGTTTTTGGGCCCAAAGACAAATCGCTATAGATGGGCTTTAGAGCCCGCACTGTAGCCCTCTGAGTCAGCTTCGATCTGATATATTATGGGCCCCGTGGGTCAACCGATGCCGCCACGAACGTCCATTTGAAGCCCAAGTGCGCAAGCCCATAATCAAATCCATGGGCCGAAATAGTGGTTTTCGGGCCCAAAAAACAAAGGAATTTGGGCCCGAGGACGGCCCGCTACAGACGCAGTTTGTAGCGGCCCGTTATAGCCCTCTGAGTCAGCTTTGATTTGATATATTATGGGCCTCGTGGGTCAACCGATGCCGTCACGAATGTCCATTTGAAGCCTAAGTGCGAAAGCCCACTCTATCAAATCCGTGGGCCTAAACATGGGTTTTTGGGCCCAAAGACGAATCGCTATAGATGGGCTTTAGAGCCCGTACTGTAGCCCTCTAAGTCAGCTTCGATCTGATATATTATGGGCCCCGTGGGTCAACCGATGCCGCCACGAACGTCCATTTGAAGCCCAAGTGCGCAAGCCCACTCTATCAAATCCATGGGCCTAAACAAGGGTTTTTGGGCCCAAAGACGAATCGTTATAGATGGGCTTTAGAGCCCGCACTGTAGCCCTCTGAGTCAGATTCAATATGATATATTATGGGCCCCGTGGGTCAACCGATGCCGCCCCGAACATCCATTTGAAGACCAACTGCCCAAGCCCACTCTATCAAATCCATGGGCCTAACATGGGTTTTTGGGCCCAAAGACGAATCGCTATAGATGGGCTTTAGAGCCCGCACTGTAGCGCTCTGAGTCAGCTTCGATCTGATATATTATGGGCCCCGTGGGTCAACCGATGCCGCCACGAACGTCCATTTGAAGCCCAAGTGCGCAAGCCCATAATCAAATCCATGGGCCGAAATAGTGGTTTTCGGGCCCCCAAAACAAAGGAATTTGGGCTCGAGGACGGCCCGCTACAGACGCAGTGTGTAGCGGCCCGTTATAGCCCTCTGAGTCAGCTTCGATTTGATATATTATGGGCCCCGTGGGTCATCCGATGCCGCCACGAACGTCCATTTGAAGCCCAAGTGCGCAAGCCCACTCTATCAAATCCATGGGCCTAAACATGTGTTTTTGGGCCCAAAGACGAATCACTATAGATGGGCTGTAGAGCCCGCACTGTAGCCCTCTGAGTCGGATTCGATATGATATATTATGGGCCCTGTGGGTCAACCGATACCCGCCCCGAACATCCATTTGTAGCCCAACTGCCCAAGCCCACTCTATCAAATCCATGGGCCTAAACATGGGTTTTTGGGCCCAAAGACGAATCGCTATAGATGGGCTTTAGAGCCCGCACTATAGCCCTCTGAGTCAGATTCGATATGATATATTATGGGCCCTGTGGGTCAACCGATGCCGCCCCCGAACATCCATTTGTAGCCCAACTGCCCAAGCCCACTCTATCAAATCCATGGGCCTAAACATGGGTTTTTGGGCCCAAAGACGAATCGCTATAGATGGGCTTTAGAGCCCGCACTGTAGCCCTCTGAGTCAGCTTCGATCTGATATATTATGGCCCCCGTGGGTCAACCGATGCCACCACGAACATCCATTTGAAGCCCAAGTGCCCAAGCCCGCTCTTTCAAATCCATGGGCCTAAACATGGGTTTCTGGGCCCAAAGACAAATCGCTATAGATGGGCTTTAGAGCCCGCACTGTAGCCCTCTGAGTCAGCTTCGATCTGATATATTATGGGCCCCCGTGGGTCAACCGATGCCGCCACGAACGTCCATTTGAAGCCCAAGTGCGCAAGCCCATAATCAAATCCATGGGCCAAAATAGTGGTTTTCGGGCCCAAAAAACAAAGGAATTTGGGCTCGAGGATGGCCCGCTACAGACGCTTTGTAGCGGCCCGTTATAGCCCTCTGAGTCAGCTTCGATTTGATATATTATGGGCCCCCGTGGGTCAACCGATGCCGTCACGAATGTCCATTTGAAGCCTAAGTGCGAAAGCCCACTCTATCAAATCCGTGGGCCTAAACATGGGTTTTTGGGCCCAAAGACGAATCGCTATAGATGGGCTTTAGAGCCCGTACTGTAGCCCTCTAAGTCAGCTTCGATCTGATATATTATGGGCCCCGTGGGTCAACCGATGCCGCCACGAACGTCCATTTGAAGCCCAAGTGCGCAAGCCCACTCTATCAAATCCATGGGCCTAAACATGGGTTTTTGGGCCCAAAGACGAATCGCTATAGATGGGCTTTAGAGCCCGCACTGTAGCCCTCTGAGTCAGATTCAATATGATATATTATGGGCCCCGTGGGTCAACCGATGCCACCCCCGAACATCCATTTGAAGACCAACTGCCCAAGCCCACTCTATCAAATCCATGGGCCTAACATGGGTTTTTGGCCCCAAAGACGAATCGCTATAGACGGGCTTTAGAGCCCGCACTGTAGCCCTCTGAGTCAGCTTCGATCTGATATATTATGGGCCCCGTGCGTCAACCGATGCCACCACGAACGTCCATTTGAAGCCCAAGTGCCCAAGCCCGCTCTTTTAAATCCATGGGCCTAAACATGGGTTTTTGGGCCCAAAGACAAATCGCTATAGATGGGCTTTAGAGCCCGCACTGTAGCCCTCTGAGTCAGCTTCGATCTGATATATTATGGGCCCCGTGGGTCAACCGATGCCGCCACGAACGTCCATTTGAAGCCCAAGTGCGCAAGCCCGTAATCAAATCCATGGGCCGAAATAGTGGTTTTCGGGCCCCAAAACAAAGGAATTTGGGCCCGAGGACGGCCCGCTACAGACGCAGTTTGTAGCGATCCGTTATAGCCCTCTGAGTCAGCTTCGATTTGATATATTATGGGCCCCGTGGGTCAACTGATGCCGTCACGAACGTCCATTTGAAGCCCAAGTGCGCAAGCCCACTCTATCAAATCCGTGGGCCTAAACATGGGGTTTTGGGCCCAAAGACGAATCGCTATAGATGGGCTTTAGAGCCCGTACTGTAGCCCTCTGAGTCAGCTTCGATCTGATATATTATGGGCCCCGTGGGTCAACCGATGCCGCCACGAACGTCCATTTGAAGCCCAAGTGCGCAAGCCCACTCTATCAAATCCATGGGCCTAAACATGGGTTTTTGGGCCTAAAGACGAATCGCTATAGATGGGCTGTAGAGCCCGCACTGTAGCCCTCTGAGTCAGATTCGATATGATATATTATGGGCCCCCGTGGGTCAACCGATGCCGCCCCCGAACATCCGTTTGAAGCCCAACTGCCCAAGCCCACTCTATCAAATCCATGGGCCTAAACATGGGTTTTTGGGCCGAAAGAAAAATCGCTATAGATGGGCTTTAGAGCCCCGCACTGTAGCCCTCTGAGTCAGCTTCGATCTGATATATTATGGGCCCCGTGGGTCAACCGATGCCGCCACGAACGTCCATTTGAAGCCCAAGTGCGTAAGCCCATAATCAAATCCATGGGCCAAAATAGTGATTTTTGGGCCCCAAAACAAAGGAATTTGGGCCCGAGGACGGCCCACTACAAAAGCAATTTGTAGCGGCCCGTTATAGCCCTCTGAGTCAGCTTCGATTTGATATATTTTGGGCCCCGTGGGTCAACCGATGCCGCCACGAACGTCCATTTGAAGCCCAAGTGCGCAAGCCCACTCTATCAAATCCATGGGCCTAAATATGGGTTTTTGGGCCCAAAGACGAATCGCTATAGATGGGCTTTAGAGCCCGTAGTGTAGCCCTCTGAGTCAGCTTCGATCTGATATATTATAGGCCCCGTGGGTCAACCGATGCCGCCCACGAACGTCCATTGAAGCCCAAGTGACCAAGCCCACTCTTTCAGATCCATGGGCCTAAACATGTGTTTTTGGGCCCAAAGACAAATCGCTATAGATGGGCTTTAGACCCCGCACTGTAGCCCTCTGAGTCAGATTCGATATGATATATTATGGGCCCCGTGAGTCAACCAATGCCGCCCCGAACATCCGTTTGAAGCCCAAGTGCCCAAGCCCACTCTATCAAATCCATGGGCCTAAACATGGGTTTTTGGGCCCAAAGAAAAATCGGTATAGATGGACTTTAGAGCCCGCACTGTAGCCCTCTGAGTCAGATTCGATATGATATATTATGGCCCTGTGGGTCAACCGATGCCGCCCCGAACATCCATTTGTAGCCCAACTGCCCAAGCCCACTCTATCAAATCCATGGGCCTAAACATGGGTTTTTGGGCCCAAAGACGAATCGCTATAGATGGGCTTTAGAGCCCGCACTGTAGCCCTCTGAGTCAGATTCGATATGATATATTATGGGCCCTGTGGGTCAACCGATGCCGCCCCGAACATCCATTTGTAGCCCAACTACCCAAGCCCACTCTATCAAATCCATGGGCCTAAACATGGGTTTTTGGGCCCAAAGACGAATCGCTATAGATGGGCTGTAGAGCCCGCACTGTAGCCCTCTGAGTCAGATTCGATATGATATATTTTGGGCCCTGTGGGTCAACCTATGCCGCCCCGAACATCCATTTGTAGCCCAACTGCCCAAGCCCACTCTATCAAATCCATGGGCCTAAACATGGGTTTTTTGGGCCCAAAGACGAATCGCTATAGATGGGCTTTAGAGCCCGCACTGTAGCCCTCTGAGTCAGATTCGATATGATATATTATGGGCCCTGTGGGTCAACCGATGCCGCCCCGAACATCCATTTGTAGCCCAACTGCCCAAGCCCACTCTATCAAATCCATGGGCCTAAACATGGGTTTTTGGGCCCAAAGACGAATCGCTATAGATGGGCTTTAGAGCCCGCACTGTAGCCCTCTGAGTCAGCTTCGATCTGATATATTATGGGCCCCGTGGGTCAACCGATGCCACCACGAACGTCCATTTGAAGCCCAAGTGCCCAAGCCCGCTCTTTCAAATCCATGGGCCTAAACATGGGTTTTTGGGCCCAAAGACAAATCGCTATAGATGGGCTTTAGAGCCCGCACTGTAGCCCTCTGAGTCAGCTTCGATCTGATATATTATGGGCCCCGTGGGTCAACCGATGCCGCCACGAACGTCCATTTGAAGCCCAAGTGCGCAAGCCCATAATCAAATCCATGGGCCGAAATAGTGGTTTTCGGGCCCAAAAAACAATGGAATTTGGGCCAGAGGACGGCCCGCTACAGACGCAGTTTGTAGCGGCCCGTTATAGCCCTCTGAGTCAGCTTCGATTTGATATATTATGGGCCCCGTGGGTCAACCGATGCCGTCACGAATGTCCATTTGAAGCCTAAGTGCGAAAGCCCACTCTATCAAATCCGTGGGCCTAAACATGGGTTTTTGGGCCCAAAGACGAATCTCTATAGATGGGCTTTAGAGCCCGTACTGTAACCCTCTAAGTCAGCTTCGATCTGATATATTATGGGCCCCGTGGGTCAACCGATGCCACCACGAACGTCCATTTGAAGCCCAAGTGCCCAAGCCCGCTCTTTCAAATCCATGGGCCTAAACATGGGTTTTTGGGCCCAAAGACAAATCGCTATAGATGGGCTTTAGAGCCCGCACTGTAGCCCTCTGAGTCAGCTTCGATCTGATATATTATGGGCCCCGTGGGTCAACCGATGCCCGCCACGAACGTCCATTTGAAGCCCAAGTGCGCAAGCCCATAATCAAATCCATGGGCCGAAATAGTGGTTTTCGGGCCCCAAAACAAAGGAATTTTGGCCCGAGGACGGCCCGCTACAGACGCAGTTTGTAGCGGCCCGTTATAGCCCTCTGAGTCAGCTTCGATTTGATATATTATGGGCCCCGTGGGTCAACTGATGCCGTCACGAACGTCCATTTGAAG
Source organism: Mallotus nudiflorus (assembly GCA_947683625.1). Lineage (NCBI taxonomy): Eukaryota > Viridiplantae > Streptophyta > Magnoliopsida > Malpighiales > Euphorbiaceae > Mallotus > Mallotus nudiflorus. Next base: position 7,105 of record CANTUR010001354.1, on the reverse strand, counting down.
CCCAAGTGCGCAAGCCCACTCTATCAAATCCGTGGGCCTAAACATGGTTTTTTGGGCCCAAAGACGAATCGCTATAGATGGGCTTTAGAGCCCGTACTGTAGCCCTCTGAGTCAGCTTCGATCTGATATATTATGGGCCCCGTGGGTCAACCGATGCCGCCACGAACGTCCATTTGAAGCCCAAGTGCGCAAGCCCACTCTATCAAATCCATGGGCCTAAACATGGGTTTTTGGGCCCAAAGACGAATCGCTATAGATGGGTTGTAGAGCCCGCACTGTAGCCCTCTGACTCAGATTCGATATTATATATTATGGGCCCCGTGGGTCAACCGATGCCGCCCCGAACATCCATTTGTAGCCCAACTGCCCAAGCCCACTCTATCAAATCCATGGGCCTAAATATGGGTTTTTGGGCCCAAAGACGAATCGCTATAGATGGGCTTTAGAGCCCGCACTGTAGCCCTCTGAGTCAGATTCGATATGATATATTATGGGCCCTGTGGGTCAACCGATGCTGCCCCGAACATCCATTTGTAGCCCAACTACCCAAGCCCACTCTATCAAATCCATGGGCATAAACATGGGTTTTTGGGTCCAAAGACAAATCGCTATAGATGGCTTTAGAGCCCGCACTGTAGCCCTCTGAGTCAGCTTCGATCTGATATATTATGGGCCCCGTGGGTCAACTGATGCCGTCACGAACGTCCATTTGAAGCCCAAGTGCGCAAGCCCACTCTATCAAATCCGTGGGCCTAAACATGGGTTTTTGGCCCAAAGACGAATCGCTATAGATGGGCTTTAGAGCCCATACTGTAGCCCTCTGACTCAGATTCGATATTGTATATTATGGGCCCCGTGGGTCAACCGATGCCGCCCCGAACATCCATTTGTAGCCCAACCTGCCCAAGCCCACTCTATCAAATCCATGGGCCTAAATATGGGTTTTTGGGCCCAAAGACGAATCGCTATAGATGGGCTTTAGAGCCCGCACTGTAGCCCTCTGAGTCAGATTCGATATGATATATTATGGGCCCTGTGGGTCAACCGATGCTGCCCCGAACATCCATTTGTAGCCCAACTACCCAAGCCCACTCTATCAAATCCATGGGCATAAACATGGGTTTTTGGGTCCAAAGACAAATCGCTATAGATGGGCTTTAGAGCCCGCACTGTAGCCCTCTGAGTCAGCTTCGATCTGATATATTATGGGCCCCGTGGGTCAACTGATGCCGTCACGAACGTCCATTTGAAGCCCAAGTGCGCAAGCCCACTCTATCAAATCCGTGGGCCTAAACATGGGTTTTTGGGCCCAAAGACGAATCGCTATAGATGGGCTTTAGAGCCCATACTGTAGCCCTCTGAGTCAGCTTCGATCTGATATATTATGGGCCCGGTGGGTCAACCGATGCCGCCACGAACGTCCATTTGAAGCCCAAGTGCGCAAGCCCACTCTATCAAATCCATGGGCCTAAACATGGGTTTTTGGGCCCAAAGACGAATCGCTATAGATGGGCTGTAGAGCCCGCACTGTAGCCCTCTGACTCAGATTCGATATTATATATTATGGGCCCCGTGGGTCAACCGATGCCGCCCCGAACATCCATTTGTAGCCCAACTGCCCAAGCCCACTCTATCAAATCCATGGGCCTAAATATGGGTTTTTGGGCCCAAAGACGAATCGCTATAGATGGGCTTTAGAGCCCGCACTGTAGCCCTCTGAGTCAGATTCGATATGATATATTATGGGCCCTGTGGGTCAACCGATGCCGCCCCGAACATCCATTTGTAGCCCAACTGCCCAAGCCCACTCTATCAAATCCATGGACATAAACATGGGTTTTTGGGCCCAAAGACGAATCGCTATAGATGGGCTTTAGAGCCTGCACTGTAGCCCTCTGAGTCAGCTTCGATCTGATATATTATGGGCCCCGTGGGTCAACCGATGCCACCACGAACGTCCATTTGAAGCCCAAGTGCCCAAGCCCGCTCTTTCAAATCCATGGGCCTAAACATGGGTTTTTGGGCCCAAAGACAAATCGCTATAGATGGGCTTTAGAGCCCGCACTGTAGCCCCTCTGAGTCAGCTTCGATCTGATATATTATGGGCCCCGTGGGTCAACCCGATGCCGCCACGAACGTCCATTTGAAGCCCAAGTGCGCAAGCCCATAATCAAATCCATGGGCCAAAATAGTGGTTTTCGGGCCCCAAAACAAAGGAATTTGGGCCCCAGGACGGCCCGCTACAGACGCAGTTTGTAGCGGCCCGTTATAGCCCTTTGAGTCAGCTTCGATTTGATATATTATGGGCCCCCGTGGGTCAACCGATGCCGCCACGAACGTCCATTTGAAGCCCAAGTGCGCAAGCCCACTCTATCAAATCCATGGGCCTAAACATGGGTTTTTGGGCCCAAAGACGAATCGCTATAGATGGGCTTTAGAGCCCGCAGTGTAGCCCTCTGAGTCAGCTTCGATCTGATATATTATAGGCCCCGTGGGTCAACCGATGCCGCCACGAACGTCCATTTGAAGCCCAAGTGCCCAAGCCCGCTCTTTCAAATCCATGGGCCTAAACATGGGTTTTTGGGCCCAAAGACAAATCGCTATAGATGGGCTTTAGAGCCCGCACTGTAGCCCTCTGAGTCAGCTTCGATCTGATATATTATGGGCCCCGTGGGTCAACCGATGCCGCCACGAACGTCCATTTGAAGCCCAAGTGCGCAAGCCCATAATCAAATCCATGGGCCGAAATAGTGATTTTTGGGCCCCAAAACAAAGGATTTTGGGCCAGAGGACGGCCCACTACATACGCAATTTGTAACGGCCCGTTATAGCCCTCTGAGTCAGCTTTGATTTGATATATTATGGGCCCCGTGGGTCAACCGATGCCGCCACGAACGTCCATTTGAAGCCCAAGTGCGCAAGCCCACTCTATCAAATCCATGGGCCTAAACATGGGTTTTTGGGCCCAAAGCCGAATCGCTATAGATGGGCTTTAGAGCCCGCAGTGTAGCCCTCTGAGTCAGCTTCGATCTGATATATTATAGGCCCCGTGGGTCAACCGATGCCGCCACGAACGTCCATTTGAAGCCCAAGTGCCCAAGCCCACTCTTTCAGATCCATGGGCCTAAACATGTGTTTTTGGGCCCAAAGACAAATCGCTATAGATGGGCTTTAGACCCCGTACTGTAGCCCTCTGAGTCAGATTCGATATGATATATTATGGGCCCCGTGGGTCAACCGATGCCGCCCGGAACATCCGTTTGAAGCCCAAGTGCCCAAGCCCACTCTATCAAATCCATGGGCCTAAACATGGGTTTTTGGGCCCAAAGAAAAATCGGTATAGATGGACTTTAGAGCCCGCACTGTAGCGCTCTGAGTCAGCTTCGATCTGATATATTATGGGCCCCGTGGGTCAACCGATGCCGCCACGAACGTCCATTTGAAGCCCAAGTGCGCAAGCCCATAATCAAATCCATGGGCCGAAATAGTGGTTTTCGGGCCCCAAAACAAAGGAATTTGGGCCCGAGAACGGCCCGCTACAGACGCAGTTTGAAGCGGCCCGTTATAGCCCTCTGAGTCAGCTTCGATTTGATATATTATGGGCCCCGTGGGTCAACTGATGCCGTCACGAACGTCCATTTGAAGCCCAAGTGCGCAATCCCACTCTATCAAATCCGTGGGCCTAAACATGGGTTTTTGGGCCCAAAGACGAATCGCTATAGATGGGCTTTAGAGCCCGTACTGTAGCCCTCTGAGTCAGCTTCGATCTGATATATTATGGGCCCCGTGGGTCAACCGATGCCGCCACGAACGTCCATTTGAAGCCCAAGTGCGCAAGCCCACTCTATCAAATCCATGGGCCTAAACATGGGTTTTTGGGCCCAAAGACGAATCGCTATAGATGGGCTGTAGAGCCCGCACTGTAGCCCTCTGAGTCAGATTCGATATGATATATTATGGGCCCCGTGGGTCAACCGATGCCGCCCCGAACATCCATTTGTAGCCCAACTGCCCAAGCCCACTCTATCAAATCCATGGGCCTAAACATGGGTTTTTGGGCCCAAAGACGAATCGCTATAGATGGGCTTTAGAGCCCGCACTGTAGCCCTCTGAGTCAGATTCGATATGATATATTATGGGCCCTGTGGGTCAACCGATGCCGCCCCGAACATCCATTTGTAGCCCAACTGCCCAAGCCCACTCTATCAAATCCATGGGCCTAAACATGGGTTTTTGGGCCCAAAGACGAATCGCTATAGATGGGCTTTAGAGCCCGCACTGTAGCCCTCTGAGTCAGCTTCGATCTGATATATTATGGTCCCCGTGGGTCAACCGATGCCACCACGAACGTCCATTTGAAGCCCAAGTGCCCAAGCCCGCTCTTTCAAATCCATGGGCCTAAACATGGGTTTTTGGGCCCAAAGACAAATCGCTATAGATGGGCTTTAGAGCCCGCACTGTAGCCCTCTGAGTCAGCTTCGATCTGATATATTATGGGCCCCGTGGGTCAACCGATGCCGCCACGAACGTCCATTTGAAGCCCAAGTGCGCAAGCCCATAATCAAATCCATGGGCCGAAATAGTGGGCCCATGTATTTGATAGAGTGGGCTTGGGCACTTGGGCTTCAAATGGACGTCCGTGGCGGCATCGGTTGAACCACGGGGCCCATTATATATCAAATCAAAGATGACTCAGAGGACTATGGTACGGGCTATAAAGCCCATGTATAGCGATTTGTCTTTGGGCCCAAAAAACCCATGTTTAGGCCCATGGATTTTATAGAGTGGGCTTGGGCACTTGGGCTTCAAATGGACGTCCGTGGGCGGCATCGGTTGACCCACAGGGCCCATATTATATCAAATCGAAGCTGACTCAGAGGGCTATAGTACGAGCTATAAAGCCCATATATAACGATTTGTCTTTGGGTCCAAAAACCCATCTTTAGGCCCATGGATTTGATAGAGTGGGTTTGGGCACTTGGGCTTCAATGGACGTCCGTGGCGGCATCGGTTGACCCACAGGGCCCATATTATATCAAATCGAAGCTGACTCAGAGGGCTATAGTGCGGGCTATAAATCCCATATATAGTGATTTGTCTTTGGGCCCAAAAACCCATGTTTAGGCCCATGGATTTGATAGAGTGGGCCTGGGCACTTGGGCTTCAAATGGACGTCCATGGCGGCATCGGTTGACCCACGGGGGTCCATATTATATCAAATCAAAGCTGACTTAGAGGGCTATAATGGTCGCTTTATACTTCGTCTATAACGATTTATCTTCGAGCCCAAAAACCCATGTTTTGGGGCCCAAAAAACCTATGTTTAGGCCCATGGATTTGATTGTGGGCTTGCGCACTTGGCCTTCAAATGGACGTCCGTGGCGCGATCGCTTGACCCATGGGGCCCATAATATATCAAATCGAAGTTGACTCAGAGGGCTATAGTGCAGGGTACAAAACCCATATATAGCGATTTTTTCTTTGAGCCCAAAAACCCATATTTAGGCCCATGTATTTGATAGAGTAGGCTTGGGCACTTAGGCTTCAAATGGACGTCCGTGGCGGCATCGGTTGACCCACGGGGCCCATATTATATCAAATCGAAGCTGACTCAGAGGGCTATAGTGCGGGCTATAAAGTCCATATATAGCGATTTGTCTTTGGGCCCAAAAACCCATGTTTAGGCCCATGGATTTTTTAGAGTGGGCTTACATACTTGGGCTTCAAATGGATGTTCGTGGCAGCATCGGTTGACCCACGGGGCCCATAATATATCAAATCGAAGCTGACTCAGAGGGTTATAATGGGTGCTATATACTTCGTCTATAGCAGTTTATCTTCGGGCCCAAAAACCTATGTTTAGGCCCATGGATTTGATTATGGGCTTGCGTGCTTGGCCTTCAAATGGACGTTCGTGGCGGGATCGCATGAACCACGGGGGCCCATAATATATCAAATCGAAGCTGACTCAGAGGACTATAGTGCGGGCTATAAAGCCCATATATAGAGATTTGTCTTTGGGCCCAAAAACCCATGTTTAGGCCCATGGATTTTATAGAGTGGGCTTGCGCACTTGGGCTTCAAATGGACGTCCGTGGCGGCATCGGTTGACCCACGGGGCCCATATTATATCAAATCGAAGCTGACTCAGAAGGCTATAGTGCGGGCTATAAAGCCCATATATAGCAATTTGTCATTGGGCCCAAAAATCCATGTTTAGGCCCATGGATTTGATAGAGTGGGCTTGCGCACTTGGGCTTCGTATGGACGACCGTGGCGGCATCGGTTGACCCACGGGGTCCATATTATATCAAATCGAAGCAGACTCGGAGGGCTATAGTGTGGGCTATAAAGCTCATATATAGCGATTTGTCTTTGGGCCCAAAAACCCATGTTTAGGCCCATGGATTTTATAGAGTGGGCTTGGGCACTTGGACTTCAAATGGGCGTCCGTGGCGGCATCGGTTGACCCACAGGGCCCATATTATATCAAATCGAAGCTGACTCAGAGGGCTATAGTGCGGGCTATAAAGCCTATCTATAGCGATTTGTCTTTGGGCCCAAAAACCCATGCTTGATTTTATAGAGTGGGCTTCCGCACTTGGGCTTCAAATTGACGTTTGTGGCGTGATCGCTTGACCCACGGGGCCCATAATATATCAAATCGAAGCTGACTCAGAGGGATATAGTGCGGGCTATAAAGCCCATATATAGCGATTTGTCTTTGGGCCTAAAAACCCATGTTTAGGCCCATGGATTCGATAATGTGGGCTTGGGCACTTGGGCTTCAAATGGACGTCCGTGGCGGCATCGGTTGACGAACGGGGCCCATATTATATCAAATCGAACCTGACTCAGAGGGCTATAGTACGGGCTATAAAGCCCATCTATAACGATTTGTCTTTCGGCGCAAAAACGCAAGTTTAGGCCCATGGATTTTATAGAGTGGGCTTGCGCACTTGGCCTTCAAATGGACGTTTGTGGCGGCATCGGTTGACCCACGGGGCCCATAATATATCAAATCGAAGCTGACTCAGAGGGCTATAATGGGCGATATATACTTCATCTATAGCATTTTATCTTTGGGCCCAAAAACCCATGTTTT
>CANTUR010001353.1:0-214921 GCA_947683625.1 Mallotus nudiflorus | reverse complement strand
TATAGGAATTTATTTGGAATTTTTATGAATTTCTATGTATTTATTTTGAATTATTGAAGTTTATGTAATTTTGGGAAATTAGGGTTAATTATGTTTTTAATTGAATTTAATTGGGTAATTGAGTTTAATTATTGATAAATATGTTGAGAAAATTAATTTTGGATAATTGTATAATTTTTGGTGAATTTTTGAAGTAATTTTAGTATATTTATATATATAGGGGTATTTTGGTAATTTTACACAAAATTGGTTAAAAATGTAATTTAATTGGTTTTAATAGTTATTTAAGGTATAAAAATGATTTCTATAAATTATTTAGTATTTTTAACTAATTAAAACTATTTTTCATGAATTATTTTCAATTATATATATAATATACGGTTTTACAAATAAAATGAGTTTTTATCGGTTTTTTCTGTGTTTAAAGGTTAATTATGTAATTTCTACCTATAAAATGTATTTTTAGGTTTTAAGGGTATTTTTGGTATTTCTGAAATTATTCTGTGATTGTGGACCCCGGTCGGTGGACTGTAGTTTGGAGTCCGACCGTGGGATTTTGATTGTGCTCTGTGTAGTTTTTCAAAGTGTATTTCTTTGCAGGGTCGGCTCTACTCTTTGAGTAGAGAGATGTCCATTTTACAGGGGAGGTTCTGTCGAATTTTTGATAGAATTCTCGTAAAACGTGATATCCGGTCGAACCCTAATTCTGTTTCTGTATTTAATATTCTAGATCGAATTCTAGGATTTCTATTAGGGTTATTCTGATGTCTGTTATTATTGTTTGTTTAGTTGCGCCGAGACCGAGGGCTAGTGGACTAGGCCCGTCGGATCCGTCTCGTGGAGCGCACTAGGGTGAGTTACTATACTATATATATATGCCTAGGATGCATGATTTAGAAATGCATATTTTATGTTGATTAAATATGCATAAATAATTTGATTATTTCTTAAGTTTATATTTAGTTTATTTTGGTTTATTTTTGGTATATAATAAATTGTATACATGTTTTGTTAATAAAATACATTTAAAATGTTTTTAAATATATTTCTAGTTTAATTTATGATTTGATTGGATTTATTTGACGTATATATACTCGAAATATACCTGGTTTATTTTTGGTATATTTCTAGTGTATATATGGTTTATGTTGATATTTTATTGAACTTCATGCATCATTTATTTTTGTGAATGAATGTTTTATATTATTAATGATGAAGGATATCAATAGAACGTGCTACCTAGTGGGCAACACTAGGACTGAGTACGTACCGGTACGCCTATAGCATTTAGGCTATATTACTAACTTGTTTGTGGATATTGATTTGGATGGATTGATTTATGTGATATGAGATATGATTGATGGTGTGATTACTAGAGCTCGGTTGACCAAGTGTCTCGGGGCCAATCACACTGGCAGTCAGACTGCTGGAGCTCGGTTGACTTAGTGTCTCGGGGCCAGTCTACTGTCTAAATGGACTAAGTGGATATATTTGGATTAAGTGAGCCTGTATGGCTATAGTGTTGTCTAACACTATTTTCGAGGTTGCGATATTCTGGGATTCTATGTGATCCTTCATAAACGATGATTTTTAATAAAAATATATAAAAAATGATTTTTACTGCATATGTGTGTAATTGCCTGTATATATACATATTATATATATATTGTTGATTGTATGCATTATCATTTTGTGTGTATGTATATATATTATAGTAATTCACTCAGTGAGGTCTGACTCCCCTCCGTTGATAATTTTTCAGGAGAGTCAACATCTTCAGACCTCAGTAGCAGGCCTGTACGCCGGATTTCTTTCGCCCCGGCTTCCTTGTGTAAACTGTTTACTTGAGTCTTATTTTTATAATCTAGACACTGCAGTAGTTGTAAATTAATTTGGTCAGATTTTATGTATTTTATTTATGTGAGATATTGTATTATATTTGAAACTGGATTTGTAGTAAAAGATTTATATATATGAGATGAGATTTGACGTAAATCCAGTTGGTGAAAATAATATTGTGATATTTATGATTTTTATTTCCGCTGCATTATATATTGCTACTATTATTGCATGTTTTATTTTATTTTTAGGCTTGCTACGGGTTCCGGATTCGAAAGAATTCCCATTCCCTAGCGTCGGTCATGGCCCCTGTTTTGGGTCGTGACAGAGATGAAAGACTCTGGCCTGACCTCGACCTCCCTGCTGACTGGTAGAAGCCTGGCCAACACCTCTGGCACCTCCTCTAGTACCTCTACCATGACTCTGCTGTGGAACAAACTGAGTGGAACTTTGATGCTGAACTAGTGGTAACTGAAATGGCACGAGTGCAGCACTAGCAATCGACTGCTGTGAGAATCACGGAATCTGTGACTGCTGATACCCGGAATAAGGACACGATTTGGAAAAATGTCCTGTCTGCCCGTAACTGAAGCATGTCAGTGGTGTCAGATAACACGGTCCCTGATGGACTCTACCACAAGTCTGACAAACGCTGGCAGCTAATCCAGAACTACGACCACTGCTGCTGCTCGAAGCACCTGACCTAAATCTAAACGATCTACGCTGACCTCCACGGCCATGTCTACTGCTCCGATGCACTCGCTGCTGCTGTCTCTGACTCTGCTGAGTCGGACCTCGCTGCTGACTAGTCGAACCAACATGAAAACTCGAATACGGAGTAGCCTGTAATCCACTTGACTGAACTCCTAGCTGGTAATAATTAGGCATTGCTCCTTGCCTAACTAGCCTCAGCTCAATCTCCTTAGCCAACTCAATCACAGACTCCAAAGTAAGGCCTGCTGTAGGCATACCAGCAAAAGCTGAACCCAAACCAGTAACGTATATAGTGACAGTGAAATACTGATCTCGCATCAGATCCTCTGCATATCTACCCAGACGGAGAAACTCTCGGGTGTACTCCTCTACAGATCGATCTCCACGAGAAATACTGGTCAACCAAAGACGATAGGTCAAACGAAGAGGCTCTGGACAAAATCTCCTCATAAATCGCTCTCGAAACTGAGCTAAGGTCATCGTCATCATATAAGGCTGGATCATCTGAATGAACCAATCTAGGGCTAGTCCCTCGACAAATAACTCAATGATCATGATCCGCTGGTACTCGGTATGAGCAGTCCGAGTCCTAGTCTCAATCGCATGCAGAAAATCTAACAGATCGAAAGTACCATCAAAAATAATCCTGCCAACTCAGGCATAGAATAAAGCTACCTCAGGGTCAGACATACCTTGCTGATAGGCAGGCTGAACAGGCTGAACAACTGGAGGAACAGGAACATCAAACTCAGGCTCTATAGGCTCCTCGTCCTGTAACTCTCTCTGCCTACAGCGACCTGTTGCTCCTCAAGGTCTACCTCTGCCACGACCTCTACGTCTAACTGGCTGCTCATGAGGTAAAACCTCATCCTGAAAAGACTCATCATCCTCGGCCTTAACGACCGGTGGAGCAACACGTGCTCGCCTCCTCATTCTGAAAAGACAAACGAAAAGATTCAGGCAAAACAGACAACGAAGGAATAATGCAAAAAACTAAGCAAGGAATACTCATCAAGACATACTCGAACCTAATTCACTGCAGTAGTTCAACAGAAAACACAACTCTGAAAACTAGGGCCACAACTCACATAACTAAGCCCTGACACAGAACTTTGCTCTGATACCAACTTTGTCACGACCCAAAATAGGGGCCATGACCGGCGCTAGGGAACGGGAATTCTTTCGAATCCGGAACCCGTAGCAAGCCTAAAAATAAAATAAACATGCAATAATAATAATTAAAATATCAAATGCAGCGGAAATAAAAATCATAAATATCATAATATTATTTTCACCAACTGGATTTAAGTCAAATCTCATCTCATATATATATAAATCTTTTAATACAAATTCAGTTCTCAAATATAATACAATATCTCACATAAATAAAATACATAAAATCCCACAAATTAATTTACAACTACTGCAGTGTCTAGATTATAAAAATAAGACTCAAGTAAGCAGTTTACACAAAGAAGCCGGGACGGAAGAAATCCGGCGTATAGGCCTGCTACTGAGGTCTGAAGATGTTGACTCTCCTGAAAAATTATCAATGGAGGGGAGTCAGACCTCACTGAGTGAATTACTATAATATATATACCTACACACTAAATGACAATGCATACAATCAACAATATATATATATATATATATATATATATATATATATATATATATATATATATAGTAATTCATACATGTTGGTGGTGAGGGAGTGGTCGGCACGGGGAAGGAGAAGAAGAAAAAGAAGAAAAAGAAAAGAAAAGAAAAGAAAAAGAAAAAGAAAAAGAAAAAAAGGAAAATAATAATAAAAAATAATTTTAATAAAATATTTGAAAAAAATCACATCCACACACTTAATATTTAATATTTTAAAATTTAATATTAATTAAAAATAATTAAATAACAATAAAATAATTAATTAATTAATTAAATATTAGGGTAAAATACTAAACCCTAATTAAATAAATATATACACACATAGGCTCTATTTAGTAATTTAAAAATACGTATGAGTTCATGCAAGTCCGAAAATATATTTAAAATAATTAATAATAAATTATTTACGTGAAAATTTCTCCGAAAATGCAAGTCTCGGGAAAATTTTACGTAAAGCACTATAAATAATACACAATAATTAAAATAGGTTTTAAATACATATCAACTCGTAAAAATATCATGATACATATACTAAAATTATTAACACTGTATATCCCAGTACAGTGTAAAAATATTTAAAAACACGGGATATTACAGATTTATCATGTAATCCTTGACAGCTTCAAAAGGCTTGCTAACACCTTTCATCCCACACTACGAGTTGATCTTTCCTTAGAAGCTTAAAGATGGGATTATAGACGACTGTCAATTTAGCTATAAATCTGCTGATATACTGCAAATGTCCCAGGAACCCTCGGACCTCTTTTCATTCCTTGGCCAGGAATGTCCCGAATTGCCTTAACCTTATCTAGATCTACCTCTATTCCTTTCTAGCTGACAATATACCCCAATAGTTTCCCAGATGCAACCCTAAAAACACACTTCTTCGGATTCAGTTTGAGATTGTACTTTTTTGCCCTTGCCAAGAATTTGTCCAGCGCCTCGAAATGCCCTTCCCTGGTTACAGATTTCACCATCATATCATCCATATATACCTCTACCTCATTATGGATCATGTCGTGTAGCAAGGCAGTTGCCATCCTCTAATAAGTGGCTCCTACATTTTTTAATCCGAAAGGCATCACACGGTAACAATACATGCCCCATTCGGTGGTGAAGGATGTTTTCAACTTATCCATCACCGCCATCATGATCTGATTGTTTCTCGAAAACCCATCCATGAAAGAGTATATCGCATTGGAAGCTACACTATCAATCATCGTGTCGATGTGCGATAGCGGAAAGTCATCTTTGGGGCATGCTTTGCTTAAATCTCGATAGTCCACACACACTTTGACCATTCCATCCTTCTTGGGAACAGGAACTATTTTTACTAACCACTGGGTATCCTCTACTACCTTCAGAAACTTTGCCTTTAACTATTTTTTGACCTCTTCCTTGACCAGGAGAGCCCATTCCAGCCTCAACCTCCTTTGCTTTTGCTTTATTGGCACCATATGAGGATATATGGGAATTTTGTGTTCAAAGATCTCTCTATCGATTCTAGGCATGTCTTCATAACTCCAAGCAAATATTTTTTGTCTCCTTTTTAAGATTTCTTTCATTTTTTTACTCTCATCATGAATTAAACCAAAGGTAAGCAATATATTTTTAGGATTATCATTTGTGCCCAAATTAAATGATTCAGTTTGTGTGGAATTAATGTCAAACATATGCATGAAATGATCATCACAAACAGAATAACAATTAGAGAACACATCACACAAATAAGCAAATTCAGATCATTGCATTCATTTTCGAAAATAAAAGATCATCAGTCTCAAACAGAGAAGGAAAAGAGACATCATAGTCATCATAAAAGACATATATGATGGAGTTGAGAACGTAGGTTTCAAAATCAAATTCCTTGCTTTAATCATCCATGTCTTTCAACTCCGAGGTAGCTTTATCCTCTTTGAACTCCTCTTCAGCCAATAATAACTCCTCAGTAGAGGCTTCTTTAATATCAATACCTTTGGCTTTATTCATAAATTCAGCAAAAATTTTGAATCCTAAGATAACTTCCCCAACCATCAGGAGAGGTTCTAGAGTCCTGCTATATGGGTGCCTAGTGCCTTCCTTTACAAAGATTTCCTACACAGTTTTCTTTCCGGCCACGGCCTCCTTTACCTTTTCTTCATACTTGCCCCAGTCATCCACCTTCCTTAGTTCCATCAACCTCTTTAAACCCCAGCCCGTTCCTCAATATAGGCACCTTGTTCTCCATAAATTTTGAAGGCTCGTTCTGATCTCTTCCCAACCCCATGCTAGGCAAAAACTTCATGTTGCGCATCATTTTTAAAACCTTCTCATCCATCTCATCCTCGTAAATTACACACACCTCAAAATTGGGATTAATGGAAACCTCTTTAAGGGTCAACTTTAAAGTAGCCACAGTGACCTCGATTTCAATGGAGATGGTGACAACTCTTCCTTCATGAGGGAATTTAATCTTTTAATGACTAGTAGATGGGATGCCGCCCAAAGGGTGAAACCATGGCCTCCCTAATAAAATGGCAAATGTCACCGAGATATCAATCACATGCAAGTCAACCTAGACTTCTATAGGTACCGTTTTAACCAATGCCCTGAAAGTTCCTTCCACAGACCTTTTGGTGTCATCATAAGCCTTGATAACTATCTCAAAAGGCTTTAAATTGACCATTGTCAACCCTAGCTTCGGTAGGATCTTTAACGGACACACATTGATGGCAAAATCATTATCAACCATCACACAGTAGGTCATTTTCCCTTTCACCTCAACTTTAATAAATAGAGCTTTATGGTGATCCCTCCCTTTTAGAGGCAGATCATCATTGGAAAATGTTATCATCCCTTAGGGACTGGACCATCTACTTTGGAGTAGAATTAGTGGAAATCTTTTTCTGATCTAGTGCCAGAACTAAAGCCTCCATATGGTCCCTAGAATGCATAAGTAATTCCCAAATGCTGGCAATGGTCTTCTTGCTCTGCTCTATTCCCTTCCCTTTCTCTAAGCTTCCTGCTTTTTCGGGCTCAGACTTGGTAGCCTCAGGTTCCTTTTTCTTTTCTTCGACCTTCCCCATAAATTGACCTGGCTCACTCTCCTTGTTGTCCCACAAGTCAATCTGTTCTTCACTCTCATCATTAGAACTCCACATGTCCAAGACACGCACCTGCAATTCCATGGGTTGTTGGTTCAGTTTCAAGTTCTTAGGTTTGGTTTTTATGGGATTATGGGAGATATCAACAAAGGAGTTTAAAACTTGCTCCTCTATTATACCAGAGCTAACCATTAAGATGGGTGCATTTAGTGGTGGGACATTTTGGTAATTAGGTAAAGTGTTGGTTTACGTGTTTGGTTTTCTATTTTCGGGGTCAGTAATTTCACTTGAGTCTATTAGGTCTTAGATTTCATGTTTTAATTGGGCACAACTATTTATGTCATGTTTGATAGTCTAATGAAATTTATAGAAAAGCTTTGGGTTAGCACCAGGCAAGGGTGGTTGTAAAGGTAAAGGTCGTAACAAGTTCTTCTCGATGAGCTTGTCAAGGACCTTGGACATGGGATGTCCCAAATTGGAAAATCTCTAAGGTTGTCTAACTGCACTGATCTATACATTGTTGCTTGGTGGTCGAATGGCATGAATCTGAACATTACTGCTTGAATTGGCCCCTTCTTTGCCCCTAGATTCTCTTTCAAAGAATTTCTTTTCTTGAGCCAAATTTGACTCTTTTTGGACCCCAAATCTGTACAATTCTTCAAAGCTTCTAATTCCCAAATCCCTCAATTTTCTAGACAATGCTAGGACACAACCTTCTATTGCCAAGACTAGCTAATCTGATTCAGCAGGCCTATGCCTCATTAAAGACAACTTTCCTCTCCAACGGGTCAGGTAGTCAGCAAAAGACTCATTGAAGTTTTGCTTGGTGTTCTGCAGATCTCTTAGGGACACCTCTAATTGAACATTGAGACCGTACTGCTTGATAAAAGGAGCATACAATTCCTTCCAATCTGACTGAACATATGATTCCAAGGTATAGTACCAGCGGATTGGTGCTCCCTCCAGTGAAATAGGGAACTGCTTGATGATTTGGCTCTCAGTCAGCTCAGTAGCCTTCATATAGGTCACATACTATTTCAAGTGCAAATGGGGATCCTCAGTGCCAGTGTATTTCTTTATATCGGGGAATTTAAACTTACGTGGCAGCGGTTCACCCTCCTTTTTAAGGTTCATATCATAATCTAGGGGAGCGACGATCCCTTTTTCCTTCATCATCATCTACATCTGGTTCATCACTTTGGTCATGTTCTTGGCCCATTCAGTTTGACCCACATCTTCAATTGGGTTTACATTTCTTCGATCTGTCAGATTGGCTAACATTATCACGTCATCTTCTTCCCTCCCTCTAATTGGGATTTCCTTATCAAGATCCATTGGATTGATTGGTGGTGCATTGGATGGCTATATTGGTTGGTTCTCCTTGATGAGCTTAGTAATTTTTCCCATCATTTGCCTTATCATAGATCGGGTTTCTATCATTACTTCATCTTTCAACTGTGCCTTGAACACTTTTAGATCGAACCCTCCTACCATTCTCACTTCAAAATTTCTGACTAGACGGCTTAAACTATTTTGAACCCACCCTACTGAGCTCGAAGGATCTATAGTGCTGCAAAACCGTTGGTTAGAATGATGCATGACATGTATGCATGATATGTAAGTCCATTTTATTAAAAAATTAATAAACAAATAAACACAGAAGCGAAGATACATAAAAACAAAATGCGAAGGTTAAACGTGCAAACTTTCGCCCTTATTTCTCCCACACACATATTCAATGGCGAGTATCTTGTCCTAGGATTTTTGGCCTGGGTTTTAATTATCAACGGGGGATAACAAAACTGACGTATGCAAGATAACTCTCAAAATGATTTAGAAAAGTAATGGGTCCTTTAAATAAAGCCTGAGTCCATTTCTTATAAGTCAAGATCCTTAGCACTATAAACTCACTTGTTAAGGCCCACTTGAAATGGGTTATAAATAGGCGTGAGAGGCCCTTGTTAACTAGCTTGTTTATAATGGGCCTTGGTTGGACAAGATGGTCCATTTTACCTTGGATTGCGTATTGATGGGCTCAAGATTTATTTTAAAGGTCCATTATATGATATAATACACATGCATGTGGGAAAATTCCTAAGGATAGTTGCTAAGTCATTATATGGGCTTCAGTTTTGGGTAAAAAGGCTTCGGCTCCCACAATGATATACATCCATATACGTCTCCCCACTCAAGGGTTAAACAACATGGATTAGTATGTGTCGTGAGTGACAATAATCAAATATTATATGACCAGGTTTGAGTAAAACATAGGTAGCAAAGTACTAACTATTATCGGGTTTATTCGGGACTGAAGTGCTCATTGTATGCAAAATGTGTAGTGAATGCATAAATGCAGGAAGAAATAAGAAAATAATTAAAGATGATAAAACAAAAAAAAAACTGGAATCAATTTCTCTATCCCCAATGGAGTCGCCATTATAGGTGGCGGGATTTAGCATGCGCCCAAGTGTTTAGCGACCACAACACTATATGGACTCAAGGCCCACTTGGAAATTATGATATAGGTCTTAGGCCTATTTGGAGATGGAGTCACCACCCGGATAAAAGCCAGGACACACTTTATAGCAATCGGATCCCATGGAGGTTCCTAAAAGCCGTCATCAGAGATCGAGTTCGGAAATTGGGTATGAGCGTTTGAATGCTTACCCAACCTTACGATTGGCCTCCATTCGTGTTTTGTGTTTTATTACCTTTAATTATTTAATTATTTCCTCATTTACATTCAAAATTGCATTTGTCCTTCATTCATTTTCCAAATTTTACAATTAGATTCAAGTTTGCACATTAATTCCATTTCATGCTCTCGAGTCCCAGCTTTCAACAAAAAGAAAATAAATAATAATTTACAACCAGACATTCAAAATCAAATGGGGGAAGGGGATTAAGGATTACAATGCTTTTGGAAAAATAAAAGAATAATATACAGAAAATAAACCAAATATATACAGAAAATAAACTGATAATAAACGTAAATACGGTGATATAAAAGGGAGTAACTACTAAAGGTGACTACTTAATGACGTAAATTACCAAGTAATTCCTGCAAGTAACACACAGTTAGTCCTTCTTTTCAAAAAATGAAATCACATATAATAGTACTTACAAAGAGTCTCTATATAAAGGGTTCTTACATCATAAACTAAAGAAAATATCAAACAATCTAGATTAAACATTATCATGCAATGATACAAACATTTTTAATGTCAGAAACGATAGATATTAATAAAAATAAAACTAAAGGCGGGCCAAAACTGTCAATGTGGCGATCACCTCATTGATGAGGCGACGCCTCATCAACAGATGCCCCTGACACATAACACATAACACATAAAAGAGCACATAACACATAAAAGGAGAGAAGACCTCATGGAGGCCTGTCAATAGGCAATCACCTCTGTGATGAGGCAATTGCCTCATTGGCAAGAGGTGACGCCTCTATGAAGAAGAGGTGTCACCTGATCAACAGGCTGATTCCGACTCTCAAACTTTCAAACTTCTACTCTAAGTAACAATACATGCATATAAACACTTTACAATCATCAAAATACAACTACCTGCAAAATTGTTCAAAGATCACATCAATAAAGTGAGATATTAAGCAAGATAAACTAAAAATATACCTAAAATACACCTAAAGTATACTGATGACTTGATTACACACAAGCACGAACACACAAAATGATGAACATGTTAAGTTTAAGTGCAAGTTTTTTACCAAAATAAGAGGCCCTCAGAGATGCTTTTGATGGTGATCCTTGCTAGGATATGATCTCTACTTCTAACATAAGTTTCTTCCTTCTTCTCTTAGGAAAATGTGGACTTTGTTTACTTCAATCCCCCCCTTTTTTCCTTAAGGACGTTTTTTCCTTCCTTTTTTTAGAGCTCATTTCTCTCTTTTTTCTTCCCTCCTCAATTCTCAACAATGATCTCCTCCACCTTTTCTTTTTCTCTCTCTTTCCCTTTTATTCTTTAGCTTCCCTATGCCCCTAAGCCCTCTAGCTCATCATGAGCCTCCATAGCCTTTTTCTCTTTCCTAAAAATCTCTTTCTCATGTAAGAATCAGGTCTGGAGGGTGGGGCCCATACCACTTGGCCACCATGGTTGTAGCTGCAAGTGGGCTACCATAGAGGCGGCGCCTCTTTGATGAGGCAATTGCCTCATTGCACTGAGGCGACGCCCCCTTGGCCCGGGCCTGCATTGGGACAAGCGGGCTTGGGCCGATTCTAGACAATTGGGCTAATTTTTGGACTTTTTAGACTTTAGGTTTTCAAGTCCACTTTCCCTTAGAGATTCAAGTTTCATTCTCATGTTCAAGTTTTATATTCTCATCATTGGCCTCGACAACGGACCGGTCAAACTGAGCGTCCCTAATTCGTCCTCTGACATGGGTCAACCAAATCGGGTGTCTACAAGTAGTCTGTTAAGCCCTTGGTGAATGATGATAAATAATCATTTGCATTTGCTAGGAATGGTCTTCAGCTTCTTAACAAGGGCTTGTTCACTCCAAAGGAATAGTGTTAAACCCATTGCAATGGAATTTTTCTAGGTTTCAATCAGAAAAAAAAAATGTGGGCATTTTATAATTCCAGCTATTTTTTTATGAAAATATTTATCATATATTTCAAAAATCATAAATTTTATCTCCAATTTCTACAACATTATTACTTCATAATTCAAGATTCAATTCCTGAGCTGAATTTCATGAGTCAGAAGAAGTGAAAATAGAATAAAATAAAAAACTTCTTATTACTAATGACCATACTGAAAACTAGACCCCTTGGAAGCATGCATGTTCGTTAATTGCCTTGTTAAGCTACCAAACTCCCTATGCAACTAGATATTAATTCCTTCCTCAACATAAATTCTGACACCAACTCCGATAAGGACTGCACCACCGTCCCTTGTACGCTTGATGAAATCCTCAATCTCTTCCGATTCCTCTGTCAATGTTAAATAACCACCAGTTCCATCTCCCACAAAGCAACGTTGTTTCCAAAGGCCCAACTGAATCCCTTAATCGTATTCAATCTGACCAAACATGACTTCAAACCTTTACTCGAGTTAAGTTTGACAAATTCTTAGGTTGAACAAGCGCAAGCCTGTCAGATAACCCTTGGACAAAGCATGAAGCAACCCTTTGAAATGATGTCCCAAAGACAAAGGGATTAGCTCTCGACTCATATAGCAATGCAGAAGCATGTGTTTTGTGGCGGCAAGCCACAGCTTCAGCACAAGTAATGAGTTGCTGAACTATTTTCATCCCATCAATGCCTTCTTCTTTCTTGGCTTCATTATTTTCGCTTACCATTAAAGCTGCAGCTGCTTCTTCCATAGCCTCAATTGCTAAGTATCTTTCTGTATAAGCCCATACATAATCTCTGAACTGGAGTCTTGGCAAGCTACTGCTATTACTACACCCACTATTGCTGCTAGCAGCATAACATCCAGTATCGTTTCTAATTGATTCGACAGCAAATGGTCCTTGCTTTACCCTCTTGTGGCTTTTTGTTTCATCTGAATCAAAACTTGTATGATGACTATTCTTCAACAAGGAAATATGAGGGATGGAATAGCAGAGGTTGAGATCAAGACCAGAAGAGGTCTTGTAGCTTTTATCACTTCTGTAGAATTCAGATTTCATGTAAAGCAGAAGGCATTGTTTCTTCTTCTACTAAATCAAACATTTATGCAATGACTGAATTCTGAACTGACACATTTGTTGTGCAACCGATATTTATAACTTGCTGATGTAGTCGTCAAAATCAGCATTAGACTCCGCAAGTGTTAATGAAACACTGTGATTCAGAGAGTAGACAATGGCCGGTATTGGGGAGTTCGGAGGCCAAGTAAGGTGACCAGACAGAGGGAGGAAATGGAGAAAGGTCTGAGACAGTGGGTGTTTGAGTGCAGGGAAGATTGTTGAGTTAAAAATAGTAGAAGTTGAGTCAATGAGTTTGTAGAAGAAGAGATTCTCAGTTAGAGGAAATTTGTGTCATTTTATATCATAAAAGGTAAGAGGGAGAGATGATTCAGTGGCTGATTGCATAGATCGGTTGGCCGCCGGAGCAACCTTGCAGGTCTTCAATATTTTTACTGAGTTGTTTGATGCCATATTGAGAAGGCGGGAGAATTTTTTTGAACTTGTTACTATATCAAGGTTTTGTTTCTTTTGCTACCTGTTCTGTTCTTAGAGCAAATTAAGGAGAGTTCCTCCTCCTTCCTCTTCCTCTTAAAGATCGTTACTGTCTCTTTTTAGTGGTGTCAGATCGAATGCGAGGCCAGTTGCTGCTCTTACGGTTGCTGGTGCGACGTCCAAATCAATTACCACAACCATGCTGCTGCTACCAAATTGAGGAGGGTGGTTAGTCTCCAAAAGGTAATTTTTAAGTTATTGGAAAACTGGTTGGCCTATGTGGCAATGAGGTGTTATGGATTCCCGTATGATGACTAACAAGTCATCAACATGTTTTGAGAAGAAGTGTAAGATGACTGACATGTTATCATCTTCCGTCAAGTTTAATAGAATAGGACTAAAAGATATTTTTTAATTAATTTTAGAATTTGATTGTAAAATTTTTTTCTTCTAAGACTTAATTGTAAAAACGTAATATTTTTTAGCACTAAGATTGTTGTTATTCCTATATTTAATACTGGATAAGTGATATATATTTTAAATATTGCACCATTGAACCTATCAGAGCTTAATTGTATATTGAAAGTAATTCTTTTTTTTTTTTTTTTTTTGTGTGAACCACTTGTATTCAAACTCATTGAACTCTAACTAATTTGATTCGATCCGGATACGACCACAAGAGTGGTAAAAATATTCCAACAATTAATTCAACGTGGCTGCATATACTAGAAACAACTAATTCTTTTTCCTCTTTCATGAAGAAGATAAACAAGGAGATTTTTACTTACATATAAGTATTATATTTAACATTGGATAAGTAATATATATTTTAAACATTGCACCTAATCACTGAATGTCTATACATATTTTAAATGCTTTATGTTTATCTAATGAGAATGTGATATGAATATGAATTTACGCTTTTGCCACAGAGCTTATTAGTTGAGATGAGGTGAAAGAACAAGAAATATAACTAACAATAGGCTTGAATTTCTTTAAATAAGGTTTCGAGTTCAAGCATTTTACACAGAGAAACAAATGCTGGGAGAGTTTTGCCATCTCTTATAGGGTTTGCCACCTGAAATAGTTAAGGCTTTTGTAATATACCAAAAAAAAATAAAATAAAAAAAAGAAATATACAAAATTTTACTGTTATTTTATACAATATCACACAGATACAATGCTCAAGCTAATACAATCAGCCATAATGGATACATCTATTGCCAGCTTTTTCATGTGAAACTTACAAGACAGATTTAGACCTTTTTCCGACAACAGCTCATGGATACATCTATTGCCAATTTGTCGTTGGAATCATAGAGTTGTTCCAGAATGTCTACCACTTCTTGCATGCTGGGCCTAAGCCTTGGATATGCTGATATACATTTGACTACAAGGTCGCATGCTTGTATGACAGCACTAATTGTATGCTGCCCTGCAATGCGAGTATCCAACACTTTATTCAGAACTTTCCCTTTGCTGCTGTGATAAGTCATTGCCCACTCAGCTAAATTGTGCTCTTTAGAAGGCCAGTTTTTGTGTATGGTCCGTCGGCCGGATAACATTTCAAGGAATACAACTTCAAACCTGTATACGTCACTTTTTGTTGTTAGATGACCTTCATGAAGAGGAACAGAATAAATTCAGATACAAACAAGTCAAAACAAAGCCAGAGACTTTTCCATCAAACACAGCTACGCCAAATGTTGCCATCAACAGAAGTAATAAATTGCAAGATACCTGTGTCCATACGCTCAGGAGCAGCATACTACCCATGACCCTTGTGGAGACATGAGTTTTACCCTCTATAGGCCCATTTGGATGAAATATACTTTGCTAAAACGGTGTGTTTTGAGATGGATATAAAGCCCAACTGATGTGGATTATTTAATTAATCTCTTGCTACAAGATCCCTAATTTTGTCATTTGTTATTCGAATTGTAAAAGTTTATAAATTAATGTATTTTTTTGCCAAAATTAAAAAGATACAATTAAATTGCAAAAAACGCTAAACTTTAAAATTTATTTTTGCAAATAACCCAAAACAAATGAAGTACAAAGAACAAAGAGAAAATAAATGAAAAATTGTGCAGCCCAGATAAAGGAAATAAGAATTATAGTCTTTTCTGCTGCACTTACTCAATTCTCATCTCAGAAAAGTTCACAAAATTCCAGAGTTTGAAATATGCAACTGAACTGACAACACAATTCTAACAACGTAGTAGAGCAATGAACCAATCAAGATCCATTATTTACTTCAAATAGATGCCTATCTAAATGGACATGTTATATCAACTTACATACAAAAGAATTAATACAGAAACAAGAGAAGCAGATGAGTTACAGCAGTGGACAGATTTTCCATTGCAAACTTCATCTAACTTCTTTTTCTATTGCCATATTTAGTACCATTTTTTGATTTGCTTTGTTTACAGCCTCCAGATCCCTCATTGTGGTTGAGGTCCAGAACCTGCACTTCTTCCAAAATTTTTACCACATCTCTCATGTCCGGCCTAGACTTTTGATCCAATAACACACATTTTTGTGCAAGTTGAGCCACTTTTATCACATTGCTTGTCACAGACTGGCCTGTAATGGCAGGATTTAAGACTTGGGAAACTCTGCGTCCACTGAAGCTCCTTGCCCAATTGCCCAAGTATTGTTCTTCAGATGGCTTGTTTCTATCTACAGCTCGTCTTCCAGAGATCATTTCAAGAAGAACAATCCCGAAACCGTACACATCAACCTTTTTAGTAAGATGACCTACAAGAGAAAGAAATAAAGTGAGAAACAAGTAGGAGATATTAACTTTTATACAACAAAAGGCAAAAGCATAGTTAAAGTAGCATATGATATTTCTTCTCTTTTAACAAGTCATAGAAATGCCAATTACGAAGTAGAGCAATGTATTAAACCAAAAGAATACCTGTTCTGACATATTCAGGTGCTACATACCCTTCAGCACCCAAGACCCTCGTAGATACATGGCTTTTACTGCCGATTGGCCCATCTCTGGCCAATCCAAAATCAGAGAGCTTGGCATTGTAGTTCTATCATTTTCAAATTAAAAACAAATTTGTCAAGTAATTGATAACAATGTAACTCATGCAGATATCAGATTCAGTAATTGAACCCTTTCACTTACTGCATCAAGCAGGATATTAGAACTCTTAAAATCTCGATATATCACATCCACTGGGTAATGAAGAAATGCTAGACACTTAGCAGCACCAAGGGCAACTTTCATGAGAAGATTCCAAGATACCGTTTGAAAGTGTGAATCGCCTGCTGCTACAAATGCATATTTGAGGTCATAGAAAACTCTTGGAGCTTAAGTTACAAGGTTGACAGAGGACAGAATCAAGTACTCACTATTAAATAGATAATTCTCCAAGCTGCGATTGGGCATAAACTCATAGACCAGCAGTCGGTAGTCATCCTCCAAGCAGTAACCAATCAATTTCACAAGATTTGGATGACATAGTTGCCCCATGTATTTGATTTCTGCCTATTGACAACACAGCAATACAAAAGTAATAAATCCTACTTCTAACTATTGTTTTCTGTGAACTAGGGGAATAAAAATGACAGTCAAAACAAGATATATAGAGATGCATACTCAAAAGGTATGATCTGATCAACTTTTGCAGCAAAAATTGGGTCACTGCCCTTTAAAATCATTTAAAGAATCAATTACCAAGATCAGCAATTTATTTTATATGTAATTGTACCCTAACTTTTATGTGGGAACATTCAAGGATTCTATGAAAAGCTGATTTGAAGCCTTGGAAACAGAAGTATGCACAAGGATAGAGAAACGATACTTACCAACCATTCTTCTTGACCTTGGCAACCCTCTCGGTTAAGCATCTTTACAGCAATACATGTGCCAGTCTCAGGCCGAGAAGCCTTTAATGAATGCATATCTATCCACCCTCTGAAGACAGAACCGAAATTTCCCCCACCAATTACAGCATTTAGACTGAAGTCACTTGTAGCTTCTTTTAGTTCATTAAAGCAAAAGGTTTTCAAATCAGATGACTCTAGAATTTCACCAGTTGTTTGGAATGTTGAAGGCTCTGGGGCAGATGAGACCTTACGTCTTGACTTGCTCATGTGATTCCTGCTTCTGCTAGCATAACCTGGGTTCATCCTTTTACATGTCAATACACATACACCCACACAAAAATACATTTTTACATGATAGTGAATTCTTAATAAGTTCAAGTATGAACCTTTACAACAATCCTATTTTGCAATTTTGAGTTGGTCACCATTAAATATTATGTCATTAAACTCAATTTCTCTCTTTCAGACTTATAAACATTCCACTTTCAAGCTCAATTGCTGATTCAATTGAATTAAAAGATTAAAGAATAAGGGGAATTTCCCTGGAACTTACTCAATATTCCCAACTGGTAAGGAAAAGAAAAAAATTGTGTAAGTTTAGAATTGCAAATGCCATTTCTGTAATCAAATGCCCCATGTCAAGTGAACTCAGCTAAATTCTAATCTTAAACAAGTTCTGGTCATAGTCACTTCATCCCATCAAGTGCTGCCAATGATGCCAAATTGATATGGCTATAAGCTGCAATTGTATATCCCATCACTTTCATCTAAATTTTCAGAAAGGTGAAAGATCTAATGCTGCAAATAATGCTCAATTTCATCCGGCTCACCTCTCTATCAACAACGCCACACAAAGAAAACCCCATCAACCCAGAGGGACATAACAATAAGGACATGAGTTAAATTCATTGATACTGTAGCGCAAACCCAATTAGAACTTAGGATATCCTAATTGCAGAGTCAACCTTCAAAAAATCAACATTACTAGACACAAATAAAGCAAGTAAAACCTTTAAAAATCAACAAATAAGCATAAGAAATGTGCAGAATAGCAATCATACCAGAACGTGGATCACTCTTTGTATCATATTCTGAGCTAAAGCAGAACCCCATCACTACAAAAGAACCCAACTGCCAAAAAATGAGGCAAAAAGAGAGAAAACTCGAAGAAGAGAAGAAATGAAGATTAACCCTTCAAAAGAAAAGGAAATTTATGCTTGAAAAATTGAAAACTTTCTGCCGTTGACACAGTTTGACATCATGTTTTCACGGTCCAAACAAAACAGGGAAGCTTTTTCACAAAAAGTAAAAAAAAAAAAAAAAAAAGCAAATTGAGATTTTTGCTTCTCGTTTCAATTATGGGAAATTTCTAAATATTGATTAGGAAGGAGAAGCCGTTAACATTTGTGGAGGGGAACCAGGGAGAAGGTTCCTTTGAAAAAGGAGGGAAAAAGAGGGCACGCGCAGTGAAAAATGTATAAAACTTTTTTTTTTATTTTAAAATAAATTTGGGTCAGTAATGAGAAATAAAAACGTAATTGCTATTTTGAAACTTACATTAACGTCCCTTAGTTTTATTTATATTTAATTTTTTTTAACAATATTTAATTTGTGTAGATACTTTGGTTTTTGTTGATATTTAATGATATTTCTTAAAAAATCTGTACCAAAGAAAGTTTCTACCATGTGGGGAAGTGGCAAACATTTCTAGAAGAAAAAATTATATAAATTGTATTTACATTTTTTATTTTTTAATTAAATATTAATAAATTGTACGAGTTAAAGTTTTCTTTTCACTAATTAAAATGTTTTGATTGTTCGAAAAAAAAATGTGTTGATTTATTTTATTTTTTATTTTATTAATTATATGATTAAATTTTATTCCTTAATTCATTTTAGTTAAGTTTTTTCCTTTCACTTACTCAACTAAATTTTAAAAAATTGATTATTGTTTTAATTTTAATTTTAATTTTTTAATTATAATATTTAATTTTTATTCTATATTATCTTATTTTATTAAAATTTAATATAATGAGTAAGAGGTATTTTTTAAAATAAAAAGCAAAATATAATGTATAAGAGTATTTAAATTGATTTACTATTTAAGATAACAAAAAAAATAAATATTTTAACTTATAATTTTTTATCAGTTTAGATATTGATTTAAAAAAATAAATATCAAATTAATAAAAATTAAAATATGATTTTTTTTTTTTGATAATCTAGTCTTGGATTTACAATGATTAAAAAAAAATCCTTTATATGATTTGAAACTTATCATCACATTCTTAAAATTTAAGATATTTAAGACTTCATCTCTATTTTTTCAGAAATTATGGCCTCTAATTTTTAATAGTTCATATAATTGTAATTTTTCCTCCGTTTTATTTTGCGTATGACTTTAGAAAATATTTTTATTTTCATTTATTTATTACTTTAAAAGTTAAAAAATGCTAATTGTTTTTTATCAATTTTATCCTTGTATTTTACTTAATAAAATTATACCAATTTGAGTAATTAATAATTACAATAGAATTTTTCAAAGATTATGCCAATAGAATGATAATTTTAGTATTTCAGTAAAAGGTCAATATGGTTATGGCCAATAGCTCCTTTTCTCCCTTGAACTTTATCATTTTAAACTATTGCATCCATCAACTTTTAAATAATTAGGAATTTTTTATTGGCCTCTTGGTTCTAAATTTGCAGTCTGTTGACTGTTGGAGCATGTAACGACTTCTTGTGGTTCGATCCACCTGTGCCTGATCAATCAAGGTGTGTTATCTTGGGTTTGCTACAAAGAATTAGAGAAGTTGAAGTGGAAAGAGATAGAGCAATAACACTTGAAAAGTTGCAAAGGAAGTACATAATTGCATTAATTGTTATTATGGTGGTAATGTTTTTAGGAAGTAAGTTATAAATCAACAACAATGTCTTGTTGGTTTATTAGAACTGATGTAGTGTTAAGGAGGTTTAGAAAATGAAAAATGGCTATTGTAATGTTTAGCCTTGTCTGCAGAAATTTGGTTTTTGGTGTAATGTCTCTGTAGAAATGTATATTGGAACAACAATGTACCATGACTTAGAATGAATGTAAGAGTTCGTTGCTTTATTGGTGTGACTTATGATATCTATTGTCCAACATGAGCAACATATAAGATGCTAGCATCTATCACAACAACATTGCCAAAATATATTATCTAAAAAGTTGCATTCATCCCAAATATACATCATCATAACATAGCTAAAAAAGTTCCACTTGTTATCAATTGAAGCAAGTTCTAATTGCTGTTAGTGTTTCTTGGAGCTGCACAGTGGCAAGGAGCTGCACAGTGACAAGGAGCTGCACTTTCACTTGCTTTAAGAAGCTTGTGTAGGAATTTGTAGTGCATGTTGTCTAGTCATTCTTTGCTTATCCTTTTGTTCTTGAAGCTGCCTAGAAGTTACAGCATATTTGCCATTCCACCTAAGTCCTGGAGACTTGAATACTAGGTTTCCAATTATTGTAGCTGAACTCTTTAAGGTTGTTGGTATACTGACAACTCTTGCTATTGGCCGCTCATACTAGAAGCAAAAATTAATGTCAGTGTTATGTAGAAAAATACAAGTTTAAGTTCATTTAAACTATAATCATTTTGACTTACATTCTCAACCATCAATCCATTTTCCAATAAACATACACCATATCCTGCAAAGCTTGCTCTCTTTACTTGTGATGATTGTGTTTGTGCAGCAAACCTTTTTGAGCTGATGTTTTATGGAGTAAGTACACTATCTGATGAATTCCTTGCTCTGCCTCGTCCCCTTCCAACTAGAGGCTGCCCTAAACCTATTTCTTGGACACTTGTAAATTGTAAATCATTTATATTAAAATTCTAATAAGTCCAGCAAAAATTTACGTAAGAAACTTCATTGTGTCAATGGTAAAAAAATCACTACTTGCATATTAGAATTAATGGTACATTACCTTATTAGACCCACTAACTGCATTGTTGTTACTAGTGTTGGTAGCATTAACTCTTGGAGTGTTTTCACTTGTTTGAAATTATAAATAATAAAAATAAAACCATATACAAAATAGATTTACACTTGTTTCTATTTTGAGAACAAATATGAGTAAATGCAACCAAGAATATGTAAGCGAACATCTAGCATACCTGAGAATTTGATCCAACAAAAAAATTACTTGAGTATAGTCCACACTTACTTCATGTATGCTCTCCACATTAGGCCCTACTGAATGCCTGGTTCTGGACTCACTTGATTGCCTATTAGTACCACTTGTTTGGCTACTATCAACATTTGTATTCTACATATTCATTAAACATTTGATTATTATTAATAAAAATTTATCAAAATGAAATAATAACTATTAAACTAATGAAATTACCTCAGGCTACGGATGACCTCTAGATGGAAAACTGATCATGTTATAACCTTGAGTATGGTCAAGTGAACAAGTCATTTCCACACCTCTCCTTGAAAACTTCCCAAACTTTCGCTTCCTTTTTAGTTCATCTTTATCCCTCTTTCTTTGCTTCTTAGGTCTGCCAGGTTTTTTGGTTATGTGTGGTGGTTGAATGGTTAGGTAATCTGACTTAGGCTACAAGCTCATTCCCATTACAGGTTGCATCATTGTGCCATAACATTTGAGATATGTCTGCTTGGTGAACCATTTGTTGATGAATGAATCCGAATTCATTTTCCTGTTATAGATGGCACATATAGCATGCGCACATGGAATGCCTTTCAGCTCCCAATACCTACAAGTACAGGTCTGTTTATGCAAGTCTACAATATGCCTGTAATTACCTCTAACAACCTTAAAACCATGCTCTCTATTAAAAATGATGCTACACTCACATGCTTTTTCCTTATTACTGTCTAACTTAAATTGCACCTTTGAAGCAATACCAGTCTGCTAAGTTTCTGCAAACTCCCTTATATCTTTTATCTGTTTCATTACTTTAACTCTAATTTCATCAAGCATTATGTAGATTATTTCGCTTCTTGCTTGTAAGATCCACCATTGAATGTCTCAGTCATATTGTTTTCTACTGAATCACACTTTGATGTTGTCCCAATGAATGCCTTGCACCATTGATGATGCGGGTAGCATAACAGGTCCTCCATAATACCTGAACCTAACTTTGACAATTCATTGAGATTATCCTTCGATTGAGCTTCAAATGTGGAATAAGCACATTCTTAAAACTTCTTTTTTCTTTCCTCTCCCTTCCATTTTTTTCTCCAAGCTGATAAGATATGTTGAGCATTTTGGTAGCACATTATTCATATCACCCATTAAGCCCTTTAAACACAATTTTAAAAAAAAATAGTTAGGTTTAGCCAATGTCATCAAAAGTTTATAGTATGAAAAGCAAAACAAAATCATACAACACTTTATACATACCTTCTGCATATCAATGACAACCAAAAATCCATATCCATCTTCCAATTGTAGATCTTCTCTCAAAAGTTCAATGAATCATTTCCATGTCCTATTATTTTCAATCTTAACTACTGCCCAAGCAATAGGGTACATCTAATTATTTGGATCTTTTGAGACAGTTGCCAATAATTGGCCTTGTGTTGGACAATTTAAGAAATAACCATCGAAGCTAATTATTCTTCTACACCCCTTTTAAATCCTTCTTTTAAGGCATTGAAACAAACATAGAAGCTTTTAAATAATTGTTGTCCAAGTTCTCTCCCTCTGTCACACTTTACCAAATAAGTTGAACCAGGGTTTGACTTTAATATTTTAGCTATATAGTCATGTAACTTAGCAAACTCAACTCTTGGATCACCCATGGCAGCAGCTAATACTATATTTTTTGTTCTTCTACAAATTGTTTTCCCAACATAAGTATGCAAGTCATTTTTCACCAATTCTGCTAGTTCATGTAGCTTAATTCCTGGCTGAGATAATATTCTTTCCTTGTAATGTTTAGCAATATAATTGCTTTTACAATGAAAGGTCTTATTAAATCTATGACAAGAGTGCCTAGGTGTTATAATCCAAAATTTTATAAATTATTAAATTAATTTATGAAATTTGTAGTGTTAATAATTATTTTATTAAACTACAATATTTAATTATTTTATGAAATTAAATTTTAATATTTAGTGTTGAATATTATTTTAATATTAATAATTTTATTATTTTTTATTATTTGTGAAATTAAATTAAATTCTAGTGTTAGTATTTGCTTTATTATTTAATATCATTATTATTTTGAAATTAAAGTTTAATTTTTATTGTTAATAATTATTTAGTTGAGTGATTTTATTAAATTAAAGTAATTGTTATATATATATATATATATAGATAGATATAGATATAGTTTTTATGGTGTGAAATAATTGTGAAAGATATTTTAATGTATAGTATTATTTCATTTTTGTCCTATTATACTTAAAAAAAAAAAAGTCAAAATGTAAATTAAAGTTTAATTTTTATTGTTAATAATTATTTAGTTGAGTGATTTTATTAAATTAAAGTAATTGTTATATATATATATATATAGTTTTTATGGTGTGAAATAATTGTGAAAGATATTTTAATGTATAGTATTATTTCATTTTTGTCCTATTATACTTTAAAAAAAAAAAGTCAAAATGTCCAGTAGCCTCCCCCCCACCCCCTTGAAAACCCAATTTCTTCTTGGTTTTTCTTTTTTTGGTTGGATCTGCCCTTGCTCACTAAAAATGATTCTGGTTATGACAGAGGCCAATGTTAGGCTCTTTTGGAAACTTATCCTCTGAGTTTTTCAAATCTTATAATTGTTTCGAGTTTTGACTTCTATCCTATATTTGTATAATTCATTTTTTAGTATTTTAAATTTTTTATTAGTTTAAGCTTTTTTTATTATTATTAGCTACTGTTGTTTTGAGATTAATTGTTGTAAAGATTGTGAGGAAGGTAAATATGATTTTTACTTATTTTTCATAAAATTTTGAATTTTCGGGCTTGGAGTAACAGTTCATGCACTATTCTAAGCTCTAGAAATTTATATTTTTTATAAATTTTACTAATTATTTTAAGCATATTTTGTGAAGAAAGTTTATTGAAATTGTGTACCAAATTTTTATTATGAATTTTTGAATGTTTATATAAAAATTGGATTTTTGGAAAAATTAGTAAATTTTATATTTTAATTGAAATTATTTTTGATTATTATTTTTTGGATAATTTTTGAGTAAATAATTTTTATGAATTATTTACTATTTTTAGCTAATTAATAATAATTTTTGGAAATATATTAAAATAATAATTTTATTTATTATTTTTATGATTAAATGGATTTTAGCTATTTTTATTATATATTTGAGCAATTTAAATAATTATTTGTAATTTATGCTATTTAATTTTGAATATTTGAAAAAATGAATTCTCATTAATATTATTTAATTATATTGAGAATTTATTAATTATTTTGAAAATAAATATCTTTAATGTTTTTATTATTTAAATAAGTTGAATTGTAGTATTTTATTGATTCTTTTTATGTATTTTAGTGATTTTTAATATTTATTATTAAATGATTGATCTTTATGTATATTGATTTTTGGTTGGGTAATTTATATAGTTCGAGGGTCCAACCCGAGAAGTTGAGTATTTTGTGTATCTAAAGTGTGTTTACATGTAAAATCAACTCTACTTTTTGTAGAGAGATGTCCATTTTACATATGAGACTTTGTCAAATTTTCGGTAGAATTCTCATAAAACGTGACATCAAGTCGATCATAAGTTTTGAATTTTTGTCAAGTTGCATCCTAGATCGAGTTGTTCTTTAGAAATTTTAGATGTATAAAATTAGGAATTTAATAATAATAATAATAATAATAATAATAATAATAATAATAATATTATTATTATTATTATTATTATTATTATTATTATTATTATTATTATTATTATTATTATTATTTATTTTTCTATAGTTGCTCTAAAACCGAGGCCTATAGGACCAGGTCAGTCTAGTCCTTTTAAAGAAGCGCACAACTGTGAATTATTATCATATGTATACATTGCATGTAGATTGATATTATGAGCATTCATATATTTTAATAAATATGAATTTAATCATGCTCATTTCATTAAATCATATTTATTATTGTTAATATTCATATTTATGAATTTCCATAGAAATATTGAGAATATTTATTTTTGATAATATATGTTGTCACATTTTGATATTGAATTTTCATTATTTGATTACGAATATATATATATATATATATATATATATATATATATATATATATATATATATGTGTGTGTGTGTGTGTGTGTGTGTGTGTGTGTGTGTGTGTATCTATATATATATATATATATTTTTTTTTTTTTTGAGGATAGCAGTGGAACATGTTACTTAGTGGGTTACACTAGAACTGTGTGTACACCAGTACGTTAAAATGTTAGGGTTGATGCTATGAAATTTATTGATGTGAGATATGAATAATTGATTATTGAGATTTGTGGTGTGATTACAGGAGTTCGGTTGACCTAGTGTCTTGAGGCCAATCATGCCAACAGTGAGACTGCGGGAGCTCGGTTGACTTAGTGTCTCGAGGCCTATCCAAAAATTAAGAAGAGAAATATTTTAGAATGAAGTGAGCTTGTTGGCTAATGAGGTTCAGTGATTGAGGTTGCAGAATATTTTAGGGTTCTGATCTGATCCTTCACTTAAAAATTTTTCTGCATTTATT
This sequence comes from Mallotus nudiflorus, assembly GCA_947683625.1. Classification (NCBI taxonomy): domain Eukaryota; kingdom Viridiplantae; phylum Streptophyta; class Magnoliopsida; order Malpighiales; family Euphorbiaceae; genus Mallotus; species Mallotus nudiflorus. Next base: position 188,908 of record CANTUR010001353.1, on the reverse strand, counting down.
ATTATAAAAAGTGAATTTTTGGCATATGTATGAAATGCATGTATGTGTGTGTGTGTGTGTGTGTGTGTGTGTGTATATATATATATATATACACACACACACACACACACTAATGTTTGATTATATGTGGCTTTAGGTTGTATGTATATATATTATAATAATTTACTTAGTAAGGTCTAACTTTCCTCAATATTTTTTACAGGATCTTTTACTTCAGACCTCCTTAGTAGAACTATTCATTGAACTTTTTCCTCTCCGACTGATTTATGTAAATACTGAACCATACATTTTCTTATATTTTAGTAATTTTTGTAGTAGTAGTGTTTATTGTTATAACATTGCATTATATTAGTTAGAGACCATGTATTTGAATATTGTATGAAGATATTTTATTGTTATAATATAAAGATTTATTTTATATTAATTAAAGTTTTAATTCTGGTATATTTTTATGTTATTGTTGTAAGTGTTTTATTTTAAGGCTTGCTACGGGTTCCAAATTCATAAGAATTCTCATTCCTTAGTACTAGTCATGACTCAATTTGGATTATGACAAAGTTGGAATCAAAGTCTAGGTTTTTAGTGTTGTGGACCTAGGTTAGTAGAGTTATGTTTTCTTTGAAACTACTACAGGAAATTAGGTTTGACTATATCTTCAATAAATTTTTCTTGATTTAGTTTTTCGCGCAATCATTAGGATGTTTGTTCATCATTTCTTTGTTATTTATTTTATCTGAATTTCATTATTTTTTGTTTTTTCAGAATGAGGAGGCGAGTGTTTATCGCTCCATCAATCATTAAGGCCAAGGATGATGAGTCTTTTTAGGATGAGGTTTTACCTCTTAAGCTACTAGTTAGGCGTAGAGGTAGAGGTAGAGGTAGACCTCAAGGAGTGGCAGGTCACCATAGGCAAAAAGAGCTATAGGATGAGGAACTTATAGAGTAGGAGTTTAAGGAAGCTGCTATACATCATATCGTACCATGGATGCTACCTGTTTATCAGCAGGGTATGTCTGACCTTGAGGCAACTTTATTTTATGCTAGAGTCGACAGGATATCATTTGACAAGACTATAAATCCTTTTGATTTTTTATATACCATTGAGATGAGGACTCAAACTGCTCACATCAAGTATTAGAGGATCATGATTGTTGAGTTGTCTGTTGAGGGACCAACCCTGGATTGGTTTGTTCATGTCATTTAATTGCACATGATGACTTTCACCTGGGCTTAGTTTCAAGAGAGATTCATGAGGAATTTCTGCCTAAAGCCTATACAGATGAGCTACAAACTCCGGCTGACAAGTATTACTAAAGGTGACAAGTCGGTAGAGGAGTACACCAAAGAGTTCCTTATACTAGGTCGCTATATAGAGGACCTGATGAGAGATCAGTACTTTGTAATTACTACATATGTCATCAGACTGGGTTCTGCATTCGCTAGGATGCTTATTGCAGGCCTGAATCTTGAGTCTGTAATAGAGTTGGCCAAGGAGATAGAGCTCATATTGGTCAGGTAGGGAGTTATGCCTGATTATTATCAATTGGGAGGTGTCCAAGCAAGAGGATCTCAAAACACCCAGTACACTACATTTCATATTGGCTCTAGCAATCGATAAAAAGGATCTTTCAGTAGAGCCAGAGACCTCAGCAGAGAGTCCACAGGAGTAACAGACATGGTCGTAGTGGGCCATGTAGACCTATTAGATTTGGTTCAAGTGCTACTGACAGTAGCAACAGCCACAGTGCTAGTTATAGTAGCATAGGATCAGTAGCCAATGCTTGTTAGATATGTGGGAAAGTCCATTAGGGACCATGCTACATGGATCCTAGAGCATGTTTTAGATGTAGACAAATGGGGCACTTTCCCAAAGCATGTCCTTATTCTGGCTATCAGTAGTAGTTTCCATAGTGGTCTATTGCTAATGTAGCTCCAGCTCCCAATCACTTGCCTCCAACTCAATATCCGAGTACTTCGTAATTTGTAGCCTAACAGGGGCATGACAGAGGTGGCAGAGGTAGTGTTAGAGGCTTTGGTCAGGCTTCCACTAGCCAGCAGAGAGGCTGAGGACAGGCCAGTGTCTTCACCCTCACACAGTAGGATGCTCTGGTATCCAACGCTATTGTTGCAGGTATACTTCTAATTTGTTACTTAAATGCTAGAGTCTTGATTGATCCAAGTGCCACATATTCTTTTATATCCCCCATTTTTGCTTTAAAGTCATATTGGTAGACTTCGAGGATGGCATTTTCTTTATCTGTCGCCACTCCTCTAAATGATTAGTTAGACACTGACATTGTTCTTTCTAGATGTTTAGTGTTAGTAGGAACTAAAAAAGTGTCAGTGGAATTAGAGTTGTTAAATGTGATGGAGTTTAATGTGATTCTTAGTATGGATTGGTTATCTTAGCACTATGCCGTAGTTGATTATCAAAGTAAAGAGGTAATTTTTAGAATTTTGAATGAAGAAGAGGTAATTTGTAGGTGACAAGAGTTCTACACATAATTTTATATCCACTATCACAGTTAGGAAGATGTTAAGGAAAGGTTATCAGGGATACTTGGCACTAGTCAGGGATACTTTAGTGGAGAAGCTATCTATTATAAATGTTCTAGTAGTTTGTGAGTTTCCTGACATCTTTCCTGATGAGTTGCTAGGTTTACCACCTCACATAGAGATTGAATTTTGTATAGATGTGATCCCAGGCACAGCTCATATTTTAATGCCACCTTATAGAATGGCTCCTGTAGAGTTAAAGGAGTTAAAGGAGCAGTTGTAAGATTTATTGGACAAGGGTTTCATAAGACCTAATGTTTCTCCTTGGGGTGCACCAATCCTGTTTGTGAAGAAGAAGGATGATACACTGAGATTATGCATTGATTATAGAGAGCTGAATAATGTGACAATGAAGAACAAGTATCCTCTTCCAAGGATAGATGATTTATTTGATCAACTTTAGGGTGCATAATTCTTTTCCAAGATTTACTTGAGGTCGGGCTATCATCAGTAGTAGATTAGTGAAGTTGATGTTCCTAAAATAGCATTTCGCACTAAATACAGTTACTATGAGTTTTTGGTGATTTCCTTCAGGTTAACTAATACACCAGCTGCTTTTATGGATCTGATGAATAGGGTGTTCAGACCATTAATAGATTAGTTTGTAATAGTCTTCATTGATGATATACTGGTGTATTCGAAGAGTATGAAGGAACACATATATCATTTAAGGACAATACTACAGACATTAAAAGAACATCAGCTTTATGCTAAATTCTCAAAGTGTGATTTATGGATGGAGAGTGTTGCATTCCTTGGACATGTGGTGTCTAAAGATAGTAGTCAGGTTGATCCATAAAATATTAAAGTAGTGTCTGAATGGCCCAGACCGACATTAGTCACTGAGATTTAAAGTTTTCTAGGTTTAGCTGGATACTATAGGGGATTTGTGCAGGATTTCTCAAGAATTGCAGTACTTATGACTCGACTAACTTAAAAGAATATAAAGTTTGTGTGGTTAGATGCTTGTAAGAATAGTTTTTAGTTACTGAAGGAGAAGTTAATCACAGCTCCAGTTCTGACTTTGCCAAATAGAAAAGATAAGTTCACTGTGTATTACGATGCTTCAAAAGTTGGCCTAGCTTGTGTGTTGATGTGGAATGGTAGGGTGATAAATTATGCTTTGAGGAAATTGAAGAAGTATGAACAGAATTATCCTACTCACAACCTAGAGATAGCTGTAGTGATCTTTACTTTTAAGATTTAGAGACATTATCTGTACGGGGTGACTTGTGAGATTTTTAAAGATCATAAGAGTTTAGAGTACATTTTCCAGCAGAGCGATATAAACTTGAGGCAAAGGAGATGGTTGGAATTATTGAAGGATTATGATTATGATATTCTATATCATCCAGGCAAGGCTAATGTGATAGCAAATGCTTTGAGTAGGAAGTCCTCGAGTAGTTGGCTCGCATTAGTGTGGAGAGGAGACCTTTGATCCAAGAGTTGCACAAAGTAGTAAATCAAGGTTTGATGATGAAGATTAACAGATCAGAAGGATTGCTAACTTAGTTTAGAGTTAGATCAGTGTTGAAGGATAGGATTAAGGTAGCTCAGAGCCAAGATCTTATTTTACTATAGCTTAATGAGAATGTTCGTGAAGGGAAGTTCACTAATTTTACACTTGATGATGAAGGTGTTTTATGGATCAATGGTAGATTATGCATTCTTGATATGGATAATTTAAGAGAAGAGATCCTTCAAAAAGTGCATTTTACAGCTTACAGTGTATATCCAGGTGTTACTAAGATGTACCACAACATTAAGGATTTGTACTGGTGGGATGGATTTAAAAAAGATGTAGCAGATTATGTTTCTAAGTACTTGATGTGTTCACAGGTGAATGTTGAACATTAGAAGCCTTCTGGAAGCTTCAGCCTCTTCCTATTCCTGAGTGAAAATGAGAGAGAATTGTTATGGATTTTATGAAAGGGTTACCTCATTCAAAGGATGGATACGATTCCATCTGGGTGATTATAGATAGGTTAACCAAACTAGCTCACTTATTGCCAATTAAAGCTATTTATTCTATAGCCAAGTTGGCTAAACTGTATGTTAAACATATTGTATGTCGTCATAGAGTGCTTGTTTCCATTGTATCTAATAGTGGTTTAGTATTTACCTCTCAATTTTAGCAGAAGTTATAAGAAGAAATGGACACATGCTTAATTTCAGTACTACTTTTCACCCTCAGATAGATGGTCAATCTGAGAGGACAATCCAAACCATTGAGGATATGTTGAGAATATGTGTAATGGATCTTAGAGGTAGTTGGGATGATCATATGTCACTAGTAGAGTTTGCTTACAATAACAACTACCATAGTAGTATTGAAATGGCACCGTATAAAGCCCTATATAGAAGGAAATGTCACTTTGTATTGGGATGAGATTGGAGAAAGAGAGTTGACTGGACCTGGGATTATCCAGGATGCAGCTGAGAATGTTGTTTTGATCAAAAGAAGATTGGAAACCGCAGCTAGCAGATAAAAGAGCTATGCAAATCCAAAGTGCAAGGATATAAAGTTTCAAGTTGGGGACTTCTGAAGGCGATACCGATGAAGGGTGTGACGAGATTTGACAAAAAGGAAAAATTAGCACAAGATACATTAGACCTTTTGAGATTATGGAGAGAGTGGACATGGTTGCATATCAGTTGGCTTGCCTCCGAATTTGTCTTAAGTGTATCCAATGTTCCATGTCTCGATGCTAAAGAAGTACATTTCAGTCCTTTCACAAGTGTTGCAGCCCCAAAATATGGAAGTGAATGAAGATCTGACGTACAAGGAGGAACCAGTTGCGATTGTTGATTATTAAGTTTGCCAGCTACATTCAAAACAAATTTTGATAGTTAAGGTGTTGTGGAGGAGCAATAATATGGAGGAACACATATGGGAGACCGAGGCTGAGATGCGGATAGCTTACCCTTACCTTTTTCCTCGATGAATCCTTGTATTCTGTTCTTTTTATTTTTGAAATTTAAGGATGAATTTTTGTAATGGGGGGAGATCGTTATAACCCAAAATTTTATTAATTTTTGAGATTTGCAGTGTTAATAATTATTTTATTAAATTATACTATTTAATTATTTTGTGAAGTTAAATTTTAATATTTAGTGTTGAATATTATTTTAATATTATTATTTTTATTATTTGTGAAATTAAATTAAATTCTAGTGTTAGTATTTACTTTATTATTTCATATCATTCTTCTTTCTTTTTCTTTTCTTTTCTTCTTGGTTTTTCTATTTTTGGCCAGATCTTCCCTTGCTCACCGGAGACGATTCCAGTGACGCTGGAGGCTGGCATTGGGCTCTTTTGGAAGCTCATCCTTTGGGCTTCTTAGATCTTCTAACCGTTTCGAGTTTCGATTCCGGTAACTATTTCATTTTTGTATAATTCATTTTGTAGTATTTTGAGTTTTTAGTTAGTTTAAACATTTATTTGATTTTATTGACTATTATTGCTTTGAAATTAATTGTTGTAGAGGTTGTGAGAAAGTTAAATGTGATTTTTATTTATTTTTCTAAAAATTTTGAATTTTCAGGCTCGAGGCTAATGTTCACATATTGTTCCAAGCTTGGAAAATTTATATTTTTAATAAATTCTACTAATTATTTTAAGCATATTCTGTGAAGAAAGTTTTTCCAAATTCTATTCCGATTTTTATTATGAAATTTTGAATATTTATGTAAAAATTGGATTTTTGTAAAAATTAGTAAATTTTATATTTTAATTGAAATTATTGTTAATTATTATGTTTTGGATAATTTTTGAGTAATAAATAGTATTAAAATAATTTTTATGAATTATTTACTATTTTTAGTTAATTAATAATAATTTTTGAAAATATATTCAAATAATAATTTTATTTATTATTTTTATGATTAAAAGGATTTTTAGTTATTTTTATTATATATTTGAGCAATTTAAATAATTATTTACAATTTATGCTATTTAATTTTGAATATTTGAAAAAAATGAATTTTTATTAATATTATTTAATTATATTGAGAATTTATTAATTATTTTGAAAATAAATATCTTTAATGTTTTTATTATTTAAATAAGTTGAATTGTGGTATTTTATTTATTCTTTTTATGGATTTTAGTGATTTTTAATATTTATTATTAAATGATTAATCTTTGTGTATATTGATTCTCAGTTGAACAATTTATGTAGTTTGGGGGCTCAACTCGAGAAGTTGAGTATTTTGTGTATCTGAAGTGTGTTTGCATGCAGGATCGACTCTATTTTTTGTAAAGAGATATCCATTTTATATAGGAGATTTTGCTGAATTTTTGGTAGAATTCTCGTAAAATGTGACATCGGGTTGATCTTAAGTTTTGAATTTTTATCGAGTCGCATCCTAGATCAAGTTGTTCTTTAGAAATTCTAGATGTATAAAATTAGGAATTTAATTCTAATAATATTATTATTATTATTTATTTTTCTATAGTTACGTCAAGACCAAAACCTATAGGATTAGGCCAGTCTAGTCTTTTTAGAGGAGCACACAATTATGAGTTATTATCATATGTGTACATTGTATATAGATTAATATTATGAGTATTCATACGTTTTAATAAATATGAATTTAATTATGCTCATTTCATTAAATCATATTTATTATTGTTAATATTCATATATATGATTTTCCATAGAAATATTGAGAATATTTATTTTTGATAATATATGTTATCACATTTTTATATTTAATTTTCATTATTTGATTACGAAAAAAAAAATATATTTTGGTGGATAGTAGTAGAACGTGTTATCTAGTGGGCTACACTAGGACTGTGTGCACACCAATATGTTAAATGTTAAGGTTGATGCTATGAAATTTATTGATGTGAGATATAAATAATTAATTATTGTGATTTATGGTAAGAGAGTGGTATGATTGTAGGAGCTTAGTTGACCTAATGTCTCGGGGCCAATCATGCTGACAGTGAAACTGAAGGAGCTCGGTTGACTTAGTATCTCAGGGTCAGTCTACTGTCCAAAAATTGAGAAAAGAAATATTGTAGAATTAAGTGAGTATGTTGGCTAGTAAGGTTCAATGATCGAGATTGTGGGATATTTTAGGGTTCTGCTCTGATCCTTGACCCAAAATTTTTTCTGCATTTATTCTTATAAAAAGTGGATTTTTGGCATCTGTATGAAATGTATATATATATATATATATATATATATATATATATATATATATATATATATATATATATATATTATTATTATTATTATACTGATACTTGATTGTATATGGCTTTAGGTTGTATGTATATATATTATAATAATTTACTCAATGAGGTCTAACTCCCCTCAATATTTTTTTAAGAATCTTCTACTTTAGACCTCCCTAGTAAAACTATTCACCGGACTCTTTCCTCTCCAGCTGATTTATGTAAATACTAATCCATACATTTTCTTATATTTTAGTAATTACTGTAATAGTAGTGTTTATTATTGTAGCATTGCATTGTATTAGTTAGAGACCAAGTATTTGAATATTGTATGAAGATATTTTATTGTTATGAAATAAATATTTATTTTATATTAATTAGATTTTTAATTATGGTATTTTTTTGTTATTATTGTAAGTGTTTTTATTTTAAGACTAGTTACAGGTTCCGAATTCAAAATAATTCTTGTTCCCTATCACCGGTCATTACTCCCTAGTTTGGGTCGTGACACTAGGGTCATATGTCTTAATTATAAAATTATGTGTTTTTCTTTCTATACTAGCATACAATACCCAAGGACAACCAACTGCTTTACACTTTGCCCTAATCTTGTATGGCTAATTTGGTTTTAAATTCAACTTGATCCCTTTCACAACAGTATATTTATAAATAGCCTCTTTGAATTGATTAACATGAAGGAAAATCATACCTATTTTCCATAAGGAAATGGTTGTTAAAGGATCAAACCTTGCAAACCGAGATGGTCTTCGCTATGTCTGATTTGCCACTTCATCATCCTAAGCAGTTGCATCACTTCCATGGCCATCACTATTATAAATAACTTCTTACCCTCCTACTTTTCCTTCATTTATATTTCTGCCCACCTGCTCAAATCCTGCATCAACCCTTGTTTCACTTAAATGTATTTCTTCCACATGAGTTGAAGGATTTATTTATCCATTTCTTCTTAAAACTCTTGCTTCCTCCCTAACTACTTTGAGTTCTTTGTCAATATCAATTCCTACATCATTACAACTACCCTCATCACCCTCAATGCCCTCATCAATGTCAATGCTCTCTTTAGTATCACTATCATTAACCTTTTCATAATCAAGGTCCAAGCTATCCTCACTATTACTACTACCCAAGTTACCTATAATAAAATCTGACTTTGTAGGATTAGGGTCTATTGTGCTAGGCCTTTCCTTGAATTCACCCTCATTACTAGGCTTAGCTTGCATAATGGGTATATTAATTACATAATTGACATAGAAGTCCACATTATCTCTCCATCTTTAAAATCCTTTGCTACCTCTAAAATAAGCCCATCTGAGTATTATAATATAAACTCATATGTTTCTTTAGGCTTATAATAAACACTAACAACAGTCGGGTACCCAAAATGTGTAGTATACCATATGAACTCTAGTATACTTAACCTATCAACATCTATATTTTTAACCGTAATAACCCCATCAATATATTTTAACCCTCCCTAATCACAAACAACCACCCATGATGCCATTTAACCATAATGTATCTTTCATCCATGCTGTAATCAAATATAAAACATTTTGTGAAAAAACTATACAATTAATAAACATTGTCCAAGGCAACGCTTTTACTATTAACAATACAAGCACCTTGGACCACATGCAATGCCACTACAAATAGCCAAACCAAATAATCCCTACTGTCGATCTCAAATAACAAAAAAACCAAACAACCCACTACATGCACTACTCAGCAAATAAAGGTAAACAACTTACCTTTCTAACCCCTATAAAGAAAGTTTTGATCCCAGTATGAACTGTAAAAGTCGACTCTTTGTATTTTCACTGACCTCAACTTAATTCTAAAATAGCAACTTTCATAAAATACAAACAATGTGAGGTTAGAAAACATTAGAAAAAATGATATTTGCTTTCGATTTTAAATTATTCATTATGGAAAAATGAGACTCAGTGAATTGAGAGCTTTTTAAGTCAAGGGATTGTAAGCAATGAGTTGATTTTATCAAATTAGGTATTTAGGGTTAAGGGATTTTGTAATTAAGGATTTTACAAAAGCAAAATTTCCATTTTAACCTTCTTTTTCTTTCCATGGTAAAATAAAGTTTACTTTTTATATTAAATGGTTGTCCACGTCATCATAATTTGACATGTCATTTTGTCTTCGTTAACATGCGCTTTGACGCCTTGAATCAGGAGTGAAATAGGCATAAAATAGATATTCAAATGTGTGATGGAAAAATTTGAAAGTTGAAGGGTGTAATAGGCTAAAATGGTAAAGTTCATGGGTGAAAAGGAGCATTTGGCCATGGTTATAATAGTTTAAATTTTCAATTGAGGATATTTAAAAAATTCCTTAATTACTTTTTGTATAAAAACCTCAAGTGACACTTATTTTTTATGATGAAACAATTAAATTTGCTTCTTACTAAAGTATATATGAAAAACTAACTAAATTTTATATATGACAGAAATGCACAATACTTTAGTTTCTTAGATTTCATACTAAAAATTATTTTAACTTTTGCATTATGAAGGAGGATTAAATTGACTTGAATTGGAAATTATTAGACTAAACAATATACTTTCTTAGAAAGTTTTTTTTTCCTAGGCCATATGCTTGACTACAACATTTTTCATTGAAAAATTTGTTATCTACTCCAAATATAATACATTCAATAATTAAATTTATAACACATAATATACGTGTTATATTTTTATTAATTAAATGTAAAATACTCAAAATATATATTAAATGATTTAATATAATACTCAGAATATAAATAAGAATTTTCGTTAAAGCGTTCTCTTAATGTGAAATGCGGTTAAGTTGTTCGAAGTAGTTTACAACTTGCTCCATTATTGGCCTCTGCTTTGAATCTGATGACAAGCATTGCATTGCAACGCAAGTTCAACTACTTTGAAAACATCATTGGCATTTGATGAACATAGTCCTTTAAGACAAGGATCTGAAACTCAAAAAATTTAATGTTTGTTTATAAGGTTTGGCTTTACCCATTTAACTAAATCTCTCTCCGGTGAATCTCTGCCAGTTTCCATTGCATGTCTTCCAGTAAAAATTTCAAGGAAAACAACTCCAAAGCTATAGACATCAGCTTTGAGAGTTAGATGACCTGTGTAAGATACAAATTATGTATCATAAATTTAACTATTAAGTGCAATATAAGCAAAATCGATATGAAGTATGTTTATTGCTCTTCTTATTTGGTTTAATATGAGAATGACACTTCAAAAAGTAGCATGTTCAAAAGTCTTATATACCAATGCATACCACACCAATAGTGTACAATTATTCAATCCATAATTTACAGAGGTCATGCAAAAGGTAATAGCTTAAAAACAGGCAGAAAAAGGGTGTAAAGAAAGAGACACTCACCACAAATTCTTGGAGACCTTGACTAGCATTTTGGTTAACCATTTTAACAGCAATAGCCATGCATGTCTTAGCAGAGGCAGGTGTTAATAAATGCCTATCACTCCACCCTATGTAGGCCCTGCCAAAGCTACCTTGAACTGTACCATTTTCTTGACTGAAGTCCATAATAGTTGCTTTTAGTTCATTCAAGTAAAGTATTTTCAACATGGGAACCTACAGGATCTCACCCGATGTTCTAGTAGTTGATCCATTCATATGATTCCCACATTGCCCTATAAACTTTGCATCCTTTCCTACGTATATAAATAAGCCATAAAAATAATTGGGACTGGTTTAATCGGCGTACTTATCTACATTAAATGGAGATTCATTCCTCAATACTATACAGAGTATTACACCTAGTCGTTGGAATATGATACATATACTAAATGTCATCAACTCTTTTCCCTTTAAATTTAAATAAGAGAAACTAACAAAAAAGTTTCCTATTGTTCAAGTGCTCTCGAGGGCCAAACCTAGAAAAGCTTATAGTTTAAACTGGAAAACCAAACTGTGAAGCGATTCTAAGTCTTCCCATATAGTCATTACTCTGCATCTATAATCAATGGAGAGTAGTAGAGACATAAATAAAGAGATAGAGGAAATCAATTCCTAAGTTATCCCGTTGGAACTTGCAGAATCCAATCAACAAGCAAATAAAAAACATAAGCTTGCGTTAGTGGGGAAGCTATATAGGAACAAAAAAATTTCTATAGCAACCATGACTCATTCCCTCTCCCAGGTATGGAATTTCACTTATTCTTTCTCTATTAAAGAGTTAAATGGCTTTAAGTTAGTCGTTATTAAGTTTAACACTAAAAGGATAAAAAAAGAGTGTTGGAGGGCAAACCCTGGGCCGGTCAAAGCAACCTGTTAGTACTCAAAGAATGGGACAATAATCTTACCTTAGAAAAGGTGGACCTTTCATCAGAGAGTTTTTAGGTTCACACCCTAGGTCTCCCATTTTACCAATTAACCGCTGAAAATGTGAAAGTCATAGCTCATTCTATCTTTACTGGGTTAGAAACCACAGATAATCCCAGCTATGTAGACGAGGATCTAAATCCAATCTTAAGATTCAAAGCACTTATTGACCTGAAGAAACCTCTCCCTAGAGGCTTCTTGAACAAAAGAAACGGGAAAGATAATTGGATCTTCTTCCAGTATGAGCATTTACCTTCATTCTATTAAGTTTATGGGTTCTTCGATCACCCTACTTCCGCTTGTAAGAATGTTACATCGGTGGAAGAAATGAGAGCTAAGGTCGAGAATCACCAAACCTATGGACCTTGTTTCAGGGAAATGCCAGCGAAAAAAGCTATCATCGGCAGCAACAGGTACTGGAATGAAAGTGCTGGGTATAACATTAAACCATTAGTCACAGCTAATCCAATACACAGAGGACAAAATAAACTCCTGACCGAAAATGGAAACAAAGGAACGTCCAGTGGTAAAGAGGCTCAGAATGAGGAAGATTCGATGGTCAACAACACCTTCATCCCGCTGCCTATCCCTAGGTTCAAGGCTCTATGCATCTGCCAGAAGCAAGAAAAAGGAAACAATTACGATGACAGTAAGGAAAAAGATAAAAAGAGTGTTAAGCATATTGTCAAGAAGCCAAAGGAGGAAAGCATCATCTCCTGATGAAGCCAAACAACCCTAAGGGAAGAAATCTCAGCAAGCCTGGATGGCTCAAATGATCAACCTAAGCTGAAGCGGGCCTATCAGGAGGCTTTCTCGGAAGCCACTCAGCTCACATAAGAAAATCTTTTGGGCTTGAAAACGAATGGAAAGCACAGCATAAAAACTGGAGGGAAGCTAGCAACCCAGAAACTAATAATGAGGAAGTTCAAAATGAAGGATTGGCCAGGAAAAAAAATACACAGAGAGAATTTGCTGGAGGTTGAAGGCGAAAAGGTGCTAAAAGTGGACACAGAAGACTCAACCACCAAGGTAACTGCGAGCGAAGAGGACGACCCCAACCAGACGCTGCAGATTGAAATATTTTGGACTGATTATTAGTCCTTTGTTTGATGAACATTATGCTTTTATTATTGTATTTCTAAGTTTAGTTCTTTTGTTTAAGTCCAGGTTTAAATCAAGGTCGGAACTTAATCATTTTTCCAAGTACCTAGTCATGGAAAAACTTAGCTAATGTGGCTCAGTTTTTCAGTGACTACCAAACAGTCTACTCGTGAAGTAGACCTGGAAAAGTCTTGGAGCATAGGTAAGCTAGTTACCTTATTTTGTTCTCATTTTATTTATTATCAGCTGTAAGTTTGTAGCTCCTTGTTGAGGCATATTGCTCTTTGTGAGCTTGCTTTTTAGTGGAATGAATCTATTCTAACTAACTAAAAAATATATTCAACATTATAAATCTAACTATTAAATATAATATATTAAATATCACGAAATTTAATGCCACGATATTAGTTAAAAAAGAAGAGTGGACAAAGTGAATAATAAATCAAAAACGATAACAAGAAAACTCTGAATTTGCAAAACATACCAGGATTCCTGGCTTTAGCTAAACATGGTCTCAGGAGCACCAATTACTAAAAATTGCTATAAGGAACCAATTTCGAGATGAGTCGAGTTAGATGCGATAGAGGATCTGATGATGATAATTTATTATAAATAGGTCTTTAGATATTGACTTTTTAATCTCAAGGCTTAATTGCTACTTTTTTTTAATGGACTTAATTGTAACTATTTTAAGGACCTAATTATAAAGTTTTGATTCTTTTAAAAGTCATTTTGTAATCAAAAGCAATTTTGATTACCGATCGGATTTATGTAATTTTAATCGGAATTATATATTTTCGATCGTAAATATGTAATTCCAATCGGAGATCGGAAATATGTAATTCCGACCAAGATTTCACATTTTCTGGTAGAAAATGTCTACTTCCAATTGGAATTTTATATTTCTGACTAGAAATACACAATTTCGGTCGAAATTGCACACCTTCAACAGGCTCCACTCCTAAATTTTCAATTTTTTTAATTTTTAAAATGCATTTCTTATTTTCTAATGGGTTAAAAATAAAAGAGAAGATAAATATTGTTTTTTTTTGTGATAATTATATAATATCACCTCTCTTTTTTAGATAATTCTGATTTTTTATCTCCTTTCATTTTCATAATCATAGGAGGTTACCTGATTTTTGGTTTTATAAGCTTACGGCTTTTATAAACCTACGGGTTTTTTTTAAAAAAAAAAAAAGACAAAAACTAAAAAAACAAGAAGGAAGAAAAAAAAAAGAGTTTTTCTCTAAAGATTGCTTTTCTTTTTTATTAAAAAAAACCTCAAAAGATGCAATAAGCTTGAGATTCCAAGAATTCAATCTGCAGATCCAATTCCTAAACACGGTGAATAAATCCACTATGAGGAGGAATCAATACAGCATCCACTCCATTCATCTATTTTTCTTCTTTTTCTTCCTTCTTTTCTTAATTTTTTTCTAATTTTTTGTTTATGTTTATTTACTTCATTATTATTGGTATTCTAATTATTTATTGTTTTCTTTACTTTCTTTTATGATGGAAAATGGTGGGAGTGATGTGGAGTAGCCAATGGTTAGATTGAGAATTAAACCCATGAAGATCCATGGAATGTCATAGATTAAAACCATGTTTTAATTTCATGTAGATTTTTGGTTTATTTATTATTTATTTTTTATTCTCTGTGTTTGTTTTGTTTATTTGGTTTTTGGGTTGTATTATTATTTTAATTTTCTAGTAGCACTTGTAATAGTCCCGATAGTGGGAAATAGTGAAAAATTTTACTTGTATGCATGTTTAAAATTAATTAGTAAGTTAGGTTCAATTTGGTAAACCCCAATTAAAATCAATAGTAGCAATAGATTTGATTAGGTGGCATGTAAAATATTAGATTAGGAACACAGTGTGCATGTTTTTATTATTATTATGTGAATGTTTAGTTTTATTTCTTTTCCATGTGGTTTTGGGCTCAATGGCCTCCTTTTAGGTCAACTCATTAAAAAGCCCATTAAAGTTGATTTAGGTTTAATTTATTTTAAAATGAACATTAGGCCTATTTAGGTTAATTTAAACTTAGACTCACTTTAGAATTAAAATAAATTTAGAGTTAGCCCACTAAATAAGCCCCTTTTTTTGTTTAATTATTACACTTTAAGGTTAAAATAAACTTAGAAGGCCCACTAATTTAATCCAATCCAATCCAATTCATTTCCATTAAAACTAGTAGACTAGACTCATTTTATTCAAGATTAAAACAAGTAGACTTAAGATCATTAATTAATTAAACAAGTAGGCCCCTTTAATTTCCAATTTATTAGTAAACAAAACATGTAGAAATAGCTAACTTTAATAAAATCAATGAAGATTAGACTAATTTAGAGATGCTCTGCCTTGAATGAATGCAACATTTATATGCCTTTAATAAGATAAGTTGCCCGGAGTGATTGTAAAATAAGAGTTTAAAATTAAATTGCATGTAAATAGGGAATAAGATTGTAACTCATAAGGTAATTCCAAATGAACACGAGACTAAAAAGAAGTTAGTATTTCGTGCCCAGAATCATTTTGGTGTGGTGCTAACTCTTTTTTAGGGAATCAAGTTGCCACCACTTTTGAAAGTTGTCCTAGTTATTACCCTGGGTGGTGACTCCTCATTTCCACACCATATCTTTATTATATGCTTAGTGTGTTCCCTAGAGTCATGAACTCAAATAGTATCGTTGTTACTAAAATCTTAGACCCGTAGTAAACCTTGTCGTCTACAATTGTAAGCACCCAAGTGAAGAAAACTTGGGTGAAGAAATTAAACAATTAAAGAAAGTTTGATCTCATCAATTATAAGAAAAAAAATCAACTATGAAAACAATGCCTGGCTTATGTAAGTCCAATAATATAATCATCGAATTGTACATTTTGATTTTTTTAAAAACTCATTCAACATTTCTAATAACACAAATAGACAAGGATATAAACTATTCTATTCTTTTTAGTTTTTTGTGTTTGTCTATATTTAAGCTTTATTTTTCTTTAATAGTCTTATTGATTATGCAGATAAAGGCTCTTCCTTCCTCTATAATCTGCTAAAAAGCTTGTAGGTGACATAGTTATTAGTTAAAATGCTGTGAAAGAACAAGAAATATAACTAATAATAGGCTTGAATTTCTTTAAATAAGGTTTCGAGTTTAAGCCTTATATAGAGAAACAGATACTAAGAGAGTTTTGCCCCTCTTATAAGGTCTGCAACCTGAAATAGTTAAGGCTTTTGTAATTATATATATATATATATATATATATATATGTATAAGAAATATATAAAATTTTCTATTATTTTACATAATATCACCAAATATAATGCTCAAGCAAATACAATCAGCCATAATTCTTGAATTAACATTAATAAGGAGAAGATGGTTTAGCTTTCTAATTGTAAACCTCATTGCTAGGATTTTCATGTGAAACTTACAAAATAGTTTTAGACATTTTTTCAAGGATTTCATTAATTTGAACAACTCATGGATAAATCTATTACCAATTTGTCATTGTAATCATAGAGTTGTTCTAGAATGTTTACCTTCTTGCATGTTTGGCCTAAGCCTTAGATATGTTGATGGGCATTTGACTGCTAGATTGAATGCTTGTTGGATAACACTAATTGTATACTGCCCCACAATGTGAGTATCCAGCACTCTGAGAACTCTCTATTTGCTATTGTGATAAGTCATTGCTAAAGGCTAGTTTTTATATATAACCCACTGGTTAGATAACATTTTAAGGAATACAACTCCAAAGCTATATGCGTCGCTTTTTATTGTTAGATGACCTTTATGAAAAAGACTAGAATAAATTTAGATACAAATAAGTATAAATCGAGCCAAAAAAATTTTCTTCAAGCACAATTATGCCAAATGTTAATATCAATAAAAGTAATGAATTAGAATATATTGTTTCCATATACTTAGGAGCAGTGTACTCTTCAGTACCCATGACCTTTATGGAGACATAAGTGTTACCATCTATAGGCTTATAATCCATTTATGGCCAAACCAAAGTCAGTGAGTTTAACATTAGAGTTTTGTGATATATAAGGGAAATAATGGATCATATTTGGTGAAATACAATACTAGAGTTGGCCTCAAATATAAATTT
The DNA here is from genome assembly GCA_947683625.1 of Mallotus nudiflorus. Lineage (NCBI taxonomy): Eukaryota > Viridiplantae > Streptophyta > Magnoliopsida > Malpighiales > Euphorbiaceae > Mallotus > Mallotus nudiflorus. The sequence continues at coordinate 171,567 of CANTUR010001353.1, read as the reverse complement.
CAACAATTAAATATTTTCACATACTAAATTAAGCAAAATATCATATGATAAACACCATAAGTTATAAATTTTTATATTTTCATCTCATAACTGATGTGAGATATGGTACATCATATAATGCTCAGCCCAAACCCTAACACTCGGTAGGCTCACTCATGAGGTATTGTCCACTTTGGCTTGGGGGACCCTACAAACTGCATGACTTTGTCCTTTATAAAAAAAGGTGACTCATGAGGGAGGGGGGGAGCTTTGAGCTTATTAAGACCTAAGCCCCTCGACACCTAACCAATGTGGGATTAGTGCACCATCAAAAGCCCCCCAAATGATTCATCTTTTCTTATAAAGGATAAAGTCATGCGATCTGTGGGGTCCCCCAAGCTGAAGTGGACAATACCTCATGAAAGGCTTACTAGGTCTTAGGATTTGTGCCGAACATCATTAATGGCATCATTTGTAGGAACGAAGCTATGTCCTTTACCCAAAGCCCCTCGTCTGAGGGGTTCTGATAGTGCACCAATCCTATATTGGTTAGGAGATAAAGGGCTTGGGTCTTTTTAAGCTCAATACTCCCCTCTCCCCTATAAGGTGCCTTTTTTTATAAAGCAAAAGGCCATGCAGTATGTGGGGTCTCCTAAGCCAAAGCCAAAGCGATCAATACCTCACAAGCAAGCCTACCGGGTGTTAAGATTTAGGCCAAGCATTATCAATTCTCACTTCATGTTATAACAATATGAACATAATGAGATCACATAAAAGAACTTTCAAGTACAATTACAGGTTTAAAATGTTAAAAAATAAAGAATAGTAATTACTTAGATCTATATACATGATTATCTAAGTTACCTCTTAGCATATACTCATAGACTAGAAGATGCTAGTCATTCTCTAAGCAATAATCTATCAATTTCATAAGATTTGGATGGCACAACTACCCTATGTGTTTGATTTATTTTTGTTGTCCATTAATCACAATAATGTTTATCAATACTTGTAAATACTTTCATCTATGCACAAGAAGCTGCCAAAATCAGGATTAATCTAGACTAAAAATGTTAAGTGAAAGAGACCTTTTGAGCACTAGATACAATACCCATTACTTTTATGGCATGAATGGAGTTTAACTCTATAAGGAGGGGTGTACAAAGTTTTAATGTTAATAGCTTCAGAAACATGTAGCTAGGCTGAAGGCAGTAGAAAAGCAGTACTCACCAACCATTCTTGTTGACCTTGGCTACCCTCCTAGTTAAGCTTCTTTATAACAATTGCCAGGCCTCTCTCAAGCTTAATAGCCTTTAATGAAAGCTAATGAATCCACCCTTTGTAGACATAACCAAAATTACCTTCATTAAGTAAACTATCTAGATGGAAATTTCTTGTGGCTTCTTTTAGTTCACTAAAGCAAAAGCTCATTAAATTGGTTAACCACATCAAGATCTTACCTTTTATTTCAAATTTTAAAGGCATTAATGTAGACTCGACCTTGCTGCTTGACCTCCATATATCATTCTCACTATTACCAGCATGTGTATGGTTTAACCCTACATATTGTAACACCACATTTTTTTAAACAAAAATAAGTAAATATTGGATAGATTTTCTAAACTAGAGAGAATTCTCTGCTGCCCACTCTAATTATTTAACAAGAGAACGACATAAATAATCAACCACTAGAACATAAAAGTTTATGTTGCTAAAGCTTTTAACATTTGCAACATTGTTGTTATCTTTCCATATAATAAGAATGAAAAAAAAGTTATATTTATCAATCAATTAATACAAGTTCAAGCAACATTATAGCAAATTACAAATTTCCTGTTTATACTTGGAGTTATATGGTCTAAGAATATAATGGAATTCTTGAGTCCATCTTACTCCATATTTTTTCAGAAACCAAACAGTGAATTAATTAGTAACCATGGGAAAATTTAAAGAAAAAATCTAAGAAAATAGTAAAAATTAAAAACCAACAAACATATAGATACATAAGGACATCCTCTCCAAGGATATCTTGAGGTGCATGGTTCACTTCATGCCATTGTCAATTTAAAGGGGAGGATTGCCCTTATTATGTAGTGTATCAAAGTTTATGTCACATGACCTCAAAAAATAAAATAAAAAACTAATAGACATAAATACACAAGCATGCCTATCTACCCTAGGAAAGGATAGTCTCGGGTTTGATTTCAAAACTAAAGCATGACCCCATCCTAAAATTATAATAAGAAGCTTAAATCCATTCTCTTTTTTTCTTTCTTTCTTTTTTTTCTTTTACCTTATTCATTATATTAATTTAAAGAAACCTTAAGAAAGTAGAATTTTGAACTCAGTACACCAAAGCATTGACTTTGTTATTTCAAGGAAAAGTGATAAGAAAAGAAATAAAAAATAAATGAAGGTTAATTAATGCATTAACCTCCTTCATCATTGCTTTTTGAAAATAAAATTTATTAAGAGCAAACTACAATAACTGATCTTTTAATAGTAATGCTAAAAGACTAGGATGAACATTAAAACTACCATAATAAAAAACTAAGGTAGTGTCATTCTTAGATAACCAATTAGCTACTGAGCTCATTCTTCTTGGGATAAATTGCACTGAGATAACTAAAAGACAAGCTTTTAGTCTCAGAATTTCCTTAAAGATCACCATATTGAGTAAGCATGCATCGACTTACTCTCTTTATATTTTTCTATAATTACCCATAGCCATATAAACTTATCTAGAATTATCCAAGCAAGTTAAATAAGTTACTTCTCATCAACTTACAAGAAGTTTCCCAAATTCTCTAACAACTTACCTAATACAAGTATATATATTTAGTGTTCATTATTTGTATGGTGTGTATGAGTGGTGTACATAAGAGTTATGCATAGGTATGGTATGAGAGAGTGAGTGAGAATTAGTGAGAGTGCTAAAGTGTGTTATGTGAGTGAGTGATGCATGAGGATTTGTGTAAGTGTAAGTGTGTGAAAATATATTTTTTTATATTAAATTTTCCTCATTTATAATAAACATAAGTTCATTATAAATAAAAAAACCTTTACATATTTTACAAGTGATATAAGAGAAAGTGGTCGAGGACCGACTACCAAGTGCATTTAGAACCAGTAATCAAGTATTGTGTTACGTTGAGGTGCTGCTAGTGTGCAGTATGGGACTGTAAAGTTTGTTGGTCTAAAACCAAGCTTAATTGGTTTATCAGAGTTAATAAACCAAGTCATGATGGCAGACATGACTATATCGGTAAGTAATCTTGAAAATTTTAATAATTATAATAACTATAGCACTTGGAGTACTTGTATGCAATTCTACTTGCTTGGTTAAGATTTATGGGAGATTATTAGAGGTAGTGAGACCTCACCTTCATCAAGTCAAGACAATCTTAAGAAGTGGAAGATTAGAGCCAGAAAAGCAATGTATGCTTTTGTGCATCAGTGGATGATGATTTGTTACAGTGTATTAAGGAAACAAAAACACCTAAAAAGGCATGGGACACTCTTATTGGATTATTTGCTCGAACAAATGATGCCAAGCTCTAATAACTCGAGAATGAGTTATTATCAATCTCATAGCAAAACATGACAATGAGTGAATACTTCACTAAAGTTAAATCTTGATGTTAAAAGTTTTTAAAATTATATCCTGAAAATTAAATCACGGAGACAAGGATAAGGAGGATCATAATCCATAGGTTGCATCCTGAGTTTAATGCACTCACCATAGTAACTCGTGGATGGGCTAAAGAGCTTACTCTAAATGAGTTAGAAAATACATTGGCTAATTAAAAGGCTTTTAAATAAGCAAATGGTTAAAGTCTCAATCAAAGAAGATGAGAAAGCGCTTTTTAATAATAAAAGGGGTAAAGATTAGAAGGTTATGAAAACAAACATTAGAGGCAAGCCAAAGCAGGAAGGGTGACAAAAACATCAATAAGGAAAGAGTACTCATCACAACCACCAATCGGAGGACAAAGTAAGTCACTATAAGAATAACCAATGTTACAACTGTGGCAAATAAGGCCACTATGCTCAAAATTGTCAATATAAAAGAGCATAAGGAAATATTGCAACTTCCTTCTAATCCCAAGTTGAAAGTGAAAATGAATGGGATTTACAAGCTTCATGTGCCATTGTAAAGCCAAACACAATCACGTCTAGTGAGGCTACACCATTTATCACACTTGGGTCAAATGAGAAGCAAGCAAAAAGCCATGCACAAGGCAACACGAAAAAGGGTGTAAGAGAGAAGTCTCACGATGTGCTAATGGCCTTGGAGGAAAGGTTGGTCAAGGTAGAGACCATCATGTCTAAGTGGAGGGATAAGCTCAATGACATGGACCAACGCATCATGGAGCTCGGATCCAAAGGTAGTGATGAGGGGCTTTGTAGGGAGATGCAAGGTGCCTTAAATATAGTCATAGACAAGTTGTCAAAGGAAGACAACACCCTTAAGGCGATCTTACAAGCTTACAAAGAGAAGGTTGAGAAGCTCAAAATGGAGTTTAGCTTAGTAAAGGCTATAATGGTGAGCAGTGAGGGAGTCTAAGCTACAACCACTCATAAGGAAAATGCTCCTAAGCTAAAAGCCTATAGTAGGGCGAGGAATACAAGGGAGATAGATAACTTCTTATGGATCTTGGAGAGGTACTTCAAGGCTATAGGCATCATGGATGAATATGCCAAGGTAAAGTTTGTATCTCTGTATTTTAATTATGTAGTAAAGTGGAGAAAAAGGTTACAAAGATGTCAAGAGGGGGATGTGCACCATCACCACATGGGAAGATTTCAAGAGGGAGTTAAAGGACCAATTCTACCCTAAGGATGCCAAAAATGAAGCAAGGGCCAATTGAAGCTTCATCGTCTTCAATTTAATGAGGGGTGAATTCAAGAGTATTTAAGACTAAAGACTAAGTTATGGACATATTCAATAAAGGACTTAATGGTGCAAAGTTCAAAGAGTTTAGAAGGCAACTTGGTATGGTAAACAGGCATATATTAAAAGAGAGTAGTCATTGAGGGGGAGTATTGAGTAAGCATGCACTGACTTACTCCCTCCATATTTATCTAAAATTACCTATAGCTATATAAACTTATTTAAAAATATCCAAGCAAGTTAGACAAGTTGATAATGTATAAGTTAGACAAGTTACTTCTCACTGGCTTATAAAAAGTTTCTCAAATTCTCCAACAACCGACCTAGTACAAGTATATATATTTAGTGTTCATTATGTGTGTGGTATGCATAAGTGGTGTGCATGAGAGTTGTGCATGGGTATGGTACGAGAGAGTCTGTGAGAATTAGTGAGAGTGCTTAAGTGCATCATGTGAGTGAGTAATATGTGAGGATTTATATAAGTGCAAGTATGCGTAAATATTTTTTTATATTAAAGTTTCCTTATTTATAATATAAATAATTTTATTATAAATCAAAATCCTCTGTATATTCTATAGACCACAGCTTCCCAAGGGCAGTTCAACATTTCTTACATGCACAGCTCCACTACTTCCTTGCAATACATTTCCCCATTGTAAGTATTGTTAGGGAATTTAAATGCAAATCTAATAGCCAACATCTCTGCTTGGAAATGGGAGGAGCATGTGTCTTTTTTCTTACTCACTTGAATAACATTCCCCTTATAATCTCTGTAAATAAAAGCTAATTGGCAACTATTAAAATCTTTATAAAAAGAAGCATTACAATTTAGTTTCTACACACCTTCATTAAGAGCCTCCCAATAAGCCTTTTTCATAGTCACTACAAATTCAATCTCATAGGTGTGGCTAGGTTCATAGTGATTAATCAAAGTGTGAATCTTTTGCCAACTCTCATTTATATATTCCATAGTTACAAGAAGATCTTCTCTTTTATCTTCAAATTGGAAGCCATTTTGCCCTTTCCAAAAGTTCCAATATATGATAGCTACTAAATTTAATAGCTCTACATTATTTGAATCCTTCAGCATTTTACTTAATTCCCTCTACTAGTCCTTAAAGGATAAATTTGGATATTCTCTTAAGATATATCCAAATTGATTAGCATGCCTGACTCATTTAGAATGCTCATATAAAAATAGTAGATGCTCTAGGTTCTCTATAAAAGCCTTACATTGATAACATGCTCCATCATTTCCATATCCTCACCTCATTAAATTATCTTTAGTAGCCACTGCATCCCAAACACAACACCATATGAAGTTTTTAATCTTTAGAGGCACCTAAAGATTCCATATAGACTCCTAAAGCATTTTGTCTCTGGTTATATCCATTTTGGTCCCTGCATCACTAACATTTATTTTTTTGTAAAATTCCCACATCAGGAATTTGGGAAAAATAGGGAGGAGTCTTTAGTTATAAATAGACTCCTCCCTCTTTTGGTTAAAGTATGTCAATCACCACTTATATTTGGTGTACCATTGAAAACTATTAGCTATACTAGTAGAAAATTTATAGGAAATTTTCTTAGGTATACTTAAGCTTTTGGGTGTGAGTGAGAGTTAAATATTTTGTAGTGTGGTTGTAATAATTTTTTACATAGTGAATAATTTTCTCTTGGTTGTCTCTTGACAACGCCCATGGTCTTTCTTCATTTGGGAGTTTTCCACGTTAAATATTGTGTGTTTCTCTTTTTTATTTTTCAAGTATTTTTGCTCATGTTTTGATCTAAAAGGGTAAAGGGACTTGTTGGATTGTAAAGGGCCTATTTTCCTTAACAATTGGTATCAGAGCTCTTGGTTTATTTTATTATGCTCTATGGTTGTGGCTTAAGCTGATCTTCCACATTAGAAAAAATTTTCTTAGGCTAATTGGCATTTCACATTGATAATTTTTTTAGAAATTATTGTGATCTAACTGGAGGTCCTTTGTATTGTGTTTATTGAGTGTGATATTGTGTAAGTAAGTATGGCTAAGAAATTTTTGTAACAAAGGCTATAATCATCTAAGGAGGTTGGGACTTAAGTGGTATTGTTTGTGTCCCCCCAATCTTTCCTATAAAATTTCTTAGTGCATTTTATAGACACAATTATTCACTCATTATTCATGTGTGAGGTCATTGTAACATGAAGTACTATTCAAATATATGGAGGTATTGTGCATTGTTGAGCAAAAATGAGTTTTAGATTTGATATTGAGAAATTTGATAGGAGAATTAATTTTGGGTTATGGCAAATACAAGTTAAGAATATACTAATCTAGTCTAGATTGTATAAGGCCTTGAAGAAAAAGCCAGCTTCTTTATCCGAAGGAAAAGTGCCAATTAAATCTGATGACAGTAGTGCAGACACAAGAAAATCCAAGATGAGTGAAGAAGAATGGGAAGACCTAGACATGAGAGTAGCAAGTCAAATTTGTCTTTGTCTAGCCAAAAATGTTCTTACTAATGTTGATCAATGGTTAACAACAAAGGAGCTTTGGAAAAAGCTTCAGGAAATGTCTCAAGCTAAAAGTCTTTTAAATAGGTACAAATTGCAAATGGAAGAAGGTACAAAATTTTTTTACCACCTTAGTGCACTCAATGAGATTGTTTCTAAACTGGAATCTATTAAAGTGAAAATTGATGATGAAGATAAAGCATTGAGATTTATCTAGTCTCTTCCACCTTCTTATAAACACATGCAAACCATTTTAATGTACGAGAAAAAGAATGTGAATTTTTCAAAAGTGACAAGGAAGTTGATTTCTAAAGAAAGAAGGCTGAAAAATGGAGAGAATAAGTCTTTTAAAAGTAAAACATTGTCCATTAATGGAAATTGAAGGAAAAATAAAGGCTCCAAAAAGAAAATTATCTACTGGGGATGTGGGCAACCTAGATATGTAAAGAAGGATTGCAAAAATGGTGGAGTTAATTCGGCTAATGGCTCTAAAAGTCATGCTACTAAGAACTTAGTTGCCATGGAAAAGAATGTATGATAGCTAGCATGTTCACAGTTTGCACATGGGCATTGGTTGACAGTTGATGTAACGTGTGTGATGGAATTGATGTTGATGACTAATGAACTTCCCAAAAAGTCAACATTGGAAGTTGCACCATAACTTATTAGCAGTTTTTCGACATGAACTGACTAAGGTGAAAATTCTTAGAGTTAGTGAATTACAAGTGTGTATATTCTTATGGTGGAGTATGACAATTGTTGTTTTTTTAGAATTGTGATTGGCATAGCTAATGGTGAGGTAGCTGTTGTTCTTTATTTTTAATAATGGGAAAGATTTATAAGAAAAGTTTTTGGAATTTTCCAAGGTGGAGATTTGTTGTTTTGTAAAATTTTCACATCGGAAATTTGGGAAAAATAGGGAAGAGTTTTTAGTTATAAATAGACTCCTCCCCTTTTAGTTAAAATATGTCAACCACTACTTATATTTGGTGTACCATTAAAAGCGATTAGTTATACTAGTATAAAATTTATAGAAAATTTTCTTTGGTATACTTAAGTTTTTGAATGCGAGTGAAAGTTAAATATTTTATAATGTAGTTGTAATAATTTTTCACATAATAAATATTTTTTTCTTAGTTGTCTCTTGACAACGCTCGTAATTTTTCTTCATTTGGAAGTTTTTCATATTAAATTATTTTGTGTTTCTTTGTTTTTTTTTTCAAATATTTTTATTCATATTGTGATTTAAAGGGGTAAAGGGACTTATTGAATTATAAGGGGCCTATTTTCCCTAACGAAATTCCTAACAAAGTCTTGTTTACACCATTTATATCCAAACTTCACCGAATAATGCCCTCTTTTTTCATAATGCCAGATGATCTGATCTCTTCCCCTAGGAGGGTTTGTGGGGATACATCTAATGGCTCTCCTTTCTTCAGTCGTAAACAGAGAGCTTCTAGCAAGTTGTCATCCCATTTTTCCCTATCATGATCCATCAGATCTCTAATTAATAACACCTCCACACTTTCTGGTTTCTCAAACTGCACTTTGAAATCCAGCAAACTAGGAATCCACGAATCATGCCAGATCTGAATGTCCGTCCTTGAGCTAACATTCCATCTATAACCCTTTCCACTATATTCCTACCTTGCATCAAGCTTGCCCAAATCCATGAGGCTTTAGTGCCTTGCTTAGCATTCAAAAAATTAGTATACAGAAATATGCACCTCTATTAATCTAAGTAGAGGTAGATTAAAGGTTTGTAAAAAAATAGTCTTTATTGAATAAAAGAATTTTTCATTTTTTTTATTATTTCATCAATATATCTTGTAAATTGTTTATCTTTTTATTTTTTAATATTAATGCTACAATATATATATATATATATATATATATATATATAGGATTAGTTTTATTATTTCTACAAAAAAAATCAATAATGAATATATAATAAAAATTATATTGACAGTCAGTATATGTTTGTTTATGACATGTAAACTAATTAGTTTAGGCAATTTTATTTTCTATTAATTATATTCCATAAATTTTATACCAATATCTTTTGTATGTGTATGAATGTATAGATATATATTATATATTTTTATCATCATAAATTTTTTTTCAAATAATTTATTTTCTAGTTAGATGATATTTTTAAAATTAATTTTTTTTTCTTATAAAAATTTAATAATATATTATTATTTTATATAATTTTTATTTATTATATTAAGAATTTTTTTAAATGATTTTGCATTAACATCTTATTCTTTTTTTTTTGTCAAATAAACTGTTAATTTTTTTAGGTCATATAACCTAAATATTAATTGATTGTACATTGATGATGGCAGGATTTGAATCCCACACTACAAGATGTCCTTAGAAAAAAATTATTATTTAACTACTCCCATCAATTATTACCATTTAGCAATTACATATGTAATTATTGCACCATATTTTTTTTAATCCCAATACAAATACACCTTTTTAACCTTTAATAATTTATCAAGTAATGATTATATATATATATATATATATATATATATATATATATATATATATATATATATATATATATATATATATAATGTTATCTTGCGGTGCCTTTAGAAATAGGATAGTGATTCACAGTACAAGTCGCTAGAGCTAAGCATACTGAACTAAAATTCTGAATCGAAAAATATTAAAATCATACCAAAATAAATACTTTTAATCCTAAATTGAATTAACTGAATTTTATGACTAATTTCGTACTGTATTTGATATTTTTAAAAAATCAAATGGAGAACTATACCAAATCTAAAACTAAATATAGTATCAAATATTAATTTAATATGTAATAGATAAATATTAATAAATATCATTAAGTAATAACTTAATTATATACTTATAATTATATTATCAAGTGATATACATATGTATAATAATATATGATAGAAATTAATATGTTTTGTGATTAAAATATAATAAATAAATTTTTAATTAAATATTTTTATCAATTTTATTATTATTAATATGATTATCATTGTTGCTACTACTATTATTCAATTAACTAGTCAAAATATGAAATGTTTATTATATTTCAATTTGAACTTAAGATATAAACATAAAATATTAACATTGCATTAATTTCAAATAATTCAATTAATAAATAAGAATGTGGAATATCCATTGCAACACACTTTAAAATTAAAATATGAGAAATAAAAAAATTATTATTATTATCAACAAGAAGTAAAAATGTGGAATACCCATTATATTTCAATTTAAACTAAAAATGTTTAAATAAGAAAATTAAAATTTTATAATTTTTAATTAAAATATGTTGTTATTATCATATTTGATAACTTATTAATTATTATTTTTAGTAAGTAATATAATCTTATTGATGTTATTTAAAATTGGCGAGCTAAATAATATTATTATATTTAATAACTTATTAATTTTTATTTTTATTAATTAATATAATATTATTAATATTATTTAAAATTAAAGAGCTAAATAATATTATTATAATTATTATTTTACTATATAATAATATATAGACATATATTATAGATAACTAAAACGACATAGCTTTGCCTAAATCTACGTTATTTTTATTAAAGTAAGTAGTGTTTTTTAAAAAAAAAAAAGAAGAATATAAGTTATTTTTATTAATTAAAATATATTGCTATTATTATATTTAATAATTTGATAATTATTATTGTTAGTAAGTAATTTAATCTTACTAATATTATTTAAAATTATTGAGGTAAATAATATTATTAGAATTATTATTATTATTGTTTGTGTGTGTGTGTATATATATATATATATATATAATAACAAAAATGATATATTTTTACTCAAAATTATGCCATTTTGATATATGGATAATAAATATAATTTTAATTTATTTGTTCATAATAAATGTAATTTTAATTAATAATATAAATTTGTCTATTACATAAATTTCTAAATTCCTGTTTTTGACTGTATAATACCGATATGTTTTGATAGAATCAAATCTCCGTACCGAACCGTTTTAAAAAATAGGATGGTACTAGAATGGAGATTTTTAAATTAGATACTATTGTAATATCCTGTGTTTTAAAATATTTTTATACTGTTTCGGGATATGCAGTGTTAATAATTTTTGTACATATTTATGATATTTTACGAGTTGATATTTATTTAAAGCTTATTTTAACTATTTTATGTTATTTTAAGTATTTTACGTAAAATTTTTTTGAGAATTCTATTTTTGGAGAAATTAACATGTAAATTATTTAATATTAATTATTTTAAATAGAATTACGTATTTATATGAGTTCATACATGATTTTTTAGGGTCGTATTGAAATATATACATATACATGCATATATATATATATATATATATATATATATATATATATATATATATATATATATATATATATATATATATATTGTAAAGAATTACATGAATTGCCCTCACCCTCTCTTCTTCTTCCCGACCCTTCTCCATCAACCCTCGCCCTCACCGTCTGTAACTTCCATTTGCCGCCGTTCAGAGTGCCTCCTAGTGTGTTGCCATCTTCTCCAGCAACTCCGCCATCCCTGTTATCTTCCCCGGCGCCGGCGAAGCCCATTTCCACCATTTTTGGCCGAAACTCAAGCTTTCCACCGTTCTTCCTCCTCCGGCCATCATTCTTCGCGTTTCCTGTGTTCTTGAGCTCCTTAAGCTTCAGTGATCTTGATTCTATCTTTGGTTTGAGCTCTAACTCCCTCAATTTTTCTATTTCTCGATTTTTCAATTTCGGCCATACTAAATTTTTGAATTTTTTTTAAGCTTTTCTTTGTGATTCATGAAAAATACCTTAACAAATGTTGCTTCCCTTAGCTTAATCTTCATGTGTGAATTTTTGTAGAATTTTTAGAATTTATTTTGATTTTTGGGTATTTTTGATTATTTTATTATTATTTTCTAATTTTCGAAAATTAATTAATTAAATTATAAAATTGTGTTTTATGGTAAATTTAGGTGTCGAAATGAATTATAGGAATTTATTTGGAATTTTTTTGAATTTTTATGTATTTATTTTGAATTTATTTAGTTTATGTAATTTTGAAAAATAGGGTTAATTATGTGTTAAATTGAAATTAATTGGTTAATTAAGTATATTTATTGATATTATTTAAATATATGTTGATAAAATTAATTTTGTACAAGTATATTATTTTTGGTGAATTTTTGGATTAATTTTAGTATATTTATATATATAGGGTTATTTTGGTAATTTTACCCTAAATTGGCTAAAAATGTAATTAAATTGGTTTTAATAGTTATTTAGGGTATAAAAATGATTTCTACAAATTATTTGGTATTTTTAACTAATTAAAACTATTTTTCGTAAATTATTTTCAATTATATATATAATATACGATTTTTCTAATAAAATGAGTTTTTGTCGGTTTTTACTGTGTTTTAGGGTTAATTATGTAATTTCTACCTATAAAATGTATTTTTAGTATATAAGGGTATTTTCGATATTTTGTAAATATTTTGTGAATTGTGGACCTTGGTTGGTGATTTGTAGTTTGAAGTCCGATCGAGGGATTTTGATTGAGAATTCTATGTTATTTTTGAAGTGTGTTTCTTTGCAGGGCCGGCTCTACTCTTTGAGTAGAGAGATGTCCATTTTACAGGGGAGAGTCTGCCGGATTTTCGGAATAATTCTCGTAAAACAAGATGTTCGGTCAAACTCTAATTCTAATTCTATGTCTAGCATTCTAGATCGAGTTTCTAGGAGTTTCCATTATATTTGTTCTAATTCCTGTCATTTTTGTTTATTTAGTTGCGTCGAGACCAAGGCCTAGTGGACCAGACCCATCGGACCCATCTCGTGGAGCACAATAATAATGAGTTGTTATTTTATATATATATGCTCTAGGGTGCATGCTTTTAGAAATATATGTGTTATTTTGATCAAATATGCATAATGGTTTAATTAATACTTAAGTTTATTTTTAGTTTATTTTTGGTTTATTTTCTGTATATTTTAAACTATATGCATGTTTTATTAATGAATTATGTTTAAATATTTTTTAATATATTTCTAGCTTATTTTGTAATTTAATTGGATTTATTTGACGTATATATACTCGAAATATACCTGGTTTACTTTTGGTATATTTCTAGTATATATATGGTTTATGTTGCTATTTTATTTAAATTCATGCATCATTTATTTGCGAATATATGTTTTATACTTAATAATGAAGGATATCAATAGAACGTACTACCTAGTGGGCAGCACTAGGACCGAGTACGTACCGGTACGCTGATAGCATTTAGGTTATATTACTAACCATTTGTGGATATTGATTGGATATGATTATTTGATGTGTGAGATATGATTTGGGAGTGTGATTGCTGGAGCTCGGTTGACCAAGTGTCTTGGGGCCAATCACACTGACAGTCAGACTGCTGGAGCTCGATTGACTTAGTGTCTCGGGGCTAGTCTACTGTCCAAGTGAATATATTTGGAATAAGTGAGCCTGTATGGCTAGAGTGTTGTCTAACACTGTTTTGAGGTTCCGATTTTCTAGGGTTCTATTCGATCCTTCATAAACAGTGATTTTCAATACAAATATATAAAATGGTTTTATTGCATCTGTGTGTATTTGCTTATATACATACATATTATATATATTTTGAATGTGTGCATTGTCATTTAGTATGTATGTATATATAATATAGTAATTCACTCAATGAGGTCTGACTCCCCTCCGTTGACTATTTTTCAGGAGAGTCATCTTCCTCAGACCTCAGTAGCAGGCCTATACGCCGGATTTCTTCCGCTTCGGCTTCTTTATGTAAACTGCTTATCTGAGTTTTATTTTATAATCTAGACACTGCAGTAGTTATGGTCGATTGTGAGATTGTTGTATTATATCTGTATGAAATATGTACTTTAAATATTTGAACTGGATTTGTATTAAATGTTTATTTATATATGAGATGAGGATTTGATTTAATTTCATTTGGTGGAAATATTATTTTGATATTTATGATTTTATTCCGCTGCATAATATTTTATTTAATTATGTTGTTATTATTATTATTACATGTTTTCCTTTATTTTTAGACGGGATTCGAAAAAATTATCGTTCTCTAGCACCAATTATGACTCCTGTTTTGGGTCGTTGTTGAAAATTTTATTTTTAAAATTTTTTAAATATGGTGCGGTTCCTGAGATTTTAAATTCCTGAATTTTTCCTGACCCATACTCACCTCTACAAGTCGTGACGTTGCTATCTAAATAAAGGCAAAACTTAATGAAAATCATATAATTCTATTTATAATATGTAACTCTTATTACATTTAAAATTTTTATTTTACTTAATAATAAGTTAGTGTTATATAGTATTTATTTTAGTAATGATATAAATCTGATTATTTATATCAATAATTTCCTACTTTCAATAATATTAATTATCAATAATAATTTACACTAATTTATGTAATTTTTTAATATTAATATTAATCAATACTAAATTTTATATATTTAATATTTTTATTATACTTATTATTACTTAATATTAAATTAAATATTATTAGTATTTACTTAATATTTAAATTATCTTTAATTAATAAAAATTAATTTGAATTTTAGATTTATACCAAATATAATATAATAAAATATAAAATTTATTTGAAATAAATTTTATAAATTATTTATTTAAATTAAATATATTGTATTAATAAAAATTAATTTAAAAATAAATTTTATTTGAAAATGAAATGAATTTTTTAAAGAAATTGAACTAAATATGATGTTAGTTAAAAACAGTAAGTAAAATTATCCTGTGTTTTTTAATCTTATTTTACATGTGAATCCATCTTTAGCCACAATAATAACAGTGTGAAATTAAAACCACACGTGAACGGTTAACAATGAAACAGCGTACACAACGTGGACGGATAATGATTGAAGAAACGTGCATTAAATACTACGAGGATAATCGCGTAAATAAAAGTAGAAATCTGACTAAAAGGTAAAGAGTAAAAGAGAAGACTTTGGTACGAAAAAAGGAGAAGCGGCCAGGTCAGGCAAATCGACCTTTTGAACCTCGTACCGTTGCCGACAACTACAAAATGTAACACTTTTTTTTAAATAAAATAAATGTATTGATATATGATTTTCGGAATTTCTAAATTAGGCGTCCTACAAAGTACGAATAATGGGTAAAATGGGAGGTGGAGGAAATTTTCATAAATATTCCGATGTCTAAGTTAGAGAATAGAAACAAGGAAAATGTGAGATAGCTTAAATGTGTGAGAATGAGATGTCCCCTTATGAGGGGTATAGGATTTTATATATAGCAATACTCAAACCTGGGAGGAGTTGGATTCCTTGTGGATCAGTGAATTATAATTTTTGTAGGAGAGTGTTCCCTCTTCGGTTAGGATTGCTTTTTGAGGTAGTTCCTTGGACGAATCTGTCTTCTTCCTTGTCCGAGTGTTTCTATTTAGGGGGTTAGAGAACCCCTAATTATGTGGGAACATTCTAGATAGTATCAAGAGTCCCCCCCGGAGTATTCATATATTTATGTCCGTCGCATCCGAGTAGGATGCAGATGCTTTTATAAGGGTTATAAGATGCATGTGAGCTGAGATGGCCAGCCTCAGTCATAATAAGCAGAGCTTGGTGCTGAGTATTTTGGTTGGTCGTCATCGAATCGTAATCTGTGGAGCTAGGGTACTTGACGAGTGCGTATGGGCACCGTAATAGATTAACCCGTCCGTTTTGGAACAAGACAGAACCAGTCGTCATTGGATTTTTAGATGCTCAGCTCAGGGGCACGAGGCTTACATGCTTAGAACCTCAGTACTATGAAAGCGACCTGAGGGTGCTAGCTTCAGTCACTGGACTTTATGTGCTCGAGACTTAAATGCTCGGCTCAGGGGCATGAGGCTTACATGCTCGGAACCTTAGTACTACGGAAGCGACTTGAGGGTGCCAGCTTCAGTCACTGGACTTTATGTGCTCGAGACTTAGATGCTCGGCTCAGGGGCGCGAGGCTTACATGCTCGGAACCTCAGTACTACGGAAGCGACCTGAGGGTGCCAGCTTCAGTCACTGGACTTTATGTGCTCAAGACTTAAATGCTTGGCTCAGGGGTGCAAGACTTATATGCTCGGAACCTCAGTACTACGGAAGCGACCTGAGGGTGCCAGCTTCAGTCACTGGACTTTATGTGCTCGATACTTAGATGCTCGGCTCAAGGGCGCGAGGCTTACATGCTCGGAACCTCAGTACTACGGAAGCGACCTCAGGGTGCCAACTTCAGTCACTGGACTTTATGTGCTCGAGACTTAGATGCTCGGCTTAAGGGCGCGAGGCTTACATGCTCGGAACCTCAGAACTACGAAAGCGACCTGAGGGTGCCAGCTTCAATCACTGGACTTTATGTGCTCGAGACTTAAATGCTCGGCTCAAGGGCGTGAGGCTTACATGCTCGGAACCTTAGTACTACGAAAGCGACCTGAGGGTGCCAGCTTCAGTCACTGGACTTTATGTGCTCTAGACTTAGATGCTTGGCTCAGGGGCATGAGGCTTACATGCTCAGAACCTCATTACTACGAAAGTGACCTGAGGGTGCCAGCTTCAATCACTGGACTTATATGCTCGAGACTTAAATGCTCGGCTCAGGGATGCGAGGCTTACATGCTTGGAACCTCAGTACTACGAAAGTGACTTGAGGGTGCCAACTTCAGTCACTGGACTTATATGCTCGAGACTTAGATGCTCGGAATGGGCTGGGAGTGATGCTTGAAACGTCTCCCAAGTTGCTTAATAGAGCGGCCCACTCAAAAATGTGGGTGGGCCAACACGTGGTGGTTTTACTTCAACTCTTGAGATCACATGGTTAATGCGTCATTTTGAGTGTCAGTAAACGAAACGCTCGTACCGCCGTTATCGCGACTCCTCGCCTAATGGGTTATTTTATTCCCAACAGGCCCTTAGTGGCCTAGGGAGGAGCACAGTAATAACGAGGGTAGTTAATGGCGTGCTTCCAGGTCCTTCCATATCTCTATAAATACTGTTGCGCTTGCTAACTGGCACATTTTGCTTTCTTCGCTTTTTTTATTTTATTTTTGCTGCATTTTTACTGCCTCCACTGTTTCTATTTCTTCCTACCATAATTCTTGTTTGAGGTGACCAGGTGATTCTTTTCATCTTTTCTTCCTCCTCTTTTTGCCCTTTTTTTTTTGCATTTGGTTTTTATCCCCTTCTTTGCTATGGCTCCCCGGGAAGAAATTAGCTATGAACTCTTTATGTCTAATGTAGATAGTGAATTACTAGGGTGGTATCGACGGTGATTCTGCATCCCCGCCGATTATGCCCTCCACACTGTAGATAGGAGGTTTAGGGCGCATACCCCTTTATCGGGGCTAAGTAGATTGGTAGTGTATTTCGATCAGTTAGAGGGGGGTCTGAAATTTCCCTTAGATCCCTTTGTCAAAGACTTTCTTAACATTGCACCTGGTCAGCTTCATCCGAATAGTTATAAGATACTGACCAGGTTTATCCAGCTGATGCATGAAGAGGATAGGGTTCTCAATCTAGATGTCATCCGGTATTTGTACAGGCTAACTAGGAAGAAGGGAGAGCTGATGTTCTCCCTGTCGGCCGCACCCAACCATTCCCTTTTTGTTAAACTTTCGGATCTCCACAAGAAGTGGAGATACCATTTTTTCGTTGTGGAGCATCAATCGGACTTCCTGGATGTCCGAAGGATGTGGTCGGACGAGTGTCATAAAGTGACCCATCCAGCGAAACTTTCTGATCCTGATACGGAGTTAGTTTTATGACTACATCTAGACGGACTCGCCGAAGCTCAATCCGCGGAAGATGTGTCCTGGAGGTATCTGTGGAGAGTCTGTCCGAGTCACGACCATTCCCCTGGTATGATTATTTTGCTTTGAGCTTTGTTTTATCTGACTAGTCTTATTTTTCCATCTGTAGATGGCTGACTTTTTTGATTTTACGGGCAGGATTTCCCTAATAGATGAGCTAGTTATAGTGGAGGAGGTTCGAATTTCTCTTTCCATTAAAATTGAGGCTCCTCCAGCTTCCGAGGTTGTTCCTGCCGACCCCATGGGCAAGGCACCAATGGAAAGTGAGCGGCTAGAGCGGGTAGGGTAAAGAAAAAGATGGCTGATCGACATAGGGTCAGATGCAGAGGGGCTGGACAAAGAGATTTACGTCCAGCGTCCTCGGTTATCTGGTTGTCCGGATATGCGGGGCTACATATTGAAGAGGATAAAGACCCCAAGCATCTCCAACAGTCAAGTACAGGACCAGTACGCTGAGTTGCTGCGGTTACCCGGTGACATGCAACGTTGGTCGGAGGAGGGACCAGACGGATTACTAGATTCCATGATTGGCCAATCGCTGGAGGTAAGGGAGTTTCTGCTACTTGATATAACTATTGTACTTGATTCTTGACTAAGTTGTCTGGTTATTTTTAGTAGATGACTCAGGTCTTGCTACTGGCGAAGGATTAGTACTTCTACTTGAAAAGCCAATACAACTTAAAGGAAATTGAGGTGGGAACAATAGCTATAGATTTTGAGAAGAAGCTGGATAGCGCCAAGGCAGCTCTGGAGCACTGCTAGACAAGATATGCTGAGGATAAATCTGATGTAGAGGTGAATCAGAAAAAGGTTTCTGAGTTTGAACATAGCCAAGCCTAACTGACGAGGAGGATCGAGGAGCAGGATCTTCAGATTACTGAGCTTCAGGGGAGGCTGGCGGAGCTTGAGAAATCTCATGTGAATGATAAGAAGGTGTATTAAAGCATGGTATGGGGATTTCTCAAGGCGTACCGGGCTGAGTCCAAAAGGATCTTGCTCTTTCAAGACTCAGGATTGGACTTAAGGACGTTAGATTGGATAACTCCAGCGGATCTTACCAGGCTTGCAGTAGAGGAGGATGCCCGTCAAAAAGCCAGTTCCTTTCCTATGAGGGAGTCTGAAGAGGCCACTGTTGTAGCTGGGTCTGGTGAGCATCCAGAGGCTGCTGATGTTGCTTCCCCCTCAGTTTTTGGGCTTGGGGGTCCGGGTGATCAAATAGTAGAGTAGATATGTATAGGTTGATGTATATCTCCTTTTTTTTTTATAACCAATCATGTGTAAAGACATTCTTTATCAATAAAGATACTTTTTATTATTGAATCAGATTGGGTATTTGAGTACAAGATTACTGATAATATTTCCTAAGAGAGTCTGAGTTCCAGAACTTCGGTGATTCTCTACCTCATCTTTTTTTTAGTCTATACGCCCCCTTCGTTGTGCATTCTGAGATCTGATATGGGCCTTCCCAATTTGGACCTAACTTGCTGGTGCTTGAGGTGTCTTTGTCAACATCTGCTCTTCTGAGTACCCAGTCACCCGTCCTGAATTTCTTTATTGGTTTATGCAGATGGTGGTACCGGGTTATTCTTTTCCAATGTGCCTCAATCGTTGCTACCGCTTGTTCTCTTCGTTCCTCTAGTACGTTAAGGCATATTCGTGCATCAGCGCTATTGACGGCATGGTCGAGGTCTTGGTTTACTCAGTAACTTGGGGACCCAACCTCCATTGGAATTACTACATCCATGCTAGAAGTCAGTCTAAATGGCATTTTACCAATGGATGATCGGGGTGTGGTTCTGTAGGCCCAGATTACGTTATTCAGCTCTTCAACCCAGCTCCCCTTCTTGTCGTTGAGTCTTTTCTTCAATCCTTACATGAGGATTCTGTTTGTGACCTCAGTTTGTCCATTCGTCTGCGGGTGAGCTACTGAGGTGAAGTGCAACTTTATTCCAAGGTCCGAGCAGAAACTTTTGAACTTATGGTTATCGAACTGTTTGCCGTTGTCTGTAATTAAAGTGTGGGGGATGCCAAATCTGCAAATGATCTCCTTCCAGAAAAAGTGATGTATCCGGGCTTCTATGATGGTTGGGAATGCTTTTGCTTCTACCCATTTGGTAAAATGGTCAATGGCCACAATTAAGAACTTTTTCTGTGAGGTAGAGGGAGGGAAAGGACCCAGGATGTCCATCCCCCAAATGGCGAAAGGCCAAGGGCTGTCGATGGGATGCAGAGGCAAAGAAGATTTGTGGCTAAGTCGGGCATAGTGCTAGCACTGGGGACATGATTGCGTTAACTGCTGAGCATCCTTAGACATGGTGGGCCAATAATACCCTTGGAGCAATACCTTTCTAATGAGTGAATAGTAGGACTCATATGCACCACAGATTCCTTCGTGGGTTTCTCGGAGTATGTAATTTCCCTACTCTGGAGAAACACACTTCGACCAGGGGTGCGACAGGGATTTTCGGTAGAGCTCCCCTCGGTGGACAGAATAGTGGGCTACTTTGGCCTTGTCTTCTGGGAGTGTGCCATGCTCAAGATATTGGATTATGGGCTATATCCATTTCGAGACTACTTGTGTTTTGAAAACTTTAGTGTCCTCTATGTTGGGACTGGTTAGTGATTCAGTGAAATTCATATCTCTAAATGCTTGACTGTTCTCGACTGCGGATTTAGCAAAGTAGTCAGCTTTACTGTTGTCTTCCCTGAGAATCTAGACGATCTTCCATTGGCCTCCGTCCTGCTCGATGTGTTACAAAAGTCGCTTGGCTTTGTCTATATACTTGGCAATGTAGGTATCTTTGACTTGAAATGCTCCGTTGACTTGGTTGACTACTAGTTGGGAATCTAAGTGTATGATGAGGTGTTCGGCCTTGACTTCAGTGGTCAGCTTCAAACCTATGATGAGTGCTTCATACTCGACTGCATTGTTGGTGGCATTATACTCTATGCAAACTGCGTATGGGATATGAACCTTATACGGCCCCCTGAGGATTATTCCTGAACCGGAACCCTGAGCTGAGGATGCTCCGTCAATATAGAGCTTCCATTATGGTATTTTGGTCAAGGCTATGTCTTCTGGAGCCATTTCTTGTACAAAATCTGCTAATGCCTAGGCTTTCATCTGCTGTCGGGGCTCGTAATCAATATCAAACTCACCGAGTAAGACCGACCATTGCACTAGCCTGCCTGAAGTCTCTAGTCTTTATAATATCTTTCACAGCAGGAAACGGGACCGGACCATAATATGGTGAGCTTGGAAGTAGTGCCAAAGTTTTCGGGAAGCATGAACCCCAACCAAGGCTAACTTGTCCAGCATGGGGTATAGAACTTCAGGTACTTGGAGCGTCTTACTGACATAGTAAACAGGGACTTACTGGCTTCCCTCTTCCCTTACCAGTACTGAAGTGATACATTCTTATCCAATAGAGAGGTATAAATATAAGGTCTCATTCGGTATCGGACGGCTGATTAATGGTGGGGAAGACATGAATCTTTTAATTTCTTCAAATGCTGTCTGGCAATCAGCGAACCATTGAAACTTGTCAGAATTTTTGAGAGCTCGGAACAATGGTAGATATCACCTAGCCAAGCAAGAAATAAAACGCCCTAGTGTAGTTATTCTACCATTTAGCTTTTGTATATCGCAGATGCTCTTCAGTGCCTCCATGTTGAGTATGGCTTCCATTTTTTCTGTGTTGGCTTCAATGCCTCGGTGAGAAATCATGAACCCCAGGAACTTGCCTGCCTGGATTCCGAAGACGCATTTATCAGGATTCAACTTGATCCTGGATTGGCTCAGTAACTGGAGGACCCAATCCACTTCCGCTGGGTGATGCTCCGGGTGCTTGCTTTTGATGATGATGTCATCCACATATACCTCTACGCTGGTTCCAATTTGGCTCTGGAGGACTTGGTTCATCATTCTTTGGTACGTGGCTCCATGAGTGATGAAAGATGTTTTCTCCTGATCTTCTTTCTTCATCGGGATCTGGTGACAACCTTAGGTAGCATCTACGAAGCTGTATAAGCTATGGAAAGTGGTGGAATCGACGAGCTGATAAATCATGGGTAACGGGTAGCTATTTTTAGGCATGCTCGGTTGAGGTTGGTGTAGTCTACATACATTCCGTACTTGCCGTTTACTTTTTTAACGAGTACCATGTTGGCTACCCAGTCTGGGTGAGTAACTTCTTTAATGAACCTGGCTGCTAATAGCTTTATCGTTTCCTCGATAATGATCTTCTGTCTTTTGTAGGTAAAAGTTCTTTTCTTCTGTGCTACTGGTTTGGCTCCTGGTTTGATGTTTATGTAGTGACAGGCAATCAATGGATCCATGCCGATGATTTCGGAGTCTTGAGAAGAAAAATCCTCTAAGTGTCTGGTAAGGACTTCCCTTATTGTGTCTTTGACGTTCTGATCAAGGGCATTGCCAATTTTCATAGACTTTCCTCCCCTGATTCTTAATGTCTCCATGCCTTCCACCGGTTGTGGGTCAGCACCTTGCTTTTCAATTTCCTATGCCTCTAAATGAAAAGCCTCCGCTAGAGACTTCATGGTCATCTGATAGCATTGTTTGGCCATTTGCTGATCTCCCCTAATAGTAAGGGTCCCCTTCTTGATCGAAATTTTCATGGTTAATTGTCGGATGTTGGTGACTGCATCTGTTTCGTAAAGTACCGGCTGTCCTATTATCCCATTATAGGCTAGTGGTATGTATGCCACATTGAATGGAGTTCGGACGATTTTTGTTTCCTCATCATCTTGGTTCTCGAATTCTAGGTCTAGATTGACGATCCCCATTGGTTGCACCGTTCCCCCATAAAAACTAATGATGGGGTTCTAGATGGCCTTTAAGTTAGTGATGGAGCCGCCCATAGCTTTGTACGTATTCCAAGATAAAATATTGATAGCACTCCCATTATCGACTAGTAGCCTTTTGACCTGATACTTATTTATGCATGCAGTTATCACCAGGGCATCATAGTGAGGGTGATGTATATGCAAATCATTTTTCGGGTTGAAAACGCTGTCACTTCTCCCAGGTATCGATTTTTCTCCTCTGTTGGGCTTTAAACGTTTCTCGGTGTTTTCTCCTCCTACAATCATGTTAATCATCCCAATCGGCTTTGTCCTAGCTTTCTTTGCCTCAGCTCTGTCACGTTCATGGTTTTCTAGGTTTTCGCATCCCCTCGATGCGTCAGTGAAATTATCAAGCTTTCCCCGCTGCACCAATTTTTCTATAGCACTCTTCAATTCTCTGCAGCCTTTTGTGTTATGGCCATACTCTCGGTGGTACTCATAGTACTGCCCTCCGTCATAAGTAAATCTCTGGCTTGGGCTGATTCTCTTGGCCGATGTAATCCCCACTCCATTCTGCTTGACCCACATGAGGATCTTGGATCGAGAGGTGTTCATAGGTGTATATCTGTCCGCTTCCTTGTCAAATCTATCTACCGGAGTTCTGAAATTCATTTTTAGGAAGCTTGCTCGTCTCTGTTTTGGCCGTTCATCCTTGATCGATGGCCTGTCTTCTTCCATACGCATCCTCCTGTCTTTGTCCATCTTTATCATTCGGACCGCTATCGCCATTGCCTCTGTAAAGGTATTCGGCTCCTTAGTCATTAATTTGTCTTTTAGCTTTCTGAGTCTGGTGCCGTTTTTCAAAGCTTCTATGGCAACTTTATCAACGAGGTGCTTAATCTGCATAGTTATTTTATTGAAATGGTCAAGGTAACTTCATAGAGATTCGTTAGCCTCCTGTTGGCACATCCGCAGGTCATTGATGTTTTTTACGGGAGGGATATTAGTGATGAATCTAATACGAAACTGCCCCGCTAGGTCCTTAAAAGAAGTGATAGAATTCTCCGGGAGCCGATGAAACCATTTTTAGGCACTCTTTGTGAGTGTACTTGGGAAGAATTTGGACATGATTCCATCGTTCACATTCTGGAGCAACATCTTTGTCCGAAAAGCCGATATATGACTGATAGGGTCTTTTGTCCCATCGTACTGATCAAGCTGCGGGATTCTGAACTTACTAGGAATCTCCGTTTGAATTATTCTGCTGACAAACGGAGTTCTTCTATCCATCACCCATTCTTCTTCCTTTCAAGGTTTAGTCCGGGCTTTGTTCATTGCTTCCTCAACCTTTTGCGCTAATTTTGAATCATTAAAAGTTGGGATGGATGAACTACACTCCCCTTCTGGTGCTTTACCCTTCCTTGTGCTCGTCCTTGGGGCTTATCGGGGTGTTGAATTATCATTATTTGGAGCCGGTTTAGTATGCCCGCTCTGTATTATAGCGCTTAGCTGTTGTTGCATTAAGGTTATTTGCGCCTGAATATTTTTTATCATGGCCTCTTTGCTCATTTGATCAAGGTCGAGTGTTTGGGTTACGGTGTTTAGGTTTGGAGTGGTTATTACTGGCGTTTCTAGTAGGCTTGGAAAAGGTATTGAGGGTATTGATCGATGGTGATGTAGCGGAGCGTAGTACGAGATATCTGTGCCCAAGGACGGGTATCTTGGGGTGTTTTCCGAAAGTGAAGGTACATGTTCGGATGAGGCTCCAACATGCTGCAAGGTGGGTGGTGGTATTATTACTGGGAAAGGGTATGAAAGGTCAGTCGAAAGGATAGGTATAGAAGGATTGGTGCCGGCCTCAGGGATTTGGGCTGGAGGTGGGCTAGAAGTCATAGTGAAGGTGTCTTTAGCTTAGCAAGTAAATGAATGGCTTTTCGCAAGGAGTTCCCACAGACGGCGCCACTTAATAATTGATCTCCAGAACTCCTAGGCTAGGCGTCCTGCAAAGCACGAACAAGGGGCAAGGTGAGAGGTGGGGGGAATCCCCACAAACACTTTGATACCTAAGTTAGAGAATAGAAGTAGGGAGAATGTGAGATAGTTTGAATGTATGAAAATGAGATGTCCCCTTATGAGGGGTATAAGGTTCTATATATAGCAATACTCAAATCTGGGAGGAGTTGGATTCCTTGTGGATCAGTGAATCATAATCTTTATAGGAGAGTGTTCCCTCTTCGGTTAAGATTCCTCTTTGAGGTAGTTATTTGGGTGGATCTGTTTGCTTTCTTATCCAAGTGTTCCTATTTAGGGAGGTAGAGAACCCCTAATTAGGTGAGAACATTCTAGATAGTATCATGTATTATTATTATTATTATTATTGTTGTTATTTACTTAATTTAAATTCTTAACCATTAACAATATTTTATTTATAGATCTTTTAATTATTAGCCACTTGTATTATTATTATTATTATTATTATTATTATTATTATTATTTTATTGATATAGATGGCTGGATATGGATTATGCTTTTGCTCAAAAGCAAAGATCACAAAAGTAAAGAAGAAGAAAATGATTAAAAAAATATATTAAAATTTTTATTAGAATTAAAAATTTTTAAAATTAATTAATAAGAATTATTTTTATTTAAATAATATTTTAAATTTGAATCATATTAAATGTTATTTAGATATTTTTATAATTCTATTTAAATAAAATTTAATCAAATAAAATTTAATATATATAAATACTGATAATTTAAACTAAAAAATTTCTTATTACATCTGTAGGATTCAATAAATTTTTTTATTATAAAAATATAGAATTGGGGACCCTTTCGTTTGGCTTATTAGCCTTAATTAATTGATTTGACTTTGATAGTTTTGATTTATAGTATGATTGATTTTGCCTTCTTTTTCTCCTTAGCCTACCATTGTTCATTGTTTGAATGAAACCAAATGTGAAAGCTCTTTAAGGTTTCTAACAACATTGTAAAGGATTTTCCCTCTTTGAACCAAAATGTAAATTCCTAAAATTATAACAATATTTTAAATGATGCAAGATTTTTTATGTTCTAATTTACGGTTAGATTTATAATATATATTTTAAATAATTTATCTCACAAAGATGAGATATATATTTACATATTACAAGTTATTCATTGGATATGAAGATTTTTATTATTATTTGCTCTCCATCTTTACCTTTAATTCTTTTTTATTATTAAATATATTGATTTAGGTTCATATGTTTAAGTTTTCAAATATCATCTCATATTACAATTAGTTTTCTTCTTTAAATTTTAATCAAGTGCTTGGGTTTTACCAATTAGTACTTCAAGTATTAGGTCTTTAATTTAGCACACTCGTTTAATATGATGTAATTAAGTAGTTTAACTTTTATACATCTTCAAAGTCTACGCAATTTTATTTAAATGCTCAAAAAATTATTTTTATAATTAATCTGCAAATTGTATATATTATGTCTATTATTAGTACTATTTAATAAATTATCCTAATATCGCATTTCCATAGTCAATATCTAGTCTTGGATGAACATGCCAAAAAAAAAAAAAAAGAAGTACAATATGTACAAGTAGTTGGGTGCTTGGCATATGTATAATAAATGCCCACATTCATATTCCACAATTTCTTTCATAGTCTTCAAATTATTTTGTTTTTTAAAGTCAAAATCCGCTTTCTTAAGAATTAGTCAATATTTAAAAAAAAAACTATACAAACTTTTGTGTTTTTTTAGAAAACTACTACAGTTTTCTAGAAAACTTTTCTAAATGAAAAAAAAAAATTTATGTTTACTTTGAATATTTTTATAAAAATTTCATTTGAAAAAGTGTTTTTACAATTTTTACAATTTAAAAAAAATGTAAAATAAGTTTTTTTTAATATATAAAATGAAAACTCTATGTTAACACACTCTACTTGTTTTTTTTTTTTAAGTCCTAGAAGACAGACAAAATAAATTCTCTTCTTCTTTATATTTTGGTACGTATGTTTTCTTTTTTTTTTTTTTTTGGAAAAAATGCTTTTTTACTTGATTGATTACTGAGTTTAAATATAGCTTATTGGTTTTGCTTTTGTTTCTTTTGTGGTTGCAGTTGGTGGGTGTTTGAATTGAAAATAGGCACTTGCACAATTGGTGTGCAATTTGTATTCCTTTTGGTATTGACTTCACTTTCATGGTAGGAACAACGGAACCCTGAGAAATATAATGACAAGCAAATCACCACATGCATTTGTCAACAAAATAGTAATGATGCGATAAAAATCTTTAATCATTTTGCTTTGCCTTATGATCGACAGTAGTTCATTTCCCTATATATATATATATATATATATAATTTTTTTTTTAATGTAATTATTTAATGTTATTATAATTAAATTAAAGAAGGGGAGCTGGAAAATATAGAGCTAGTGCTCGATTCATTGATTAGTTCATGGCTGTCAGCATTATTAAATTATAGTTAAGAGAAACTATTGTTAATGGATGGACAATGCATTTCAGGTGAGTTTTTCGTAATTGTATATTGATTAGCTCCAAATTTGTTGTTGATTAAGATCAGAGCACTGGTCTAAGCACTGGCAGCGCAATACATGATAATGGTTTTTTTTTCCCTTCCTAAAAATTGTTTTGCAGAGATACCATGTAATTGAAAGTCTTTAGATAAGATAAGATTTATATACAATATGTATGTGTGGTTTGGTGGTCCAATAAATTGCTAATTAAGTATACAATTCGATAGTTTAGAATGGAAAATTAAGTTCGATAGTTTAGAATAGAAAATTATGTAATTTTAATTAGGAAAATGCAATTTGTGAATGAAATCACATGCAAATTGCTTGAAGTTCCATCTATCTTGTGAACTATACTCATGCAACATCCTGTTTGTTTACCTCTCAGGTTTTTTCTGCATTTGGTAATGTTCAGAATATTGCTATATTCGAGAAAAATGGTGGAACACAGACCTTAATTCAATACCCAAGTATACTTTCTTCTGCTATGATTAATTGTTCATGAGTTCAAATTTTCCATGTCCACATTCCTTCGTTTTCTATAGAAAATCTTGCTTTGTGTTGGAAACTGATTTTTACATTCTGCTTGTCATACTTCAACTGAATATGAATTTTTTTGTTATTTGTTATTGAGAAAGCGGGTTCTCCGCTCTTAATATATTATTTAGTTATTCTAGCTTCCTACAGGAGAAACTTTACTTAAGTCCTCAGATCCTCCTATTCTATGAATTACAGAAATATATTGTGCCTGTGTTTTCTTTGTTTATTTAGATTTGTGTTCGTAACTTGATTTCCCTATCTAATAATCCCCTGTATACTTCTATGTCATTAATTAGCCATTAAACAAATTTAATATTTTTAGTTAATAATTTGTCCTATCTTTATGGCATAATATTTTTATATAATGTACTTGCTGTAACCCATCAAAAAAAAAAAAAAAAAGCTTAAGCTTGGGAAAAGTCAAATAATCAAACTTAGCCTGTAAAAGCTGTATTCTGTCCAACTAAAGTCCAAACCCTCTCTCCCTCTCATTATAGGGAGATTTGCATATTATGAGAATTATTTATTTTTATATTAAATACACATTGTCAGCTAAAGTTCATCAAGTTTCATGGTTACTAAGACTGGGCATGTCTGCTATGTTCTTTAAACTGGTGTCTGGGTCTTTTAGAGCATCTTTCAAATTATTTTCTTAAATCATAATTCATTTTTTTTACTGCAGTACAATTGAACAAGACATACCCTATGATAATTCATGAAACATGTGTAAAACAATTATCTCATTCTCATTCTCATTCTCATTCTCATTTCTTTTATTTATAATGTATATAGTTGTATGTTTATCTACTTGTCAGGTTGCGGAAAGGATTGCTCTATTACTATTTTTACCAAATAATTTGCAAGGTATTTATTTCTTTGACATTTATTCTTAATTATTCACATAAGATGTGATTCGAGTTATCTATTTTAATCATATAACCATATATCTAATGCAGAAATGTTATATTTAAATAAAAAATATATTTAAATAAAATTTCTTATTTTAAATATTATGTTTAAACATAAAACTAATGAGCCAGGTGTCTTTCAATCCTTGTAGATGGATGGAAAGAATAATGAGTGTGAGGATGTAAAAGAATAGTCATAAGTCAATGAAATTGAATTTTTGAGAATCTTATATGAAAGACTTAAAAAAGATCCAAATGAAATACCAAACTTTAAATCAATAGATTGACAACAAATGGGAGAAGAATTATTTTTAGCTAGTAGAGAAAGATATACCGTTGAAAAATTAATAGGAAAGTATAATCGTCTTCATCAAAAGCATAATCAGTTTTTTGAATTACTAGAGCATACAAGTGTTACTTTGTGTTTGCTGCAGAAGTTGTTTGGCAAAAATTTTGATGCGGTAATACACTTATTAATTGAATACTCTTACAATAATTATTTAATATTTAATTTATGATGTTGATTGGAACTCATTTTAAATATATGCTAATATGCAGAAGCATAGAAACTTCAAGAGCTTAAAAAAATGGTTGTAAAAATTATGAATTACTTGGGCAAGTTTTTAGTAAATCAACTGCTACTAGACATCTTCACCATGCATCTATGCAATTACCACCTACTTCAGATGATGAGTGTCAAAATGAGGAAGAATTTCTTAAAAAAGTTCTGCATGCAATTGCGGGTGAAAATTTTGGTACATATAACTAAAAGAAAAGGGCTAATGATGATTTTCCTCTTGGTGAGCTAATGATGATTTCCCTCTTGTTATGTTCGTGTTAAAAAAAGAATCAAAATTATGGACATCCTCTTTTAATGTTATGATTGAAAGAGATTTGGAACTAAAGTAGAGATATATAAATCTCAGAGCAATCAAGTTTCAAGTGCAATTTTGTAAAAAAAATCAATATTTATATTATATTTATGTAAATATTTAGGGTGACATTAATTTTTATCAATTATTATATATTTTTATAGAAATGTTTAGGTGCAATTGATGGTTTTCATGTAGTGGTCTGGTCTCCCGCATCAAAATAAAAGACTTTTCGCAATAGAAAGACAACACTTGTATACTGGTTGGGAAGGAATAAAGAATGACTCTGATGTGTTTCTTGATGCATAAACAAGACAAGGAAATGATTTTCCATTTCCTCAGAATGTTTTTTTTTTAACTTAGTTCTTAATAAGTTGACAAATATTTATAATTAATGATAAACTTTTGTATTGCAAGTTATTACTATGTTGTAGCTGCTTGATATCCAAATATTCTAGGATTTTTGGCACCATATTGTGGTGAAAAGTATCATTTAAATGATTTTCATAGATAAGGAAGAATTACAAAAAAGTATGAGTTATTTAATCATAGACACTCATTATTAATGTGATAGAAAGAGCATTTAGTGTGCTAACAACTAGATTTCCAATTTGAAAGTCCATACCAAACTATCATTTGCAAAGGCAAAAATTAATTGCTATTGCTAAGGTTGTCCATCAAGTGGTTTGAGGTGGGTTAGAAGGTTGGAGGAGAAGATCGCTAGGGTTCAGAAGGTTAATCATGGCAACCAAATCGAAAAACCTTGAAAATTAAAAAAATCTGTTTGGAACTCCGAAAACATTGGGTAGTCTGGATTGGGTAATCAGATTGAGCCTTAAAAATAAATGTTTGAAATGAAAATTAAATTATTTTTAATATATTGGATGTAGCCCATTACAAAAAAATTAGGGTCCAACCCCTTACAAAAGCCATTTGTGCACAAGGCCTTTAGCCCAAAAATAAAATATCTTGTCTACTTAGTTAATTTCTATTCAAAGCTCCTAAATTCAATACTTTGGAGTCCTAATTCAGTAATTTAATGTCTATTTCTATTGAATTAGGAGTCTTAATTCAATAATTAATGCTAAACTAAAATATACAAATATGTTCTATTTTGTTTTACAAAATATAATTCCCTCAACAACAAAAAAACTAGGGGAATTTGACTATCTCTCAGTATTCACTAGAATTAAGTAGTCTGCACAAACCAAAAAATAAGGCAGACAGTAATTGTATTCACAGAAGTCGATCAAATTAAGGCAGGCAGTTCACTAATTAACAAAAGAAGATGAACCTGCAAAATAAAAAATGGCAAATCAACTGAAGCATAACGTAAAAAATATAACTAAGTAACAATTGAATGTCCATTACAAGTAAACAAGTGAGGCTCAAAATTAAATTTTCATGTTGCTGGATGAATGCAAACTTAATTTCTAGCAACAAACTACAAACTACTCTCTACCTAAGAAACACTAAGTTGTGCATTCAACTAAGTGTCAAAGAATTTAGTGGAAGCTTTATCATTGCCTTATATAGACTATAACTAACATAGGTAATAAATTATTTGTGTTGCAAAACTTAACCTTACTACTTAGTCTCATCCACAAAATCCACTTAAGGGTTTATAAACCATAATCAAAACCCTAATAAATGATGGAAGTAGATTTAAAGATATGCCAATACAAATAAGGCACATAAGTGTCACATATTGAAATCTTAACACAATACAACAAAATGAGCATAGGTTTAATAATGCCAGAGCATATGAAAATCATAAGTTCACAATATACAACAATAAGCAAACCATCAATCACCAACTAGTTCAGTTGAAACAAAAAGGTGAAAGAAGTTTAGAAAGTGTGTTATTGAGTGGTTAGCAAAATCAAGACATGATAGAGATCATTCATTCCACATCAAGATCTAATTAATGGGACTGTAGCTCCAATGCCAATTGGAGGGAGGTCTGAGAAGAAATATAGAGAAGACAATGAGATACAAAGTAAAATTAAGTTCATTTAAAAACATTTAAAGCAGAAACTAACATATGTGATTGGCCTTTTTCAAATTCTTTTAATTCATAAATGTTTTCTTCAATAGACATAGAAATATTTGGAGTTTTAATCCAATCTTGAACACATATCAATGGTTCAACCAGTTTTGAAGTTAAATTACTCCTGAAGGCATTAAAATTCATCCACTAGTGCTAAAAAGTAGATTATAAAGCAACTATAGAAATTGGGATGGCCAAAATATCATGAGAAATTTTGGAAAAAGCAGGGAATCTTTTTGCATTTAATCTCCACCATTTCAATATATTAAAATTTCCATCTTTTTCCATTTCAACGCATGACTCAGATAAATAAAAGTCAAGTTTGCTTTTCTTGCTTCCACCCATTCCGCTCTTTAATTTATGCTACTTAAAACTAGCTTTTAACACCAACATGGATTTGAAACTTGATTGCACATCAAAATGAGTAGATTGGCTTTCACTAGTCATAGAAATATCATTAGTTAAAGCAGCAGATTCATGAATAGATTGCCCCTATTCATATAATCATTATAAAATTCATAAAAAGTAGATTTAACATTAATGAACAAGTTCCTACTAATCAGATCACCATAAATAGTGTTCAAAGAAAATTCCAAATATTCTAATTTGTACTATGGATCTAGAACATTATAAATAAAAAAAGGAAGTTCATTTTCTTTAAATCTCCCTAATACTTATTAAACTTTGATTTCATATTTAGTCCCATTGACCTTACAAACATATCATCAACAGTCCTTAAATGATTTAGAAGGCAGAATAGATTAGCAATCTCAGAAAAAATTAATTTAAAGTGATATAATAAGAACCTGAGATTCTCAAAGTCATTTTATACAAATGCTATAAAAACTGAAGTAGATTGTTGGCACATTACTAGTTATAAAAGTCAAGCACATTATCACTAAGGTCTAATCGAAGAAATGATTCATTCTTTTCATATTATTTTAAAAATTTTCTTATAAATGCAAACAGATTTGAGCATCAAGTATGTGGTATTCCACCGGGCTAGCACATTAAAAGAGAGAGCACATTTAGATTCAATATCAAGCAAATAAAAAAAATCTTTGAATTTTCTTAATCTAAATGATGAATTTCTATTGTATTTTACCACCTCCCTTACTTTCTTTATAGATGTGCTCAATTCCTTTAGGCCCTTATTAACAACCAAATTTAGAATATGAGCCATACATCTAATATGCACATATTTCACTTTAATGCTACTGAATCCCTAACTTAATAATTTTTTTTAAAAAAATGACATTACAGTATCATTGGAAGCAATGTTATCAAGAGTGATAGTACACATGTTTTTTAAACTTGACACCAACAATGAGTTTTTTAGTGCCTTAGCAATATACTCACCCTGATGTGAAGAAATGGGCACAAATGTAATTATTTTCTTATGAACCTTCCACTCATTGTCTATAAAATGTGCAGTAGTGCATATATAGTTTATTTTTTGGATAGAGATCCAAGAATCAGTGGTAAGACACACTCTCTAATAGTTAGTTTTAAAAAAAATTTTTAATTTTAGTCTCTCTTCAATAAAGATTTTGAAGATATCCTTAGTAATAGTCTACTTATATAGGATTTTGAAATAAGGGCATGCAACATTCATAAGGTTTCTAAACCCATTCCCTTCCACAAATCTAGCAGGCAACTCATATGAGGCTATCATTTTTGCTAATGCATTTCTAATCAAGTCCTGGTCAAATTTCCAAGTTCCCATAACTCCTAAATTAGATTCACTTTCAGTAGCCAAAGCATTGGATGCATGTTAAAAAGTGAAAAGTTATTTTTAAAGGATGAAGTCTTCTATTTTTTTTGTTCAACACTACAAGTAGAAGCAAAATATATGTGTTTAACTCTAACAATTGTATCACCTTCTTTAATTTATTTAAAATGCTCCCAAACTGTAGATCTAGTTTCAATCTGCTTCCTTTTTTTTTTTTTACTAGTAGCCTGTTGTGAAGAAGGGACAAAGTGATTATTGACCTTAACAATGATTAATCTTGATTTTGATTTTAACAAACTTAATTTTGAGCATTTAATATGTTTTTTTTAAGTGTGTATAAGTTAGGACTCATTTGGAAGTCAAAATCATAAGGAAATATCAAAGAAAATTCACTCTAAATAATGGTTATGAGCAAGGTCATGATTGGGATCAAGACTAGAATGAATTTTCTAAATTCATTAAATTTTAGTACAAATCCTACTTGAGACTAAACATATCCCAGCCGGGACAAACTTCCTTCAAAAATTAACCAAAGAAGCAGTGCATATCCTAATTGGGACTGAGCATATCTCGACCAGGACCAGGCAATCCCGCTTGGGATCAAGCTACTTGATTAGGACCAACTTTAATAAATTTTTAAATTTTAATATAGTATATATCCTGATCTTAATCTTGATAGGGATAATGCCCTTTACCAGTGTAGGAATTCAGATACAATGGCTATAATGGTTATATTTTTTATGTCCTGACTAGGACTGATGAAATCCTAATTGGGACTAGAGTAATTACAACTTAAAAGTCCAAATTTCATTGAAATGGACTTTAAATTTGTTGGGAATGAAATTATTACTTCAAACAGCTATAATTAAATTGCTTAAATATAAATATAACCTCTAAAGATCATTTTAAGGTTAAGAAATTTATCTATTATTTATACACTCTCAAGCATTCAATTAAGCTCTTTAAATTCTCTCTAAATTCATTTTATATTTTTATAACTCTTGAGAGAGTTGGTGAGTATTAGAATAGAAATTCTTATTCTTCTATTTTCTAGGGTTAAGAAAATAAGAAGTGAGATTCTATTCTAAAGGAATTGGTTTAAGTGTTTAACCATTAAAACACTTGGGAATTTAGTTTTAGTATCAACCATTAAAAACACTTGTGAATTGATTTTTGAGTGAGCCTTGAAAACTCAAGTTATAATATTGAAGAGTGAGCCATAAGAATCTTGTGTGATCTTAATTTTATGAATAAGATTATAAAGATTGAAAATCCTAACTTGAGGATAAGTTAGGTGAAGATGTAGGATTATTGAGAATTTGAACTCTTTAATTCTTTATATTCATCATTCTTCTTTCTCAGTATTCTTTTAATTCTTACTAGAATTCTTTTAATTTTTGTTGTTGTTCGATAGCCTTATTAACCCTCCCTTTATGGCACTTTTAATTAGTATCAAAGCTTGGATTTTAGGAACTTAATTGCTATAATACAAGATCATAGGGAGTGAACTTCAAAATTTTTCTTCACTTAGACCATTCTTTGATGGTAGTGACTATCCACATTGGAAGTTCAAAATGGAGCTATATTTAGACAATGATCCTATCAAACTTTAGAATGTAGTCCTAAAAGGTTAGGAATCACCTAAAAATATCATTGATGGTATGGTAACTACTCTAGCAAGAAGTCAATGGAATAATTATCAAAAGGAAGAGAATCATAAAAATAAAAAGACAGTGATCACTCTAGTCTTTTCCATGTCAAGAGAAGAAGGAGGCAAGCTTCAACATTACACTTTGGCTAAGGAAATGTGGAAGACCTTAGAGAATTATTATGAAGGTAATATACAAGTAAGAAGCAAGAAGGTTCAACTTTATTTGTATAAATATGAACTCCTTAAAATAAAGCCTCAAGAATCAATTATACAAATGACAAACCATCTCAATGCTCTCCTCACAACTCTCAAAAAACTTGAAAAACATTTCTCTAAGAAAAAAGTGAACAACAAAATTTTAAGAATCCTACCTAAGAAGGATTGGGAATCTCAGGTCACTTCTATTGAGGAAGCTCAAGACCTCTCTACCCTCTCAACTGATGTGCTTATTGGAAAGCTCCTTACACATAGCTTACAATTAAGCAAACAGGTAAAGAACAATACTAGAAGGAAGAGAAGAAAAGAGTATAGCATTAAAGGTTGCACAAGAAGAAATTAAAGATAATAGTATTGAAGATTCTAGTGATGAAGATGGTGATATTGCCATATTCACTAGGAACGTCAATAAGTTATTGAGAAAGAAAATTTTCTTAAGAAAAAAAGGCTTCAACAAGAAGTACGAAGGATAAGCCAAGAAGAAAACCAAAGAGGTTACTTGCTATGAATGCAAAAAATTCGTTCACATTCAAAGTGAGTGCCTCAAACTCAAATTCAAGAATAAAGGAGTAAAGGAGAAAAGAAAGGCTTTCAAAGCTACTTGGGATGCCTCCTCTGAATCTGAAGATGAAAAGTAATAACAATAAGCAACTAACCTTTGCTTCATGGCTCTTAAAGACAAAAATGAGGTACCATCCACTTTTTATTCTTCTTTTGATGATTGTGATGATGATGATGATGAGAGCTCTATTGTGTGCAAACTCTTGCTTAAATGAAAAAGTATTCTTTTTAAGAAAAAACATTATAAGTATTAGTTAACTAGCTTAATCAAGGAATTTAAAAATTTTAAAAATGAATTTTCTAATCTTGTTAAATTAAATGATAAAATTGCTAGTGATTTAAAATCTTCTAATTCCTTGGAAGAGCAACTTAAAAAACCAAGTGATAAAGATCATAAGCTTTCTAATGAGGTATTAAAATTGAAAAATTCCATTTCCAATTCAAAAAAGGAAAAGAGAGTTTAAATAGTCTACTTGACTTTCAAAAACTCTATGGAAATACTCATGGACTTGGATATGAAAATGGAATGCCTTTGTCCTCATAATCATCTTATATTAAATTTGTTAAAGCCTCACATGATTCCACTCCTTCTACCTCCAAGCCAAATGAGACTCAAGTTTTTAAAACTAAAAGGTCTTATGTGTCAAATGATAAAGGAAAGTCTTATAAGACTCAACCTCTATTAACACAAAGAGGTAAGGTTTAAACTAGAATATCACAACCTAAACATGCTTACATGTACACTAGACACATACTCTTAAGCATATTACACAACACAATGCTCCTAAACATTTTACACAAACCTATCAAAATACACATTACCATTGTTAATGTATGTCTCACACTATGACTTAAAAGAGTTATAGGAAGCACATACCACCACAACACGAAAGGCATGCTTCATACATTAAGAAACCATATTCTCCTGGAAGAAATAAATTTACAAATGTTGAATATTTTTATTGCATGACTAAAGGTCACTCTAGCAATGTATCCTTCTATCATAAACTACATTTGCAATTGCTACCTTTGGATTACTTTGAGACTAACAAACCTAGACTAATTAAGGTTTAGGTTCAAAAGAGTATTTAAATTATTTTTTATAGTTGTACTTGAAGTCCACAAAAATAAAAAGCAAGTGGTATCTTGATAATGGATGTTCAAGACATATGATGGGAGATAAAGAGCAATTCAACAAGCTTAATGCTAAGGATGGAGGATATGTCACATTCAAGGACAATACAAAAGGAAAGATTATTGGCATTAAAGAAATTAGTAATCCTTAATCCTTATCTATTCATCATGTGTTGCTTATTGATGGTCTAAAACCTAATTACTCAGTATAAGTCAATTATGTGACATGGGAAATAAAATGACTTTCTATCCTAGAAATTGCTTTATGAGTAGCCTTGATGAAGATAAAATAATTTTTAATGGTGAAAGAGTAGATAATATCTATGTTATTTATTTGAATAACATTGATAACAAAGACATCAAATGTTTAATGTCTATTTCCCATTACACATGGACATGGCATAAAAGGTTAATTCATGCAAACTTTGAGCTTTTGAATGATCTTTGTAAGAATGAACTTGTGATTGGCTTATCCAAACTTGAATTCACTAAGGATAAACCTTGTAATTATTATCAAATGGGAAAACAATCCAAGTCTTCATTTAAGATCAATAATGTAGTGTCAACTTTTAGGCCACTTGAACTTATACATATGGATTTGTTTGGACCAATTAGAGCTATTAGTTTAGGTGGAATGCACTGTGCATATGTATTGGTTGATGATTACTCTAGATACACTTGGGTATGTTTCCTTTCTCATAAGAGTAATGCTTTTAAACCTTCTAAAAATTTCTTAAAAAGAGTTAAAAAAAAAGGTTTTTATATTTCATTGATTAGAAGTGATCATAGAACTGAATTTGAAAATCACTTTAAAATCTTTTATAATGAAAATGACATTTCATTACATTTTCTTCTCCTGGAACTCCTCAATAAAAATGGAGTTGTTGAAAAGAAAAATAGAACTCTTGGGTAAATGGCTAAAACTATGCATATACTTTTGGGTGGAAGCCATTAACACATCTTACTACATTACAAATATAGTATTTAAAAGATCAATTTTGAATAAAACTTCTTATGAGCTTTAGAATAATAGAAAACCCATAATATCATATCTAAGAGTATATATATGCAAGTGCTTTTATATTGAACACTAATGATAATCTTAGGAAATTTGATTCTAAAAATGATAAAGGAATTTTCTTAGGCTATTCTACCTCTAACAAAGCATATAGAGTCTTTAATAAGAGAACTCTAGTAGTTGAAGAGTCAATGCATGTTGTATTTGATGAATCAAACTCACTTGATCCTAAAAAGGATGTTCGTAGTGTTAATAACAATGTAAGTGAGCTTGTGGATGAAAATAGTCAAGAAGAAAATGATAAGAAGCCTTTAGAGCTTGAAGATCTTAGAAAAGAGGAAGATGAGAAGATGCCTCAACCCACCTTAATGGATGATCTTCCAAAGGATTGGTAATTCAAGAAAGCACATCTATAAGACCTTATAATTAGTGATACTATACAAGGGGTAACTAATATGTCTAAACTTAAATCAATTGTTAATTTGGCCTTCATTTCTTAAATTGAACCAAAAAATATTGATGATGCATTGAGTGATGAATTTTGGGTCCTTGCTATGCAAGAAGAGTTAAATTAATTTGAAAGAAATAAAGTTTAGACCTTAGTTCCTAGATCGAAATATCATCCTATTATAGGTACCAAATAAGTATTTAGAAATAAGATGAATGAACAAAGTGTCATAACTAGGAATAATGCAAGACTTATAGCCAAAGGTTATAATTAAGAAAAGGCATTTATTATGACAAAACCTTTGCCTCATTGCAAGATTAGAAGCTATTAGAATACTAATTGCATTTTCATCATTCATGAATTTTAAACTCTTTTAAATGGAAGTTAAAAGCACATTTTTAAATGGTTTTATTGAAGAAGAGGTTTATGTTGAACAACCTCTGAGTTTTGAAAGTTTTGATTTTCCTAACCATGTTTTTAAGCTTTCAAAAGCATTATATGGATTAAAACAAGCTCCAAAAGCTTGGTATGAAAGATTGAGCAACTTTTTATTAAAGAAAGGTTTCTCTAAAGGAAAAATAGACACAACTCTTTTTATAAAGAAATCCAAGCATGATATACTTCTTATGCAAATATATGTTTATGATATTATTTTTGGTGCTACTAATCATTGTTTGTGTGAGGAATTCTCTAATTTAATGCAAGGAGAATTTAAGATGAGTATGATGGGTAAACTCAAATTCTTCTTTGTACTACAAATCAAGCAATGCAAAGATGGAATTTTCATCAGTCATATCAAATATACAAGGGACATTCTCAAGAAGTTTGGAATGGATAAATTCAAGTCAAACAAAACTCCAATGAGCACCATTACCAAACTCAACAAGGATAAGAATGGCAAACTGATTGATGAAAAGCAATTTAGAGGTATGATCGGATCCTTTCTCTATTTAACTATAAGTAGACCCGATATCATGTTTGTTACATGCTTGTATGCTAAGTTTTAATCTAGTCCTAGAGAGTCTCATTGGAATGTAATCAAAAGAATTTTCAAATATCTTAGTGGAAGTTTGCATTTAGGACTTTGGAATCCTAGGAATTCTTCTTTTGACTTGATTAGTTATTCAGATGCGAACTTTGCCGGTAGTTTGTTAGATAGAAAGAGCACTTTCAAAATTTGCCAATTAATAAAATAATGTTTAGTTTCTTGGTTTAGTGAAAAATAAGTTTTGGTTGCCTTGTCCACTGCTGAAGCTGAATATGTAGTAGCAAGTCTTTTTTGTTCATAAGTTTTATGGCAAAAACAACAACTAATGGACTATGGTATTCACATTGATCGCATTCCTATCAAATGTGATAATACAAGTGCTATAAACTTTAGCACCCCATTCAACATTTAAGAACTAAATATATAGACATTAGACATCATTTTTTGCATTATCATGTTGAAAATGGTGATATCTCACATGAATTTGTTGATACAAATAATCAACTTGTAAATATCTTCACCAAATCTCTCAATGAAGAGAGAATGAATTTCATTAAGCATGAACGTGACATGATTGATGGTTCTTGTTTATCTTAAATGTTTAATTGCTTTATTAACAATTGGATTGTTTAAATTCGCAATTTCATGTGAAATCATAATGTGCTTATTAATTGCTTTGATTATTTAGTCAATTGTCTTGTCTATGTTTAATAATTGTTATGATTTTGATTTTAATATTTTTTGTAATAAATTAACTATGGATTTTTCATTTATGTATGTTTATTTTTTAAAATTGGTTTTCTATTCTTGCAAATTAATAATTATTGAAATCAAATCAATTAATTATTTTATTGCAAAATAACTCCCTCTTTAAATAAATTTATTTTAAATTCTCTTTTAATATTTATCTTTGTCTTTAATTAAATTCAAATTATATGTGCATTAATTTTTAAGGACTTAATTGCATAATTTTTAAACTTTTAAGGGTCTGTCAGGATCTTGTCTTGCTCAATACCTCTCCTATCTCGATCGAGACTCAAATTTATCTATTTCTATCAAAGAAAAAGTACAGATCCCAGTCTTGATCCTGCTCAAGATCAGACTCAGGACATGCAGTCCTAACTAGGATGAGTGTATGTCCTGCCCGGTATCTGTAGCTTAACAAAACTAGGATTTTGTACTTTTGACACCTCTTTGACTATCCAATCTCAATCAAGAATGAATTTTGAGGTTCCTATTCAATTCTAATTCAAAATTTGAATTCTCTATAACCCAAATTTCTTTTCTATAAATACTCTTCTATTTTACTCTCTATTATTCACCACTTTTTCTTTAAATTCTCTACATATCTCTTCTTCTTTAGCTTTTTTTAAGCAAATTTTTCCTTGCTCATCAATGACTCCCAAGAAAGCTATCAACCTTCCCCCTTCTTCTACTTCTTAAGAAACTTCCTCCAAGAACGACAAGCTAAAAAAATCCCATTCTCCTCAATCCTATACTACTCAGGAGTTTAAGAAAAGAGTTTCTTAATTTCAAAAGATAAATTTCATTCCTCCAAGATTCATGCATGAATATACCCTCAATAAACTTGGTTGTTATGAAGAAATGAAAGAACTTTTGGCTAATATAGGTTTATTTAACTATGCTTTCAATCCTTTGCCTTCTTATTAATCTTTACTTGTGGAATTTCTTTCTTCATATACTCTTCATTCCATAAAGGTTGATGAAGACAATCCTTACTTCTCCATGCACTTTAAATTAGGTGGGAGAGATAGATTCATGACTAGCCAAGAGTTTGATACTCTCTTTGGATTCACTTATGAAGGACATGTTTAAGTTATAGGAAATTGGCATCTTTCAACCTTTTAGAGTGAAATTTATACTCCTCAAGCTCTAAATTTCTCCACCGGACATACTAAAGCCTCTCACTTAAAATCCAAAGCTCTATGGTATGTGCACTGCTTTATTACCTATTCAATTAATGGTAGAGGTTTGTCTAATGAAACTCTTTCTCAAGATAATCTCTTTATCCTCTATTGCATGATGCACAAAGTACAAATAGCCTTAAGAAGATTTATGCAATAACTTTTATAGCTCATTAGTGATAGGCTCACCAGTGCTATTTGTGTTAGTGGGACTATCACAAAATTAGCACAACACTATGGCATTGATCTTGATGTTTTGCATTCTATCAAACCCATTCTTCTTGATGAAATTTTCATTAAACACTCTAAACAATTTTCCTCTATTGATGATACTTGGGTTTGGAAGCATGATATTGGTGAAAGTGAGTATATTGATGCTTTATTCAAGCAATTTAAAGATTTTGAAGATCAAGGAGATGAAGAAGTTGAAACTCAAACCCAAGATACTCCCTAAAGGAAAAGATAAAAAAATAAAAGAACTTCCTAAGGAGCTCAAGCATTTAGAGATGAAAATCAATGGGTTGGACAACTATTTGATAGAATGAGCTTAATAGAAACTAATTTCAATGCTTGATTTGATCAAGTGGATGCAAACATAGCTCATCTTCAACATGATGTCCATTATCTCTATGAAGAATAAGGCTATTCTTGTTCATATACACCTTTCCCTCATCCTCCTCCACCTCCTCCATAAGATTAGATATATTTTTATGTGTTTTTTTTTTTTTTTTTTGTTGGTTTCTATTTGGTTTATTTTTCATAAATTTATGGTTTATGAGCCTTGTATTGTTAGTTTATGCCAGTTGATGTTTAGTTTATTTTTTGTTTTCTTTTAGTTTCTAAGCTAATAACTGTTAGTTTGTATCTAGTTTACAATTGATATTTTAATATTACTATAACTCTATCCTTTTATTAATGAAATTTTAATTCTATCTTAATTATCTTTTTGCATTTTGAAAAAAAGGGAGAAATAGTTGAGTTTATTTATTATCATATTTTTTATGCATGCATTATTTAATTTTTTTATTTATGTTTGGTTATTTATGTTTAACATAATTTTGTTTATGCATGCATTATAAGAGTGATTTTTTTTTTTAACAAAAGTCCTTATTTTCCTTACTTTTTTAAAAATTTGGAAAGAAGTCTTAAGAATTAATTCATATTATTTTTCAATTGGTATCAAGATGGACATGACTATTAGATATTCTTAGTTTTGGTCTATCTTGTTTTCATTATTTTAGTTCTTAGTCTTTTGTTTCCTTTTAGTCTCTTTCTAATTTATGTCTCCCTAAGCTTTACATGATCATGTGAAATATGTACTATGTTTGTGATGTATCAAAGTAGTACCACGTGCATTGCAAGTGCTACTAGTTTTATTTAAATGATCATGTTATCATGTTTATTTTTTATTATTGGCATATTTTTGCAGTATTAGGCCTTGATATTCACTTTGTTTCTTTTTTAAATTTATATTTTTTATTATGTCCAAAGGGAGAGAAATAAGGAAATAAATTAAAATTTTTTCACTCCTTAAAATTATTATTT
This sequence comes from Mallotus nudiflorus, assembly GCA_947683625.1. NCBI lineage: Eukaryota > Viridiplantae > Streptophyta > Magnoliopsida > Malpighiales > Euphorbiaceae > Mallotus > Mallotus nudiflorus. The sequence goes on along the minus strand of CANTUR010001353.1, from coordinate 128,390 downwards.
TTATGATATGCATAAATTAAAGGAGAGTTACATATTCTTAAGAAAAATTCCAATCATCACACACTTCACTTTATATTATTTTATCAAACTCCAAATAAGTTTGTCAAAATAAAAAATAGGAGATTATTGACCTAAGCAATGATCACTCTTGATTTTGATCTTAATGAACTTAGTTTTGAGCATTTAATATGTTTATTTTAAATATATATAAATTAGGACTCATTTGGAAGTCAAAATCATGAAGAAATATAAAAAAAATCACTCTGGATAATGATCATGAGCAAGGTCACGATCGGGATCAGGAATAGGATGAATTTTCTAAATTCATCAAATTTTAGTGCAAATCCTGCTCGGGATTGATAAAGCCTGACCAGGACAAGCTTCCTTCAAAAATTAACCAAAGATGTTGTGCATATCTCGAGCACTGGTCCCAACCAGGACTTGGACCTAGATAGGGACCAGGTAGTCCCGCTCGAGATCAAGTTACTCCCACCCAGGATCAAGCTGCTCGATCGAGACCAACTTCAATATATCTTCAAATTTTGATACAATACATATCTCGATCTTAGTCCTGACCAGGACAATGCTCTTAACTAGTGCAATAATTCAAATACAACAACTATAACGACCATGTTTTTTAATGTCCTAATAAGGACTAATGAAATCTTGACTGGAACTAGAGTAATTACAACTCAAAAGTTCAAATTTCATTCAAATGGACTTTGAATTTATTAGGAATGAAATTATTACTTTAAACAACTATAATTGAATTGCTTAAGCATAAATACAACTTCTGAAGATCATTTTAAGGTTAAGAAACTTGTCTATTGTTTATACACTCTCAAAAATTCAATTAAGCTCTCTAAATTCTCTTTAAGTTCATTTTATATTTGTATAACTCTTGAGAGAGTTAGAATAGAAATTTTTGTTCTTTTATTTTCTGAGGTTAAGAAAAGGGAAGTGAGATTCTATTATAAAGGAATTAGTTTAAGTGTTTAGCCATTAAAACACTTGGAAATTCGATTTTAGTGTGAACCACTAAAAACACTTATAAATTAGTTTTTGAGTGAGTCTTGAAAGCTCAAGTTATAAGGTTGAAGAGTGAGCTACAAAACTCTTATGTGATCTTAATCTTGTGAATAAGATTGCGGAGATTGAAAATCCTAACTTGGAGATAAGTTAGGTAGAGACGTAGGATTATTGAGAATCCGAACTCCTTAATTCTTTGTGTTCATCATTCTTCTTTCTCAACATTCTTTTAATTCTTACTAGAATTCTTTTTTTTTTTTGTTCAAAAGCCCTATTCACCCCCTCCCCAAGGCACTTTCAATGATGTTCAACAAAAGCATTAGGTTGCTACTGAGTGTTTTGGGATGCTTCGACTATATTTATAAGATCACCAATAGTAGCAGTACTGCTATTGGCATCACCTGGAGTGTCCATCTATATATTCAAAATGAAGAACAACATAAAATGAAACATAATAAACCAGCAATTGTCAAAATAGAGTTACAAAATAATAACTTCACATAATTACTACCATATTAACACAAAGAAACATTAAACAATTAGAAAAATTCAACTCTATTTATTAAAATTTCAATATTATATACATATATAAGTTATATTTGTATTAAAAAATTTCACACAATTATATAAAGTAATTATTATTTTATAAACTATAAAATAATAATCAAAATTTATATTAATTTACTTATATTAATTAGAAATATTTTAAAATATTTTAAAAAATATAAATTATTTAAGTTATATTATATAAGTTAAAATATTAATTTACTTATATTAATTAGAAATATTATAAAATATTTTAAAAATATAATTTATAAAGTATATTAATTTACTTATATACGTTATATTAATTTTAAAAATATTTTGTATAAAAAAATTAAAAAATATCAATAGAAAAACAAATTGCACAAAAATTAGATCAACAAGAAGATCACTAAACAAATGTGTTTCACAAACAAAAATTGTAAATTTAACTAATTTTTACAGAAATATACCTATGTTCTCTTTTCCACCAAAGATCAAAGGGTCAACAATCACCAAATTATCATATTAATCGAATTTATGGTCTCCACCTTAAGGGAATGTGATTAAAATTGCAGATTTGAACATATAAATACAAAAAAGCAAAAAAAAGTTAACTCCTTTTTTACATATCAAAAACAATTTCTTTATGAAAATTCATAGATTTCATGGATCTAAGATTAATAGGAAATAAAGAACTAAATAAAAACACTTAAGAAAAACAAATCTCAGTTTGGGAAACAACAAAGTTAGGTTGTTCTTTCTGTAAATGGAAGGATTTCTAATGATAGTAGCTCTAATAGAAAGAGGGGAGCCAATGTCTTCTCCTTTTTAAGTGAAGTATTGAAGGTTCCAGAAGTAATAAACATATGAGAGGACACAACACAAGATAGGTGAGAGGACACAACAATTAAAGCATGAACAAATTAAGGAAAGTGAGTAGATAGAAGTTGAGTGGACACTAGATTAGTAGAGTTTGAAATGGGGATAGGAGAAGAGATGAGAATGAGGGAGGTGGAGATTTTTTTAGAATTTTGAATGCGGGGTTGAGAAATGAGAAGAGAAGTTTACGATGCTTTTATACTTAGGGTTAGGATTATTAGAGTTAAAAGTAGTGTGAAGCAATGACATCGTTTATATATATAATGTAATGCTTTCACTTGAATTTTTCAGCTATTTGTTTTTTTTTTCTTTTATATAATGCTGCACTATTGACTTTACCCCTTTTGTTACTTTTATAAGAGAGTGATTGCAGTGGTCCCAAAAAAAGTGAAGCAAAAAAAGGGGGGGGGGGGGGGGGGGGGGGGGGGGGGGGGGCCTTTACAAAATCTATGACATTTTTTTTTTCGTGAAGCATGCCATAAATTTAGTTTCAATGGCTCTGAACCTTTCATCATTTTATAATTGGGGCTTTCCTTATTTTTTTTGTTATATATATATATATATATATAATTGTTGACGTGCTTCTTCTGTTGTGGATTCTAAATCAAAGTTCAATACAACAACCCAAACTAAAAATATTTTATATGTTTTTTGGGTTGCTATTCTTGTCTTTGCCTGATTGGGGCTATTGAATTTTGGTGCTTCTGCGTTCTAGTTTGGTTAAGTTAATATGCTGTCTTGGCTCCTTTTTTTTTAATATTATTGTTTGTGAATTCTATCCAAAGAATTAGCAACATTTTATAATGAATATATGTAATTTTTTATTGTTTGGTGTTGTTGTTCTTTAGTTTGGTCACTGCTGCTCTTGATCTCTTTATATATATATAAATAAAAAAAAAAGGAAGTTGCACATTATATAAATTGTGCCAATTGAAGATAATTGGATATTTATTCTATAGAGCTTATATTTATGGTTGGTTTGGTGTTTTTCTTTACATTGAAATTTTATGAACCCATAAATAATGAATTATATTATATACAAACTGTTCTTATAAAGCTGAACTATTCGTTTAATTAACTATGGCACATTCCATATATTCTTATATAATAATAATGTAATATTATAATTTTGTTGTAAAAAAACGGGCTTCATAATATTCCATATTTTTTTATTATGTTTTTTTTTTTTACATTTCAAATATTATTGCTTTATAGGATCAAAGGGAAGTAGATTAATTTACACCATATTTTGTAACAAACAAGGCTGGGAAGGTACCCTTCTCTTTCTCTCATTTTTTTTTATTTTTGATAATTGATACAATATTTTCTTTCTTTTGATTCTAACTTCCCTTCTCTTTCTCTCATTTTTTAATTTTTGATAATTGATACAATATTTTCTTTCTTTTGATTCTAACTTAGGTCTTCTTGATATAAAATTTTTGGCATGCTATGGTGACTATATGGTTGTCCATGTTGTGTTTGTGGTTGGGGGTAGATAATTAATCATCAACACTATGCATAGGTTATTGAATATCCCTTAAAATCTCTCTTTTTCCTCATTTGTAAGAAAGTAGCTATTAAACTTGTTCTATTGTAAAATAATACTGAAAGAATAGAAATAATATGATGATGCTATTGTAAAATACACTTGAACTTGTTATCTTGCATTTTCTTCCTAAAAATTTTAACTTTTAAAAAATACCATAGAGGTTAGATGTTTTTAGAAATTGAAAAAAAAAACTAAAACTAAAAATGACTAGATAGTTGTAAGGTTGTCCTGTTCTACATTCTTCTCAATTCTAAAATACTGTTTCATTTCACATTGATATGCTCTAAAGGCTTGCAAAGATGGGTTATATCAACCTTGGCCAAGTGAAAACTAATAAAGAGATAAACGAATAGATAGTGGTGAAGAGGCTATTGAATCTAGTCTTTTAAATGATCCAAATGGAGAATTTACTAATATAAATGAAGTGAATGATGAACTTTCATTGGATGAACTGGAAATTGAATCAAAATCAGAATAGGAAGATGAAGATGGACATAAAGAAGACAATGAACTTGAAGATCTATAATTTGGCGATAGTAATTATTAATTTTTCCTAAATTATATATGTTTTGGTTTTATTCCTACTTAAACTTGGTTTTGGTTTTTTTATTAATTATTAATTTAATATTTGATTTAAGTTATGTTATTTTGAATTATTAAATATAGATGTTGGAGTTTCTAAGATTATTTTAATCATATTTAGATTTATTAATGTCCTTTGTAGTTTGTCAAAGTTATTAATTGTTGAGATAGGTGTGGTTTTAGGATTTATGTTATACAATTTTATGCTTGTTTATTCCTTTACTTGGAGTGTTAGGCTTCATATTTACTTATTATACAATATGCACTTTGTCATAAGTCATGTGCAAGGCTGACTTAAATGTAAGTTATTGTACAAACCTTTTAAACTTGTTAAAAATTCATAATTTAGTGTTTTTATTTGATAAGCTTCTATTTTATAATTCATGTGTAAGGTTGATGTAATTTTTTTGATAAATTTGTAGACATGGCTTGAGGTAAAGGTACAGGAATACAAAGACGAGGTATAAGTCATAGTGGTAGACAATCAAGTGTATAGTATAGTAATCTTACACCATCTCCCATAAATCCTAATGATAAAAAATCAAGTGTACATCATACTAATTCCACACCATCTCCTATTGGATTACAATCACATGATGTGACTATGACTGCACCTACACTAATTTCTTTACCAGACACATATAATCCAAATGATGTACCAACAAACATTGCTTCAAATGCTGCCATAGTAACATCTACGTCCTCTACAGTACAACAGGTTGAGGCCAGCTCTAATTCCTTACAAGCATAGCCTCAAACAAATGGTCGCTTTCATGTCACATTATATGATGACAAGCATGTAATTTAGTACTTTCTAATTATTATTGGATGTGTTAAATTCATTTTTTAAAACTTGCAAAATATTTCCATCTTCCAAATGCTCATGTAGGATTAGAAAGATATTTGAGGAAAAGTTGAATGTTAATAGTTCTTCACGGAAGAGTGTCTCTCAAAAGGCTAAGGACTTTTACTTTAAGGAGTTTAAGGTTTGTAATTAATTTAAATTAATAGCATCAATTTAAACTAGTTGTGGAGCTATTCTTTTATATCTTTTAACTACACTCTTTCATAATAATAACAATGACTAATATTTATTACTTGCTATGTAGAAATACATGTTATGGAATGAGTCAATTGATGTTGCTGCTATTAAAAATGCTTGGAAGAAGAAGGCAACAATACATTATAGTGAATTTTATATGACATAAGAAAGGTGAATGAGAAACATACATATGTTTCAAAACATGTAATAAAGAAATGGAAATAAGATTGGAGTGAACCTAAATTTATAAGCAATGCAAGAAAAATATATTTGAGTCAAATCCAAAGTAATAATAATGGAATTTCCATACATACTAGAGGATCTATATGTCATCACGAGCATTCTAGAAAACTTGTAAGTATAAAGCCATAATATGCAGAATATGTAGAAATAATTTTTCTATGTACATATATAATGTATTGATTTGTGTTATATAAATGTCTCTTTATTATTGCTTTCCTATTTTTGTTGCTTTTGGTTGTTGTTACTATTTAATTATTCCTGCTGCAATGTGATTGTTGTATGGATTGATGCTTTTGTTTGTTGCACATGATTTTGGGCTGGCTGATGTATTATTATTTTAGTTTTCAGTTTTTTTGGTCTTGTTCTACATTTCCTTGGCTTCTAGTGTATAGTAGAGATGAGTTACAAGTTAAATATTGCAAATGAAATTTTTTTTTTGTCTTTTCCTCTAATATGTTTTAGAAATTAATAAATGAAAGGAGGTCATGCTAGTTTTGAGAAGGTGTACAGGGGGCTGATAGGATTTTGGTCCGTTTAAATGTTTAATTAAGGATTTAGGTTGAAATTCTTATGCTAATTATTGAGGATACAAAGATTGTAGAAATTATGAAACTTTATTTGGGTTACTTAATAATCAAAGGATATGCATTTAACTGTCATATTCTATAATATGAATTATCTATTTTTATGAAGGAATGCAATAGTATGGAAACATAGAAATAATTTTTTTAAGAAATTATAATTTTGCCCCTTTATAATATAGGTAATTGATATATTAATTAAGAAATATGAGAATTCTTGTCTTCATATGATTTGTCATATCATTAGCATGAGAAACATGCATGCCCCTTTATAATTTTTGTATTTGGTTTCTCTCAGGCTTCATGTTGCCTACTATATGCCAATCTATATAAGTCGTTTGCAATAATAGAATGGTGGTGATTCTTCTTTCCATGTTTCAATTTTTATTAGTTTATAAGAATATTATAAGCAAATGATGTTTGTATGCAGCCATATTTTGTATTTTTATTTATTTAGGCTACAAAATTAGAACGTGAGCCTAATCCACATGAGATTTTCATCCATTGTCATACAAAAAAAATGATGATTAGACATTCATTGATAAAAGATCATAAGATGTTAATGTAAGTTATTTTTATGTATTTGATCACTTATATTGACAGCTTTATTGATAAAAAAAATTGATATATTCTTTACTTTGTCATTTATAGGATAAAGTTATAGCTTTGTGAGACCAATTTTTGAAAGTCATTGAAAATGTAAATACATACATTTGTATTATGATGCTGTTGATGGAGAAAAAAAAAGAAAGCTATACAATTTAGGCTCTACAACAACTTTGTTTTACAAAGATGATGGCCATAGCTTTGCTTTTGCAAAAGCATCATTTGCTGCATTAGAGCATCAATTTTAAGAATTAAAACAACAAATGGAGCTGCAAAGACAACAAATGGAACTTCAAACACAACAATTGCAGCAACAAAAGGAATAACATGAACAACAAATACAAAAACAAGAAGATCCTTTTTTAGTAGACGCAAGAACAAATGGAGAAATATTTTAGCTACAACTCTTAAGTACAATAAAATATTTTTATCCTTCTCATGGAGTTTGCTTATTATCATGGTGGTTCTTATCACTTTGATGTGATACTTTGGATATTACTTTAGGTCATTTTTGGACTTAATCCATTCATACATGGATGGACATTATATATATGCATGAAAATCATAGAGAGTTCATTGGTTTTGGGTAGATAATTATTTTTATGAAGATGACTATTAGCTAGGTTGTTTGCAAATTAGGTAGCCTTATTTGCTTTGATGACTTTTTGTAAGGACAATTGGTATCCTATTTTGCAATTAATTAGCCTATGTTTTTGTCTTGTGAATAAGTTAAATTGATTGATTATTCTCTACTTGACTATAATGTTGTTCTGTAAATAATGTTGTAGTTTTAAATGATTTCAAATTGTAAATTACTTTATTATAATTTTCAAGTACCCTAGGCATTAAAAAATATATAAAATGAAAAAAAATAAATAATTTATAATTAAACAGTGTTAAAATTTACCAATGGATTATCATTCAAACATCAAATTGTCCAACAAATTTAACAACACATTACCAACAAATAATTTATAGGTAAAATGTTTGTTAATAACAACCAATTGGCAACAAATTTTAACAATGGATTACCAACCGATTTCAGCAACGCATTAGAAACCAATTTTATCAACATATTACCAACGAAATTCAACAAAAAATTTCCAAGGAATATTCATTTTCATTTTATTCTTGTTATTAATTCAACAACGATTTTATCAAGGAAAATTTTCGTTGCTAACTAATTTTACCAAGGAAATTACTATTATTTTTTTATAATATTTTACCAACGACCACATTATTTTACCAACAAATAGTTTGTTGAAAATTTAGCAACGAACATAAAATTTGTGGCTAACTATTTACCAACAATTTTAATACTTTACAATTCTATTGGTATTTGTACTTATCAAGGAAAAAGTCATTTATACCAACAAAAATTTTCATTGGTAATTTGCAATATTCTTGTAGTGAAATATATAAAAATAACATTTTTTAAAAATCATTCTAGTATAAACAAAAAATTAAATGAACTAAAAAAATATTTAATTGAAAATTATATAATTAAAAATATATAACTTTTTTTTGTTTTTTCCTTAATCGAAAATTATTTTTAGTATTTTACGTGGTTAAAAACATTTAGGATCAAGTATTTATCTATTTTGATATTTGTATAAGTCAGATAAAATTAAAAATAAATATGTATAAATTTTTTTAATGATGTTACAAAAATTAATAAATGTAAAAAAAAAAAATTAAAATTTAGGCATATAAAATTTAGAGATCAAGCTAGGAAGTTGGCCAACTTTTTTAGAAAAAAAAAAAAAAAAATCTTCTTGCCCGTCAATGTTGTTGATATCATACACTGGTTGTACTTTCGCATGTTCTCCATAAAATTGATAGACAATGACAAATGACCCAATGCCATACCAAATAAATGAATAAATAAATTATGTGCATTATACCTACCCATCACCAAAAGACACAAAAAAAAAAAAATTAATTTAATTTAATAAAATTTGAATTCTAATATTTTATTTTTTTAACAAAGAATTCTAATATTTATTTATAAAGCAATTTCTCATTTCTCATTAGATAAAAATTAAATAAAAAATATTTTCACTATTATTTTTCTTAATTTTCCACACCCAACACAACATGTTCTTCAACAAAATTCATTTATATGGTGGCAACCACTTAACCCAGAAAAAAAAAAAAAAACTATTCGGGGTTTTAGGTTTAGGTATATATATATAATCATGTTATATTAGTTAGAAAATTTTTATTGTTATTATAGTTCTATTCAAATCAAACTGAATTAACCAAAATTTAATGAATTATAAATATCGGCACTTTAGACAATAAAAACAATATACAATTAGCTAAAGTAGAACCTTAGATTAATGATATTATTTGTTGGTGACATGATTTAGTGAGCAATCAAGTGTTTGACAACTATGACACTGTGCGGGTTTAGGACCCATTTGAAATATACAATTAAGACTTAAAGTCAAATTGAAGATGGAAGTCGCCACTCAGATGATATCCGGGACACACTTTTACAGCAACTGAATCTCACAGAAGACTCTCAGCAGCCGTCCTTAGAAACTAAGTTCGGAAACTGAGTATGAACTTTTAAATGTCCATCCAAACTTGCAGTAGTATTATATATCTATAATATAAATACTAATCTACACTATAATCAATAATAATATCACTATATATCAAAATCATATATTTCTATTAACACAATTGCCAATATTAACCTAACACAATTGCCAATACTAACTTACATGAATAATATATGATTCTATTATAGATATATAAATTTTTATTATATTTTATGATTCAATTTATTTAACAAATATCATTGTAGCATTCAATGATAAAACTTAATTTTCATATATGTTATTGTATTACTGTATTAATGCACTAAAATTAAACATGCTAATATATGCTTAAATGGATTAATATATAATTAAACGTGTTAACTTATTTACTAAACAAGTAGGTGGATTCAACCCTGTTTAAACAAGATTTTATTCGTGTTTTAAATGGGTTGACCTCGTTATGATCTAAATATGTTTATAATAAATTTAAACCCACTTAATTTCATGTCATATCGTATCATTTAAATATATCATATTACAAATTGTAAACCCTATAAGAAGATGCACTTTTATTGGAGAAAGAAGAAGAGTTGTTTCACTATGCTTGTGCTGATTCAATTCCTTATTAGAAAGGCTTAACCCATTTTTAGCCCCCTGCACTTTTATTTCTATATATTGAGTTCCTACACTTTTATTTTGTCATACATTGAGTGCTTAATTTAAAATTAAGGACTCAATATATGGCAAAATAAAAGTGTATTAATTTTAAATTAAGAACTCAATGTATGACGTAATAAAAGTGTTGGGACTCAATGTATAGAAATAAAAGTGTAGGGAGGAAATTCAAAAAAAATAAAAGTGCAAGGGGGACCAAAGAGGGGTTATGTCTATTAGAAATGCTTGTATGATCACCAACTACTTTATGTTGATGTCAACGATGTCAATGTCAAGGAGATCCAATAGCATGCTTGCTTGATCAAGAAAAATATAATTTTTTTTGGGTCTAATACATCTTTTATTAATTTCTCTCCTCAATTTTATATGATTATTTAGACATTTGAATTTGTTAAAAGTATGACTAATTGTAATTACCCAATATTTTAAATAATATAAAATTATTTTGAGATATTGTCACAATTTAAACCGGGAGTTATGACTGACACTAGAGAATGAGAATTCTGTCTAATCCGGAACCCATAGCAAACTTAGAAATAAAAATGTATGCAATAAATAAATAAAATACACCAGAATTTAAAACTTAAATCAACATAAAATAAATACTTAATGTCATATCATAAAATAAAATATTTCATACAATATTCAGAGAAAGGTCACTTATAATAAAAAAACATTCTACAAATACAAACCACTACTAATGCAGTTTTCTAGAATACAATAAAAGTCAGATAAATAATTTATATAATTTAGCCGAGGCTGAAGAAGTCCAACGTAGAGGTCTACTACTGAAGTCTGAAAACGAGGAATCTCCTGAAAAAAATATTGAGGGGAGTCAAACCTCACTGAGTGAATTATTATAATACATATACATACAATAAAAAACATATGCAGTCAAGCATCAGTGTATATATATACATATATGCACACATTCACACAGATGCTAAAATCTACTTTTATATGTATTGAATGCAAAAAATATTTATTTAGGTGAAGAATCAAATAGAACCCTAAGACAATCGCAGCCTCAAACAAATATCTCACTAGCCATGCAGACTTACTTAATTCCAAATAAATTCTCTTATTCCATTTTAGTTAAAAGACTGGCCCCGAGACACTAAGTCAACTGAGCTCCAACAGTCTCATTGTCAGTGTGATTGGCCACTAGACACTAGGTCAACCGAGCTCTAGCAACCATACTATTTACTCACTGAAAACTCAATATTCACAATAATCAATTCACCTCAAATCATTCTCACAATATAGATCCTAAAGTTTAATGAACCGATACGTATACGGTCCTACTGCAGCCCACTAGGTAGCACGTTTTATTGATATCCTTTGTATAAAATTGTTTATTTATGGAAAATAAATAAATGCATAATTAAACACAAATGACATTCATAATAGAAAAATATACCATTTATATACCAAAAATATACTAAATATATTTCAAGTATATATGCTACATATAACCAAAGTCAACCATAAATATACTAGATGCATATTGAGAAATTATCAAGTATATACCATCGCATATATGTCAAAAATATACCAAAATATACTAAAAGTATATTGAAAATATACTAAACCATTTAATGAAATAATTCATATCAAAACATAATTATTTATAATCATGCACTATATACAATGTACATATAAAATAATAACTCGGAAGTTTGCGCTCCTTAAGACTGGCTCAATGGGTCCGGTTCGATAGGCCTAATGTCACGACCCAAAATAGGGGCCATGATCGGCGCTAAGGAACGGGAATTCTTTCGAATTCGGAACCTGTAGCAAGCCTTAAAATAAAATAAAGACATGCAATAATAATAACAAATTAACATATTTTGCAGAAAAAAAATCATAAATAGGATAAAATAAATATCCACCAATGGATTTAAATAAACAATTCATCTCATATATAATAATCTTTTAATACAAATTATAGTTCAAATCTTTAAAATACATAACTCACAAAAATATAATATATAAACCCCACAACTCTTTACAACTACTACAGTGTCTAGATTATAAAATAAAGCTCAGATAAGCAGTTTACATAGCGAAGCCAGGGCGGAAGAAATCTGGTGTATGGGTCTGCTATTGAGGTCTGAAGACGATGACTCTCCTGAAAAATAGTCAACGGAGGAGAGTTAGACCTCACTGAGTGAATTGTTGTAATATATATACATGCATAACTAAATGACAATGCACATAGTCAGTAGTATATATATATATATATATATATATATATATTATATATATATATATATATACAAGCAAAATCACACAAATGCAACAAAATCATTATGTATATATTTTAAAAATAACATCCGTTTATGAAGGATCAAATGGAACCTTAGAAAATCGCAACCTCAAAACAGTGTTAGACAACACTCTAGCCATACATGCTCACTTATTCTAAATAAATTCACTTGTTCCATTTGGACAATAGACTGGCCCCGAGACACTTGGTCGACTGAGCTCCAACAGTCTGACTGTCAGTGTGATTGGCCTCGAGACACTTAGTCCAACCAAGCTCCAACAATCACACTCTCAATCACATCACACATCAAATAAATCAATCCGATTATAATCCACAAATAGGTTAGTAATATAGCCTAAATGCTATCGGTGTACCGATACGTACTCGGTCCTAGTGTTGCCCACTAGGTAGCACGTTCTATTGATATCCTTCATTTAAATATAAAACATACATTCATAAAATCAATGATGCATGATATTAGATATTAAATAAAATAGCAACATAAACCATATATATACTAGAAATATACCAAAAATAAACTGGGTATATTCCGAGTATATATATGTCAAATAAATTCAATTTAATTACAAAATGAACTGGAAATATACTTAAAACATTTTAAGTATAAATCATTAATAGAACATGCATATAGTTTAAAATATACCAAAGTATACAAAAAATAAACATAAGTAATACTTAAATCACTTAGGCATACTTTACTAAAATAGACCATACATTTCTAAAACATGTACCCTAAAAACATACATATATAAAATAACAACTCACTGTTATTGCGCTCCTCGAGATGGGTCCGACGGGCTTGGTCCACTAGGCCTCAGTCTTGGCACAACTAAACAAACAAATGATAGCAGGAAATCAGAATAAATCTAACGTAATTCTAGAGACTCGATCTAGAAATACCGAACACAGAATCAGAATAAGAATTTGACCGGGCATCACGTTTTATGAGAATTCTATCAAAAATTTGGTAGAACCTCCCTTGTAAAATGGACATCTCTCTACTCAAAGAGTAGAGCTGGTCCTGTAAAGAAATACATTTCGAATAAACACAATTCATAACCCCTCGGTTGGACTCCAAACTACAATTCATCGACCGAGGTTACAATACACAAAATAATTTTAGAAATACTGAAAATGCCCTTTAATACTCAAAAATGTAGCAAATTAGATATTCAAACGCTAAAATATTTATTTAACCGATAAATACACAAAAGCCCTAATTTTAATAAAATATTATTAAAAATTGGTAATTCTTAATAAATTCATAAATATTGACCAAAATACATTTTATAAATCCAAATTACATAATTAACCCTAAAAAGTCACTAAAAATTAATAAAAATCCATTTATTTAGAAAATCGTATATTATATATATAATTTGAAAATAATTTACAAAAAATAGTTTTAATTAGTTAAAAATACTAAATAATTTGTAGAAATCATTTTTATACCTCAAATAACTAGTAAAACTAATTTAATTACAATTTTGGCCAATTTAGTGTTAAATTACTAGAATACCCCTAGTTTCGTAAATTCCCTAAAATTAATAAAAAATTCACCAAAAATAATATAATTAATAAAAATTAAATTTCTCAACATATAATTCAATAATATCAATAAATATACTCAATTAACCAATTAATTTCACTAAAACACATAGTTAACCTAATTTTCCTAAAATTTCATAAACTAAATAAATTCCAAATAATTATATAAAATTCACAAAAATTACAAATAAATTTCTAAAATGCATTTCAACACCTATAATCACCATAAAACACAATTTCATAATTTAATTAATTAATTTTTGAAAATTAGAAAATATTAATAAAATAATTAAAAATTCACAAAAATCAAAATAAATTCCAAAAATTCCAAAGTGTAGATTTAGCTAGTAGAATCAACTTTTGTGAAGGAATTTAGCTTCAATATCAAAGATCGAAGTTAAAAAAATTAGAGAAACAAAAATGGCCGAATTAGAAATCAAGCTCACCACCAAAATCTAGACCAAAACAAGTGAGACCAAGGTTAGAAACACACTCAACCGGAGCTCAAGGGAGAGAATGAGACCGGCGGTGTCGATGGAGGTGGTCGGAATTGGCTTCAATGGCGGTGGTGATGATTTTTGGTTTTTTCGGCCAAATCAAGCTTTAAAGGCGTCGGAAACGGACGCTGTTGGCGGCGGAGCTAGCTGGGGACGATGGTACCACGCCGGGAGGCACACCGACGATAGGTGGCCAGACTTGCAGATGGACGGTGAGGGTGATGGGGATGATCAGGCGTGAGAGGAAAAATAGGAGGGTAGTTTTTGTAAATATTAGGTTTATATATATATATTAAACTTTAATATATATATTCCCACAAAAACACACATCACACAATTATTATATATATATATACACACACACTCACATGCATAACACATAATAATAAAAATATAATATATATACATAAATTTTAAATATTAAATCCTAATATATATATATATATGCATGTATATGTATATACTTTAATATACAAAATATTAATCATGCATGGAGCCATATAATTTAATAAAATAAAATAAGATTAATCAATATAATATTATTTAAATATTATTTCTTAAAATAATAAGTTTTTAAAAAATTTTTACGTAGAAAATTTTAAATAAACTTAAAATAACATTAATTATTAACAAAGTAACTAAATAATCAAATATATAATAAAAATTTATTAACATTGTGTATCCTGATGCAGTTTAAAATTATTTAAAAAAATTCGGGATATTACACATCGGTCTCGGCGTAACTAGAACATAAATAATAATAACAAATTAGAATAAATTTCTAACTTATAACTTCTAAAAGAGACTCGATTTAGGAATACATGACTCAAACAAACATAGAAATTTAGAATTGATCCGTTATCACGTTTTACTAGAATTCTACCGAATATTCGACAGAACCTCCTTTGTAAAACGAACATCTCTCTATTGATAGTAGAGCTAATCCTGCAAGAAAAACATACTTCTAACATACAAGGCTCAACACCTTGGGTAGGGACCTCGAACTGCACAATTTCTCAATCGAGGTTCACAATTCACCAAAAATATAAATAAAATAATAAATATAATAAAACTCATTAAATTCCATAAATATCCACAAAATACCAAAATATAATATACTTAAACCTTAAAACACTAAATACAATTATTTTCAAAATAATTAATAAAATTCTCAAATAATAATATAATATTAATAAAAATGTAGTTTTTCAATAATTCAATATAAAATAGTAATACTTCACTTTTATATATTCAAATAACTTATTTAGCTTAAAAACATTTTAAAAGTAATTAAAAATCCATTTAATCACCAAAATAGCAAATAATATATTATTTGAATATAATTTTCAAAAATTATTATTAATTAGTTAAAAATAGTAAATAATTTATAAAAATCATTTTAATACCCTATAAAATTCTAAAATAATTTAAAACACATTATTTAACTATAATTCCCATAAAATTACATAATTAACTCATAAATACAAAATTCACATAATATAAAAATATTCCTAAAAATTATATAAATTCACCAAAAATTATTAACTCAAATTGCTAACACTAATTCAACTAAATTTCCATTAAAAATAATTATTTAACATAATTATCAAAAAATTCAATATTTAATATTAAAATAATCAAAAAATTACTCAAAATTCAAATTAATTCAAAAAAATAAAGAAAAATATTTTTGAGAAGCTAAAGCTACCACAAACAACATTTCTTAAGCAAGATTTCATAAAAAATAATATCAAGTTAAAAAAAAACCCTAAAACACAAACTAAAAATCTAAAATATATAAAAAATGAAGGGATTTGAGCTAAAATGGAGCTTGGAATGGACTCACTAGAGCAAGAACATTCAAACGAGACCTATTGGGGGAGCTAAGGTGGCCGGAATCCTCATCGGCAATGTTGAAGCTCACTCTTGGCCAAGCACGGTTCATGCGGTCTTCGGCGACTTCTCGACAAGCTGAAGGTGGTGGACAATGGCTGGAGGTGGTGGCAGTTGGTGGTTGAGGCTGGGGCGTGTCACGACCCAAAACAGGGGCCATGACCGGCGCTAGGGAACGGGAATTCTTTCGAATCCGGAACCCGTAGCAAGCCTAAAAATAAAATAAATATGCAATAATAACCATAAAAATATAATATGCAGCGGAAAATAAAATCATAAATATTACAATATCATCCATAACAACTGGATATAATTCAAAACTCATCACATCACATATATAATCTCATAAATATAATCTTTATACAAATCCAGTTTTAACATAATACATCTCTTTAAAATAAAGTACATAAAATCCAATACTTTAATTTACAACTACTGCAGTGTCTAGATAAAATAAATAAGACTCAAGTAGACAATTTACATAAAGAAGCCGGGGCGGAAGAAATCCGGCGTATCGACCTGCTACTGAGGTCTGAGGAAGTTGACTCTCCTGAAAAATAGTCAACGGAGGGGAGTCAGACCTCACTGAGTGAATTACTATAGTATATATACATACACTCTAAGTGATAATGCAAACAGTCAACAGTATATGAGTAATATGTATATATACAGGCAAGTTCATACAGATGCAGAAAAATCATTTTATATATTTTGTCTGAAAATCAACTTTTATGAAGGATCACATAGAACCCTAGAATATCGCAACCTCAGAAAAATAGTGTTAAACAACACTCTAGCCATACAGGCTCACTAATTCCAAATATATCCACTTAATCCATATGGACAGTAGACTGGCCCCGAGACACTAAGTCAACCGAGCTCCAGCAGTCTGACTGCCAGTGTGATTGGCCCCGAGACACTTGGTCAACCGAGCTCCAGCAATCACACCCAAACCACATCTCACACATATCAATAATCATAATCAATTCAATATCCACAAATAGTCAGTAATAAAGCCTAAATACTATAGGCGTACCGGTACGTACTCGGTCCTAGTGCTGCCCACTAGGTAGCACGTTCTATTGATATCCTTCAGTGATAAATAATAAAACATTCATTCACAAATACATGATGCATGAATATAAATGAAATAGCAATATAAACCATATATATACCGAAAATATACCAAACATAAACCAGGTATATTTTGAGTATATATATGTCAAATAAATCCAATCAATTCATGAATTAAACTAAAAATATATTTAAAAACATTTTAAATATATTTTATTAATAAAACATGTATATAATTTATTATATACCAAAAATATACCAAAAATATACTTGAATATAAATCATGTTATTTATGCATATTTAGTCAAAATAAAACATGCATTTTCTAAATCATGCATCCTAAGCATATATATATAATATAGTAACTCACCTAATGCGCTCCACGAGACAGGTCCGACGGGCCTGGTCCACTAACCCTCGGTCTCGGCGCAACTAAACAAGAAATAATTAATCGACATCAGAATAACCCTAATAGAAATTCTAGAATTAAATCTAGAGTATTCAACACAGAATCGGAAATTAGGGTTCGACTGGATATCACGTTTTACGAGAATTCTACCGGAAATCCGGCAGAACCTCCCCTGTAAAACGGACATCTCTCTACTCAAAAGAGTAGAGCCGACCCTGCAAAGAAAATACACTTCAAAAATAACACCACAATCAATCACAACCCCTCGGTCGGACTCCAGACTACAATCTGTCGACCGGGGTCCACAAACACAGAATATATATTCAAATATACCAAAAATATCCTTAAATCATAAAAATACATTTCATACGTAGAAATTACATAATAAATCTTGAAACACTATAAAAACCGATTAAAACTCATTTTATTAGAAAAACCGTATATTATATATATAATTGAAAATAATTCCCGAAAAATAGTTTTAATTAGTTAAAAATACCAAATAATTTGTAGAAATCATTTTTATACCTTAAATAAATATTAAAACCAATTAAATTACATTTTTAGACAATTTAGGGTAAAATTACCAAAATACCCCTATATATATATATACCTAAATTACTTCAAAAATTCACCAAAAATCATACAATTATCCAAAATTAATTTTCTCAACATATTTATCAATAATATCAATAATTAAACTCAATTAACCAATTAAATTCAATTTAAAACACAATTAACTTAATTTTCCAAAATCACCTAAACTTCAATAATTAAAAATAAATACTTAGAAATTCATAAAAATTCCAAATAAATTCCTATAATTCATTTCAACACCTAATTCAACCATAAACTCCAATTTCATAATTTAAATAATTAATTTCCGAAAATTCGAAAATAATATTAAAATATTCAAAAATACCCAAAAATCCAAAAAATCTCTAAAAATTCTACAAAAATTCATACATGAAGATTAAGCTACCAGGAACAACATTTGTGAAGGAAGTTTCCATGAATCATCCAAATTGAAGCTCAAAAAAAATCGAAAACCAAAAGTGGCCGAAATATTCAACTCAAAACCTAAGCAATTCTAGACCATTTTAGCTCAAACCAAAGCTAGAATAACACTCACCGGAGCTCAAGGAGAAGATAGAGACCGGCGGTGTCGAAAACGGTGGCCGGATGAGGGAGAAACAATGGTGAGGAATAGTGGTGGTCCGGCGGCACCCACGGGAAGAAGAAGAAGAAGAAGAAGAAAAAGAAAAAGAAGAAAAGGAAAGAGAAAGGAAAAGAAAAAGAAAGAAAAAGGAAAAGAAAAAAAGAAAGAAAAAAAAAGAAAAAAGAAAAAAATAATAAATTTTAATAATTTAATAATAAATAAAATAATAAAATAATAATAAATAAATAATAAAATATTAGGGTAATAATAAACCCTAATTAAATAAATATACACACACATGCTTTATTTAATAATTTAAAAATATGTATGAGTTCATGCAAATTCATAAATACATTTAAAATAATTAATAATACATTGTTTACGTGGAAATTTCCCCGAAAATGAAAGTCCCGGGAAAATTTTACGTAAAATACTGAAAATAATAGACAGTAATTAAAATAGGTTTAAAATACATATTAACTCATAAAAATATCATATAAAATACAAAAATCACTGACACTGCATATCCCGGTACAGTGTAAAAATATTTTTAAAATTACGGGATATTACAGTCTTCCCCCCTTACAGGAATTCGTCCCCGAATTCTAAAAACAAGATTACAGAATCAGGAAGGAAAGAGATACGGGTAAGAAGCTCGCATCTCAGCTTCAGTCTCCCACGTATGCTCTTCAACTCTGTCGCTACGCCACAAAACCTTGACCATCGGAATCTGCTTCGATCGCAACTGTCGAACTTGAAAATCTACGATCGCTACAGGTTCTTCCACAAAAGTCAAATCTTCACTCACTTCCACACTGTCAGGTTGCAACACATGTGAAGGATCTGAGATATACTTCCTCAACATCGAGATATGAAATACTGGATGCACCTGCGACATACTCGGAGGCAAATCCAACCGATATGCAACAGTGCCAATTCTCTCCAGAATCTCAAACGGTCCAATATATCTCGGTGCTAACTTACCCTTCCTGCCAAATCTCATCACACCCTTCATCGGAGATACTTTCAGAAAAACGAAATCTCCAACCTGAAACTCCACATCTCTGCGCCTAGGATCCGCATAACTCTTCTGTCTACTAACTGCGGTCTCTAACCTACGCTTGATCACGGCGACTTTCTCTGCAGCATCCTGAACCATCTCTGGTCCAGTCAAAGCTCTCTCACCAATCTCATCCCAACTTAACGGGGATCTACACTTCCTTCCATACAACGCCTCATATGGTGCCATGCCAATACTGCTATGGTAGCTGTTATTATATGCAAACTCCACAAGCGACAA
Source organism: Mallotus nudiflorus (assembly GCA_947683625.1). Taxonomy (NCBI): domain Eukaryota; kingdom Viridiplantae; phylum Streptophyta; class Magnoliopsida; order Malpighiales; family Euphorbiaceae; genus Mallotus; species Mallotus nudiflorus. The sequence goes on along the minus strand of CANTUR010001353.1, from coordinate 107,960 downwards.
ATGATCATCCCAGCTACCTCCCAAATCCAAGACACACATCCTCAACATATCTTCCAGTGTCTGGATCGTCCTCTCAGACTGACCATCTGTCTGAGGATGAAAAGCAGTACTGAAATCCAACCTAGTGCCCATCGCTTCCTGCAACTTCTGCCAAAAACGAGAAGTAAACACCGAACCTCTATCTGACACAATGGACACAGGTACTCCATGAAGGCATACAATATGCTTCACGTACAACTTCGCCAATCTAGCAACTGAATATGTGGCTTTCACAGGCAAGAAATGTGCAGACTTCGTCAATCTGTCTACAATCACCCAGATGGAATCGTATCCATCCTTCGAACGAGGTAAACCGACCACAAAATCCATAGCTATCCTTTCCCATTTCCACTCGGGAATAGGAAGAGGCTGAAGCTTCCCAGAAGGCTTCTGATGTTCGGCTTTCACTTGCTGACACGTCAAGCACTTAGCAACATAATCAGCAACATCCTTCTTCAATCCATCCCACCAGTATAGATCTCTGATACTGTGGTACATCTTAGTAACACCAGGATGAACGCTGTAAGCTGTAGAATGTGCTTCCTCTAAAATCTCCTCTCTCAAATCATCCACATCAGGAACACACAATCTACCACTGATCCACAACACACCATCATCATCGAGTGTGAAATCAGTGAACTTCCCTGCTCTGACATTCTCTGCAAGCTCTTCCAGAATAGGATCTCGGCTCTGAGCTGCTTTAATCCTATCCCTTAGTACAGATCGTACTTTAAACTGAGCTAACAGTCCACCTGATCTACTGATCTTCATCAGCAGACCTTGATCCACCATCAGATGCAACTCCTGGATCAATGGTCTCCTCTCCACACCGATGTGAGCAAGACTACCTGAGGACTTCCTACTCAAGGCATCTGCTACTACATTAGCTTTACCCGGATGGTAAAGAATCTCGCAATCATAATCCTTCAACAGTTCCAACCATCGTCTCTGCCTCAAATTCAGATCTCGCTGCTGGAAAATGTACTTAAGGCTCTTGTGATCAGTAAATATCTCACAAGTCACCCCGTACAAATAATGTCTCCAAATCTTCAAAGCAAAGATCACTGCAGCCATCTCAAGATCATGTGTAGGATAGTTCTGCTCATGCTTCTTCAACTGCCTCGAAGCATAGGCTATCACCCTTCCATTCTGCATCAACACACAACCAAGACCAATTCTAGAGGCATCACAGTAAACTGTGAACTTATCCACACTATTAGGCAAAGCTAATACTGGCGCTGTGGTCAACTTCTCCTTCAACAACTGAAAACTATTCTCACAAGCTTCTGACCACTCGAATCTAACATTCTTCTGAGTCAAGCGAGTCATAGGGGCTACTATCCTGGAAAAATCCTGCACAAACCGCCTATAATACCCGGCTAAACCCAGAAAACTCCGAATCTCAGTAACTGAAGTAGGTCTAGGCCACTCAGATACTGCCTCAACCTTCTGTGGATCAACCTGAATACCTTCTTTAGACACTACGTGTCCAAGAAAAGAAACACTCTCCATCCAGAAATCACACTTCGAGAATTTAGCATAAAGCTGATGATCTCTCAGTGTCTGTAGTACAATCCTCAAGTGATATACGTGCTCTTCCATACTCCTTGAATATACCAGTATATCATCAATGAAGACTACCACAAACTGATCCACATACGGTCGGAATACTCTGTTCATCAGGTCCATAAAAGCTGCTGGTGCATTAGTCAAACCAAAAGACATCACCAGAAACTCATAATGACCATATCGAGTGCGGAAAGCTGTCTTAGGAATATCAGCTTCACTGATCCGCAGCTGATGATAACCCGACCTCAAGTCGACCTTAGAAAAGAATTGTGCACCCTGGAGCTGATCAAACAAATCATCTATCCTCGGGAGAGGATACTTATTCTTCACTGTCACCTTATTCAGCTCTCTGTAGTCAATGCACAGTCTCAGGGTACCATCCTTCTTCTTCACAAACAAGACTGGTGCACCCCAAGGAGAAACACTAGGTCTGATAAAACCCTTATCCAACAACTCTTGCAACTGCTCCTTCAACTCTCTCAACTCTGCAGGAGCCATACGATAGGGTGGCATAGATATAGGAGTAATACCTGGAACCACATCTATACAGAACTCAATCTCTCTATGAGGTGGTAAACCTGGCAACTCCTCGGGAAAAACATCAGGAAACTCACAAGCAACAGGAACATCTGTGAGTGACAACTTCTCCACTGACGTATCCCTAACCAATGCCAAAAACCCCTGACAACCTTTCCTCAACAACTTCCTAGCAGAAATAACAGAAATAAGATTCTGAGGTGCTGAACTCCTGTCACTAACAAACTTAAATTCTACTTCACCAGGAATTCTGAAAATCACTTCCTTATTCCTGCAATCAACCACGGCAAAGTGCTGAGACAACCAATCCATTCCCAAAATAACATCGAACTCCATCACATCCAACAAAATCAAATCAGCGGGTAATTCTCTATCTCCCACGAGAACTGGACAACCAGAAAGAACAATATCGGTGTCCAAAGAATCACTCAGAGGAGTGGCAACAGACAAGGGAAAAGCCATCCTCGAAGCTTGCCAACAAGATTTAGAAGCAAAAATAGGAGAAACAAACGAATGCGTGGCACCCGGATCAAACAAAACCAAAGCATCCAGGTAACAAACAGAAAGAATACCTGCCACGACTGCATTAGATGCCTGAGCATCCTGCTGAGTCAGATGAAAAACTCTGGCTTGGCCTCGACCTCCCTGCTGACTGGTAGAAGCCTGGCCAACACCTCTAGCACCTCCTCTAGTACCTCTACCACGACTCTGCTGTGGAACAAACTGAGTAGAACTCTGATGCTGAGCTGGTGGTAACTGAAATGGCACGGGTGCTGCACTAGCAATCGACTGCTGTGGGAATCGCGGAATCTGCTGCTGCTGATATCCGGGATAAGGACACGATCTGGCAAAATGTCCTGTCTGCCCGCATCTGAAACATGTCAACGGTGTCAGATAACACGGTCCTTGATGGACTCTACCACAAGTCTGACAAACACTGGCCGCTGATCCAGAACTACGACCACTGCTGCTGCTCGAAGCACCTGACCCAAATCTGAATGATCTACGCTGACCTCCACGACCATGTCTACTGCTCCGATGCACTCGCTGCTGCTGTCTCTGACTCTGCTGAGTCGAACCTCGCTGCTGACTACTCGAACCAACATGAAAACTCGAATATGGAGTAGCCTGCGATCCACTCGACTGAACTCCCAACTGGTAATAATCAGGCATCGCTCCCTGCCTAACTAACCTCAGCTCGATCTCCTTAGCTAGCTCAATCACCGACTCGAGAGTAAGACCTGCTGTGGGCATACCAGCAAAAGCTGAACCCAAACCAGTAACATACGTAGTAACAGCGAAATACTGATCTTGCATCAGATCCTCAGCATATCTACCCAGACGAAGGAACTCTCGGGTATACTCCTCTACTGATCGATCTCCACGAGAAATGCTGGTCAATCGAAGACGATAGCTCAAACGAAGAGGCTCTGGACAAAATCTCCTCATGAATCGCTCTCGAAACTGAGCCCATGTCATCGTCATCATATAAGGCTGGATCATCTGAATAAACCAATCCAAGGCTGGTCCTTCGACAGACAACTCAACGATCATGATCCTCTGGTACTCGGTATGAGCAGTCCGAGTCCTAGTCTCAATCGCATGCAGAAAATCTAAAGGATCAGAAGTACCATCAAAAGCAATCCTGCCAACTCTGGCATAGAACAAAGCTGCCTCAGGGTCAGACATACCCTGCTGATAGGCAGGCTGAACAGGCTGAACAACTGGAGGAACAGGAACATCAAACTCAGGCTCAACAGGCTCCTCGTCCTGTAACTCTCTCTGCCTACGGCGACCTGCCGCTCCTCGAGGTCTACCCCTGCCACGACCTCTACGCCTAACTGGCTGCTCAGGAGGTAAAACCTCATCCTGAAAAGACTCATCATCCTCGGCCTCAACGACCGGTGGAGCGACACGCGCTCGCCTCCTCATTCTGAAAAGACAAACGGAAAGATTCAGACAAAACAGACAACGGAGGAATAACGCTGAAAACTACAGCAAGGAATACTTATCAAGACATACTCGAACCTAATACACTGCAGTAGTCCAACAGAAAACACAACTTTAAAACTAGGGCCACAACTCACACAACTAAGCCCTGACACAGAACTCCACTCTGAAACGAACTAAGCTCTGATACCAACTTTGTCACGACCCAAAACAGGGGCCATGACCGGCGCTAGGGAACGGGAATTCTTTCGAATCCGGAACCCGTAGCAAGCCTAAAAATAAAATAAATATGCAATAATAACCATAAAAATATAATATGCAGCGGAAAATAAAATCATAAATATTACAATATCATCCATAACAACTGGATATAATTCAAAACTCATCACATCACATATATAATCTCATAAATATAATCTTTATACAAATCCAGTTTTAACATAATACATCTCTTTAAAATAAAGTACATAAAATCCAATACTTTAATTTACAACTACTGCAGTGTCTAGATAAAATAAATAAGACTCAAGTAGACAATTTACATAAAGAAGCCGGGGCGGAAGAAATCCGGCGTATCGACCTGCTACTGAGGTCTGAGGAAGTTGACTCTCCTGAAAAATAGTCAACGGAGGGGAGTCAGACCTCACTGAGTGAATTACTATAGTATATATACATACACTCTAAGTGATAATGCAAACAGTCAACAGTATATGAGTAATATGTATATATACAGGCAAGTTCATACAGATGCAGAAAAATCATTTTATATATTTTGTCTGAAAATCAACTTTTATGAAGGATCACATAGAACCCTAGAATATCGCAACCTCAGAAAAATAGTGTTAAACAACACTCTAGCCATACAGGCTCACTAATTCCAAATATATCCACTTAATCCATATGGACAGTAGACTGGCCCCGAGACACTAAGTCAACCGAGCTCCAGCAGTCTGACTGCCAGTGTGATTGGCCCCGAGACACTCGGTCAACCGAGCTCCAGCAATCACACCCAAACCACATCTCACACATATCAATAATCATAATCAATTCAATATCCACAAATAGTCAGTAATAAAGCCTAAATACTATAGGCGTACCGGTACGTACTCGGTCCTAGTGCTGCCCACTAGGTAGCACGTTCTATTGATATCCTTCAGTGATAAATAATAAAACATTCATTCACAAATACATGATGCATGAATATAAATGAAATAGCAATATAAACCATATATATACCGAAAATATACCAAACATAAACCAGGTATATTTTGAGTATATATATGTCAAATAAATCCAATCAATTCATGAATTAAACTAAAAATATATTTAAAAACATTTTAAATATATTTTATTAATAAAACATGTATATAATTTATTATATACCAAAAATATACCAAAAATATACTTGAATATAAATCATGTTATTTATGCATATTTAGTCAAAATAAAACATGCATTTTCTAAATCATGCATCCTAAGCATATATATATAATATAGTAACTCACCTAATGCGCTCCACGAGACAGGTCCGACGGGCCTGGTCCACTAACCCTCGGTCTCGGCGCAACTAAACAAGAAATAATTAATCGACATCAGAATAACCCTAACAGAAATTCTAGAATTAAATCTAGAGTATTCAACACAGAATCGGAAATTAGGGTTCGACTGGATATCACGTTTTACGAGAATTCTACCGGAAATCCGGCAGAACCTCCCCTGTAAAACGGACATCTCTCTACTCAAAAGAGTAGAGCCGACCCTGCAAAGAAAATACACTTCAAAAATAACACCACAATCAATCACAACCCCTCGGTCGGACTCCAGACTACAATCTGTCGACCGGGGTCCACAAACACAGAATATATATTCAAATATACCAAAAATATCCTTAAATCATAAAAATACATTTCATACGTAGAAATTACATAATAAATCTTGAAACACTATAAAAACCGATTAAAACTCATTTTATTAGAAAAACCGTATATTATATATATAATTGAAAATAATTCCCGAAAAATAGTTTTAATTAGTTAAAAATACCAAATAATTTGTAGAAATCATTTTTATACCTTAAATAAATATTAAAACCAATTAAATTACATTTTTAGACAATTTAGGGTAAAATTACCAAAATACCCCTATATATATATATATACCTAAATTACTTCAAAAATTCACCAAAAATCATACAATTATCCAAAATTAATTTTCTCAACATATTTATCAATAATATCAATAATTAAACTCAATTAACCAATTAAATTCAATTTAAAACACAATTAACTTAATTTTCCAAAATCACCTAAACTTCAATAATTAAAAATAAATACTTAGAAATTCATAAAAATTCCAAATAAATTCCTATAATTCATTTCAACACCTAATTCAACCATAAACTCCAATTTCATAATTTAAATAATTAATTTCCGAAAATTCGAAAATAATATTAAAATATTCAAAAATACCCAAAAATCCAAAAAATCTCTAAAAATTCTACAAAAATTCATACATGAAGATTAAGCTACCAGGAACAACATTTGTGAAGGAAGTTTCCATGAATCATCCAAATTGAAGCTCAAAAAAAATCGAAAACCAAAAGTGGCCGAAATATTCAACTCAAAACCTAAGCAATTCTAGACCATTTTAGCTCAAACCAAAGCTAGAATAACACTCACCGGAGCTCAAGGAGAAGATAGAGACCGGCGGTGTCGAAAACGGTGGCCGGATGAGGGAGAAACAATGGTGAGGAATAGTGGTGGTCCGGCGGCACCCACGGGAAGAAGAAGAAGAAGAAGAAGAAAAAGAAAAAGAAGAAAAGGAAAGAGAAAGGAAAAGAAAAAGAAAGAAAAAGGAAAAGAAAAAAAGAAAGAAAAAAAAAGAAAAAAGAAAAAAATAATAAATTTTAATAATTTAATAATAAATAAAATAATAAAATAATAATAAATAAATAATAAAATATTAGGGTAATAATAAACCCTAATTAAATAAATATACACACACATGCTTTATTTAATAATTTAAAAATATGTATGAGTTCATGCAAATTCATAAATACATTTAAAATAATTAATAATACATTGTTTACGTGGAAATTTCCCCGAAAATGAAAGTCCCGGGAAAATTTTACGTAAAATACTGAAAATAATAGACAGTAATTAAAATAGGTTTAAAATACATATTAACTCATAAAAATATCATATAAAATACAAAAATCACTGACACTGCATATCCCGGTACAGTGTAAAAATATTTTTAAAATTACGGGATATTACAGGGCGGCTCCGGTGACACGGGGAAGGTTTGGACGGAGGAAGAAGAAGAAGAAGAAAGAAAAAAAGAAAAAAAAAGCTTTGACCTGTTTTGACCCCCTTTTTATTTTAATTATGATATGAATAAAATGCCCTTCAATCAAAATAATAATAATAATAATAATAATAATAATAATAATAATAATAATAATAATAATAATAATAATAATAATAATAATAATAATAATAATAATAATAATAATAATAATAGAACTCCCACGTAAAATAATTTATTTTAACAACAACAACAATAACAACAACAACAACAACAACAACAATAATAATAATAATAATAATAAATTTTATATTATCAAGTAATAGAACTCCCACGTAAAATAATTTATTTTACGTAAAAATTTCTTAGAATAAAATAAATAAATAATATTAGCAAATAACAATAAATATATATAAATAAGATTTAAAATTTATTAACACTGCATATCTTAAAATAATATTATATTATTTAAAATACAAGGTCATTACAATCTTCCCTTGTAAGAATTCATTCTTAAATTATAAGAAAAGAACAGAAACAAGAATCATCGAGGAAAGAGATAAAGATAAGAAGCTCGCATCTCTACTTCAATCTCCCAAGTGTGCTCCTCCACATTGTTGTTTCACCACAACACCTTAACCATCAGAATTTGCTTTGAACACAACTAATGAACTTAATAGTCTATAATCGCAATAGGTTCCTCCTCGTACATTAGGTCTTCATTCGCTTCCACACTATTAAGCTACAACACGTGCAAAGGGTCCGAAATATACGTCCTCAGCAATGAGATATGGAACATTGGATGCACTTGAGATAAATTCGGAGGCAAGGCCAAATGATATGCAACTATGCCCACTCTCTTCAGAATCTCGAACGATCCAATATATCTCCGTGCTAGCTTCCCCTGCTTGCTAAATCTCATCACACCCTTCATCGGAGACACCTTTAGGAATACATAGTCTCAAACTTGGAATTTCACATCTTTACATCTTGGATCCACATAGCTCTTACGTCTGCTAGCTGTGGTTTGTAATCTCTTTTTAATCATAGTAACCTTCTCAGTGACATCCTGAACCATTTCAGGTCCAGTTAATGTTATCTTTTTAATCTCATCCCAATTTAGAGGGGATCTACACTTTCTTCCATACAAAGCCTCATACGGTGTCATCCAAATATTGCTATGGTAGCTATTATTATATGCAAACTCCACAAGCGGAAAATGATCATCCCAGCTACCTCCTAGATCCAATACACACATTCTCAACATATCTTTAAGTGTCTAGATCATCCTCTCATACTGACCATCTGTCTGAGGATGAAAAGCAGTACTGAAATCAAGCCTGATGCCCATTACTTCCTACAACTTCTGTAAAAAATGAGAGGTAAACATTGAACCTCTATTAAATACAATGGACATAGGTACTCCATGAAGCACACAATATGCTTAACATACAGCTTCACTAATTTAGCTATAGAATAAGTGGCTTTCATAGGCAAGAAATGAGCAGACTTGGTCAACCTGTCCACAATCACCCAGATGGAATCCTATCCATCCTTAGAACGAGGTAACCCAACCAAAAAATCCATAGTAATTCTCTTCCATTTCCGCTCAGGAATGGGAAGTGGCTGAAGCTTCCCAAAAGGCTTCTGATGTTCAGCTTTCACCTGTTGACATGTCAAGCACTTAGCAACAAAATCAGCTACATCCTTCTTCAGTCCATCATACTAGTACAAACCTCTAATACTATGGTACATCTTAGTGACACCTAGATGTACGTTGTAGGCTATATAATGTGCTTCCTTAAGGATCTCTTTTCTCAAATTATCCACATCAAGAACACATAACCTACCACTGATCCGTAAAACACCTTCATCATCAAGTGTGAAATTAGTGAACTTTCTTGTACGAATATTCTCTACCAGCTCTATTAGAATAGGATCTCGGCCCTAAGCTACCTTAATCCTATCTCTCAGTACTGATCAAAATCTAAACTGAGCTAACATTCCACCAGATCTACTCATCTTCATCATTAGACCTTGATCCACTAACTGGTGTAACTCTTAAATCAATGGTCTCCTCTCCATAATAATGTGAACAAGACTACCTGAGGGCTTCTTACTTAAGGCATCTACTACCATATTAGCCTTACCTGGATGATAAAGAATCTCACAGTTATAGCCCTTTAGGAGTTCTAACCATCTCCTCTACCTCAGATTTAGATCTCTCTGCTGAAAAATGTACTTAAAGCTCTTATGATATATGAAAATCTCATAAGTCACCCCGTACAGATAATGTCTCTAAATCTTGAGAGCAAAGATCACTGCAACTATCTCTAGGTAATGGGTAGGATAATTTTATTCATGCTTCTTCAACTGCCTCAAAGCATAAGCTATCACCCTACCATCTTGCATCAACACACAACCTAGGCCAACTTTAGAGGCATTATAATACACAGTAAATTTATCTACTCCATTATGCAAAGCCAAAACTGGAGCTGTGGTCAACTTCTGCTTTAGTAACTAGAAACTGTTCTCATAAGTGTCTGACCACTCAAACTTCATATTCTTATGAGTCAAGCGAGTTATAGGAGTTGCAATTCTAGAAAAATCCTACATAAATCTCCTATAATACCTAGCTAAACTCAGAAAACTATGAATCTCTATGACTGTCATCTATCTAGGCCACTTAGATACTGCCTCAATCTTCTGGGGATTAACCTAGATACCATCTTTAGACACTACGTGTCCAAGGAATGCAACACTCTCTAACAAAAATCACACTTCGAGAATTTAGCATAAAGCTGATATTCTCCCAATGTTTACAGTATAGTCTTTAAGTGATATACGTGCTCCTCCATACTCTTTGAATATACTAATATATCATTAATAAAGACTACTACAAACTGATTCATATATGGTCTGAATACCCTGTTCATCAAATCCATGAAAGCAGCTGGTGCATTAGTCAACCCAAATGACATCATAAGAAACTCATAGTGGCCATATCGAGTGCGAAATGACATTTTATGAACATCAATTTCAGTGTTCCATAACTGATGATAAGCCGATCTCAAGTCAATCTTAGAAAAGAATTGTGCACCCTAAAGCTAATCAAACAAATCATCTATCCTCAGGAGAGGATACTTATTCTTCATTATCACTTTGTTAAGCTCTATGTAATCTATGCATAGTCTCAGGGTACCATCTTTCTTCCTCATAAACAGGATTGGTGCACCCCAAGGTGAGACACTGGGTCTGATAAAACCCTTATCTAGCAATTCTTGCAACTGCTTCTTCAACTCTTTTCACTCTATAGGAGCCATTATGTAGGGTGACATCGAAATAGAAGTAGTGACTAGAACCATATCTTTACAGAACTCAATCTCTTTGTTAGGTGGTAAACTTGGCAACTCCTCAGGAAAAATATCAGAAAACTCACAAGCAGTAGGAACATTAATGAGTAACAACTTCTCCACATAAGTATCCCTGACTAATGCCAAATATCCCTAACAACCCATCCTCAACATCTTTTTAGCCGTGATGGCAGAGATGAGATTTTGAGGTGCAGAACTGTTATCACCCCCAAACTTAAACCCTTCATCATCTGGAATTCTAAAAATCACCTCTTTACTCTAACAATCCACAATGATATAATGCTAAGACAACCAATCCATACCCAAAATCACATCAAACTCCATCACATCCAATAACACTAATTCTGTTGGTAGTTCTCTACCTTTGACAAACACTGGACAACTAGAAAGAATGATATCAATATCCAATAAATCGCTTAGAGGAGTGGCGATAAATAAAGGAAAAGCCATCCTTAAAGCTTGCTAACATGATTTCAAAATAAAAATAGGGGATACAAAGGAATGTGTGGCACTCGAATCAAATAAAACCCAAGTATCTAAGTAACAAATATGAATAATACCTGCAATAATGGCATTAGGTGCCTAAGCATCCTGCTGAGTGAGGTGGAAAACCCTAGCCTGACCTTAACCTCCCTGCTAACTGGTAGAAGCCTAGCCAAAACCTCTGGCATCTCCTCTGGTACCTCTACCATGCCCCTGTTGAGCAATAATCTGAGTCAAACTCGGGTGCTGAGCTGGAGGCAACTGAAAAGGAGCTGGTGTGGCACTAGCAATTGACTGCTGTGACTAAAATCCAGAATATGGACATGATTTGGCAAAATGTCTCGTCTATCCGCATCTAAAGCATGTCAGCGGTGCCATATAATAGGGTCCCTAATGAACTCTACCATAAGTTTAACAGGCTCTAGCTGCTGATCCTGCATTACCATATCCCAAATTCTGACCACTACTGCTACTAGAAGCACCTAATCCAAATCTGATAGGTCTACGAGGCCCAGCACAACCATGTCTGCTACTTTTATGTACTTTCTACTACTGCCTCTAGCTCTGCTGTACTAAGCCTCTCTACTAACTACTGGAACCAATATGAAAAGTCAAATATGAAGTAGTCTAGAATCCTCCTGACTGATAGTAATTAGGCATAACTCCTTGCCTGACTAATCTTAACTTTATTTCCTTGGCCAACTCTATCACTTAATACAGAGTAAGGCCCGCAATAGGCATCCTAATAAATACAAAACCTAAACTAATGACGTACATCATGACAGTAAAATATTAGTCTCACATTAGATCCTTTGCATATCTACCAAGTTAGAGAAACTCTTTAGTGTAGTCCTCAATAGATCTATCACCTTTGGTGATGCTCGTCAGTAGAAGTCTGTAACTCATCCGGAGTAGCTCTAGGTAGAATCTCCTTATAAACCTATCTCTGAACTGATCCTAAGTCATCATAGTCATATACGATTGAATCACCTGAACAAACCAATCCAAGGTTGGTCCCTTTACGGATAACTCGATGATCATGATCCGCTGGTATTTGGTGTGAGGAGCCTAAGTCCTCATCTCAATAGCATGCAGGAAGTCTAACGGATTCAACATCCCATTAAAGGCTATCCTACCAACCCTGGCATAGAATAAAGCTGCCTTAAGGTCAAACATACCCTGCTGATAGGCAGGCTATATTGGCGGTGCAACTGGAGGTATCACAACTTCCTTATAATCTGGCTCTACAAGTTTCTCATCATGTAGCTCTCACTGTCTATGGTGACCTATCGCTTCTCGAGGTCTACCTCTACCTTGACCTTTGCGCATCATTGGCGGCTTAGGAGGTAAAACCTCATCCTAAAAGGACTAATCATCCTCAACCTCAACAAATGGTGGAGTGACATGTGCTTACCTCCTAATTATGAAAAGACAAAACCAAAGAGATTCAGACAAAACATACAATCTAAGGATTATGTGAAATACTAAATCAAACAAAACTTATCGAAGACATACTCGAACCTAAATAACTATAGTAGTTTCAAAGAAAATATAACTTTGAAAACCTAGGTCCATAACACTAAACTTTAACTTTGATACCAAATTTTTCATGACCCAAATTGGGAGTCATGACCGACATTAGAGAACGAGAATTCTTTCGAATCCAAAACTTGTAGCAAGCCTTAGAAATAAAAAAACATGCAATAAATAAATAAAATACACTATAATTTAAAACTTAAGTCAATATAAAAAAAATACTTAATGTCATATAATAAAATAAAATATTTCATACAATATTCAGAGAAAGGTCTGTTATAATAAAATAACATTCTACATATACAAAGCACCACTACTGTAGTTTTATAGAATACAATAAAAGTCAGATAAATAATTTACATAATCTAGCCGAGGCTGAATAAGTCTGGCGTAGGGGTCTACTACTGAGGTCTGAAGATGAGGAATCTCCTGAAAAAAATATTGAGGGAGTCAGACCTCACTGAGTGAATTATTATAATATATATACATGCAATCGAAAATATACACAGTTAGGCATCAATATATATATATAGACACACACACACACACACACACACATGCATTTGACACAGATGCTAAAATCCACTTTTATATGTATTAAATGTAGAAAATATTTATTTAGGTGAAGGATCAAATAGAACCTTAAAACAATTACAGCCTTAAACATATATCTCACTAGCCATGCATGCTTACTTAATTTCAAATAAATTCTCTTATTCCATTTTGGACAGTAGACTGGCTCCAAGACACTAAGTCAATCGAGCTCCAACAGTCTCACTGTCAGTGTGATTGGCCTCGAGACATTAGGTCAATCGAACTCCAGCAACCACACTATTCACTCACTGAAAACTCAATATTCACAATAATCAATTCACCTCAAATAATTCTCACAATATAGACCTTAAAGTCTAACAAATTGGTACGTACACAATCCTAATGTAGCCCACTAGGTAGCACATTCTATTGATATCCTTCATATAAAATTATTTATTTATGGAAAATAAATAAATGCATAATTAAACACAAATGACATTCATAACAGAAAAATATACCATTTATATACCATAAATATACTAAATATATTTCAAGTATATGCTATATATAACCAAAGTCAACCATACATATACCAAAATATACTAGAATGCATATTGAGAAATTATCAAGTATATACCATCGCATATATGTCAAAATATACCAAAATATACTAAAAGTATACCAAAAATATATTAAACTATTTAATGAAATAATTCATATCAAAACATAATTATTTATAATCATACACTTGTGCTCCTCGAGACTAACTCGACAGGCCCAGTCCGATAGGCCTCGATCTTGGTGCAACTAGAAAATAAATAATAATAACAAATCAGAATAAATTTCTAACTTATACTTCTAAAGGAGACTCAATTTAGGAATATGTAACTTAGACAAACACAAAAGTTCAAGATCGACATGACGTCACGTTTTATGAGAATTCTACCAAAAATTCTGCAGAACCTCCTCTGTAAAACGGACATCTCTCTACTAACAGTAAAGCTGATCCTGCAAGGAAAACACACTTCTAACACAAGGCTCATCAACTCAGGTTGGGACCTCGAACTATACAATTTTTCAACCGAGGTTCACAATTCACCAAAAAAACAACTAAAATAATAAATATATTAAAACTCATTAAATTCCATAAATATCCATAAAATACCAAAATATAATATATTTAAACCTTAAAACGCTAAATACAATTATTTTCTCAATAATTAAATAAAATTCTCAAATAATAATATAATATTAATAAATATCAAGTTTTTCAATAATTCAATATAAAATAGTAATAATTCACTTTTATATATTCAAATAACTTATTTAGCTTAAAAAGATATTAAAAGTAATTAAAAATCCATTTAATCACCAAAATAGTAAATAATATATTATTTGAATATAATTTTTGAAAATTAGTATTAATTAGTTAAAAATATAAATAATTATAAAAATCATTTTAATACCCTATGAAATTATAAAATCATTTAAAACACATTATATAACTATAATTCCCACAAAATTATATAATTAACTCATAAATACAAAATTCACATAATATAAAAATATTCCTAAAAATTATATAAATTCACCAAAAATTATTTTAATAATTCTAAAATTATTAACTCAAATTACTAACACAAATTCAACTAAATTTCCATTAAAAATAATTAATTAACATAATTATCAAAAACTCAATATTTGATATTAAAACAATTAAAAAATTACCCAAAATTCAAATTAATTCAAAAAATAAAAAATATATATTTTTGAGAAGCTAAAGCTACCAAAAACAACATTTCTTAAGTAAGATTGATGAATCAAACAATATTAAGTTAAAAAAAATAAAAACCTTAAAACACTGTAATATCTTGAGTTTTTAAATATTTTTATACTGCATCGGGATATGCACTGTTAATAATTTTTGTACACATTTATGATATTTTATGAGTTTTTTATTTAATTAAAACTAATTTTTAATTATTTTATATTATTTTAAGTACTTTATGTAAAATTTTCCCGAGAATTTTATTTTCTGGGAAATTAACACGTAAATAATTTAATATTTAATTATTTTAAATAATTTCACGAATTTGCATGAACTCATATATATTTTTAAAGTGCTAAAATAAAGTGTATATATGTGTATTTATTTAAATTAAACTAGAGTTTAATTAATTACCCTAATTTTTATTATTTATTATTTAATTTTAATATTATTTAATTATTTCTAAGTGTATAAAATTATTAATATATTAAATTATATGTGTGTGGGAGTTTATATTATTATAATATATAGTGTGATTATATATATATACATATATACATAATATATAGTTGAAAAATCAAAGTTGTAAAATTACCAAACTGCCCCTCCTTCCTCCTTCTTCTTCTTCCCCGATGCCCTTCTCCTCTCCCCTCACTGTGCAACTCCATTCACCACTGTTCAGAGTGCTTGCCGAACGTCCACCGCCTTCCTCCAGCTTCTCAGCCTCTCCTTCCACCCTCTCTGGCGCCGGTGAACGCTGCAACAACCTGAGAAGCCGAAATTTGAAGCTAACGTCGATCGACATGATTCCGGCCACCATTTTTGATACCGCCAGTCTCTATCTTCTCCTTGAGCTCCGGTGAGTGTGATTCCAAGCTTTTTTCACTTAAAATGGTCTAGATTTGCCTAGGTTTCGATTTTGCAATTTCAGCCTATTAGAGTTCTTGATTTTTTTTTGAGCTTCAATTTGACTTATTCATGAAAAATTACTTCAAAAAATTTAATCCTAGTAGCTTAATCTTCATGTGGGAATTTTTGTAGAATTTTTGGAATTTATTTTGATTTTTGGGTATTTTTAATTATTTTATTAATATTTTCTAATTTTCAAAAATTAATTAATTAAATTATGAAATTTTGTTTTATGGTAAATATAGGTGTTGAAATGAATTATAGGAATTTATTTGTAATTTTTTTGAATTTTGATGTATTTATTTTGAATTTATTTAGTTTATGTAATTTTGAGAAAATAGGGTTAATTATGTGTTTAATTGAAATTTATTGGTTAATTAAGTATATTTATTGGTATTATTGAGATTTATGTTGAGAAAATTAATTTTTGTGCAATTATATTATTTTTGGTGAATTTTTGGATTAATTTTAGTATATTTATATATATAAGGGTATTTTGGTAATTTTACCCTAAATTGGCTAAAAATGTAATTAAATTGGTTTTAGTAGTTATTTAGGGTATAAAAATGATTTCTAAAAATTATTTAGTATTTTTAACTATTTAAAACTATTTTTCATAAATTATTTTCAATTATATGTATAATATACGATTTTTCTAATAAAATGAGTTTTTATCGATTTTTACTGTGTTTTAGAATTGATTACGTAATTTGGATTTATAAAATGTATTTTTATTATATAAGGGTATTTTTGGTAATTTATAAACATTCTGTGAATTGTGGACCTCGGTCGGTGATTTGTAGTTGGGAGTTCGACCGAGGAATTGTGGTTGTGTTTTGTGTTTATTTTTGAAGTGTATTTTTTTACAGGGCCGACTCTACTCTTTGAGTAGAGAGATGTCCATTTTACAGGGGAGGTTTTGCCGAATTTTCAGTAGAATTCTCGTAAAACGTGATGTCTGGTCGAATTCTGATTTAATTCTGTCTCTAGTAATCTAGATCGAGTCTTTAGAACTTCTATTAGATTTGTTCTGATCCCTGTCATTTTTATTTATTTAGTTACGCCGAGATCGAGGCCTAGTGGACTAGGCCCATTGGATCCATCTCGAGGAGCGCAATAATAGTGAGTTACTATTCTATATATATATGTTCTAGGGTGCATGATTTTAGAAATCTATGTTTTATTTTGACTAAGAATGCATAATGGTATTAAGTAGTACTTGAGTTATTTTAGTTTACTTTTGGTTTATTTTGGTAAATTTTAAACTATATGCATGTTTTATTAATGAATTATGTTTAAAATATTTTTGAATATATTTCTAATTTATTTTTGTAATTTAATAAGATTTATTTAACGTATATATACTCGAAATATACCTGGTTTACTTTTGGTATATTTCTAGTATATATATGGTTTATGTTGCTGTTCATTTCAATTACATGCATCGTTTATTTATGAATGTATGTTTTATATTTAATAATGAAGGATATCAATAGAACGTGCTACACCGGTACGCTTATAGCATTTAGGCTATATTACTAACCATTTGTGGATATTGATTGGATATGATTATTTGATGTGTGAGATGTGATTTGGGAGTGTGATTGCTGGAGCTCGGTTGACTAAGTGTCTCAGGGCCAATCACACTAACAGTCAGACTGCTGGAGCTCGGTTGACTTAGTGTCTTGGGGCCAGTCTATTGTCCAAATGGATCAAGTGAATATATTTGGAATAAGTGAGCCTGTGTGGCTAGAGTGTTGTTTAACACTGTTTTGAGGTTACGATTTTCTAGGGTTCTATTTGATCCTTCATGAGCAGTGATTTTCAGTAAAAATATATATAAAAATGATTTTTATTGCATCTGTGTGTAATTGCTTGTATATATTTATTATATATATACTATTGATTGTGTGCATTGTCATTTAGTATGCATGTATATATATTATAGTAATTCACTCAGTGAGGTCTGACTCCCCTTCGTTGACTATTTTTCAAGAGAGTCATCTTCATCAGACCTCAGTAGCCGACCTGTATGCCGGATTTCTTTCGCTCCGGCTTTTTTATGTAAACTACTTATTTGAGTTTTATTTTATAATCTAGACTCTATAGTAGTTATGGTCGATTGTGAGATTATTGTATTATATTTGTATGAGATATGTACTTTAAATATTTGAATTGGATTTGTATTAAAAGTTTTTTTTATATATAACATGAGGATTTCATTTAATCTCATTTGGTGGAAATATTATTTTGATATTTATGATTTCATTCCACTGCATAATATTTTACTTAAATGTGTTGTTATTATTTCTATTGCATGTTTTATTTTATTTTAGGCTTGCTACGGGTCTCGGATTCGAAAGAATTCCCATTCCTTAGTGCCAGTCATGGCCCCTGTTTGGGTCATGACAAACACATAAACTAAAAATTGAAAATATCTAAAAATTGAAGGGATTTGAGCTAAAAAGGAGCTTAGAAATGGACTCACCAGAGCAAAAGCCTTCAAATGAGACCGATTGGGGGAACTGAGGTGGCCAAAATCCTCACTGGCAATGTTGAAGCTCACTCTCAGCCAAGCATGGTTCAGATGATCTCTAGTGACTTCTAGGCAAGCTAAGGCGACGAATGATGGCTGAAAGTGGCTGGAGGTGATGGTGGTTGGTGGTTGAGGCTGGGGCAGCTCCGTGACATAGGGAAGGTTCGAGCGGAGGAAGAAGAAGAAAAAGAAGAAAGAGAAAAAGAAAAAGAAAGCTTTGACTCGTTTTGACCCCTTTTTTATTTTAATTATGAAATGACTAAAATGTCCTTCAATAAAAAATAATAATAGTAATAATAATAATAATAATAATATTATTATATTATTATTATTATTATTATTATTATAGAACTCCCCACTTAAAATAATTTATTTTACGTAAAAAATTTCTTAGAATAAAATAAATAAATAATATTAACAAATAACAATAAATATATATAAATAAGATTTAAAATTTATTAACATTGTATATATCAAAATAATATTATATTATTTAAAATACAAGGTCATTACAAATACGTAGTGTTAATAATATTTTAAAATTTTTATATATTATCATTATTTGTGAATAGTATTTGTTTATTTTATGTCAAAAAATTTATTTACTTAAAGGACATTATTTTGGAAATAATAATAATAATAATAATAATAATAATAATAATAATAATAATAATAATAATATATTAATAATATTATTATTATTCGTTAAAGTTATTATCATTACTATTATGATTATTGTTATTAGTAATGTGCTTGTGCGTCTTGTTGTGTATATATATGTATATACTATATGTGTTAAGTTGTTAGTTTATATATTATATATATATATATTAAAAAAAAAAGTCAAATGCTTATTTTTTCGAGTCAACCTCCCTCCCCCACTTTTTTCTTTTTCTTTTTCTTCCTTTTTTTCTTCTTCTTCACTGCGTTTGCCATTTTCGTTTGCTGCCCAGCACCACCTGAAGCTCCCAGCGTCTCTTGAGCCACCACCTAGCACCTCAGAAGCTTGCTACCACCTCCCCTCACCTTCCTAGCATCGCCTGGAGCTTTATTCTTGTCGGAATCCGCGCAGTTGCTACAATAGCTCTGGTGAGAATCTGATCGTTTTAGTTTGCGTTTCTGGGCTCATTCGACTCTTCTCTACATGGGCTCCTCATTTCTCAACTCTTTTCAACTCTACGACGTCTGGTTAGTTAGAAATCTTCAAGTTTAGTTTATGTCTATTTAGGGTTTTTATTTTTTTTAGCTTGATTGTGTTTGATTCATGATTATTTCTTTAAGTAATGTTGTTATATGAATCTTTAGCTTCCTACGTATATTTTTAGTTTATTTTTTTGAATTTATTTGAATTATGTATAATTATTGTATTTTTGATAATTAAAATGAATTTTTATTAATTATGTGTTTTACGTGTTTTCTAGTGAAATTATGCTAAATTAGTATAGTTAATTTAAATTATTAATTTTAGAAGTAAGAATTATGGGTAAATTATGTATTTTTATTGAAATTATAGTTAAATTATATGTTTTAAATAATTTTGGAATATAAATGGTATTAAAGTAATTTTTACGAATTATTTACTATTTTTAACTAATTAATAACAATTTTCGGAAATATATTCAAATAATAGTTTTATTTATTATTTCTATGAATAAATGAGTTTTTTCAACTATTTTTTTTACATATTTAAATAGTTTAGATAATTTATTTATAAATTTTACTATTTAACCTTAAGTATTGAAAAATGAATTTTTATTAATATTATATAATTTATTTGAGATTTTATTTAGGTAATGTGAAAATATTATATTTAATGTTTTTGTTATTTAAATAAATTGTGTTTTGGTATTTTATTGATTTTATGGATTTTTAGTGATTTTAATATTTATTATTTTAATTATTTATTAATGTAAATTGTGATTCTCGGTTGGGAATTGTGTAGTTCGGGGTTCCAACCCGAGAAGTTGTGCAGTTGTGTATTTTAGAAGTGTGTTTACTTGCAGGATCGACTCTACTTTTAGTAGAGGAGACGTCCATTTTATAGAGGAGGCTCTACTGATTTTTCGGTAAAATTCTCGTAAAATGTGACAGTCGAGTTGATCCTGAGTTTTTATTTTAATTGAATCATGTCTTAGATCAAGTTTTTCCTTAGAATTTCTAAAGGCATAAAGTTAGAAATTATTCTGATATTATTATTATTATTATTATTATTATTATTATTATTATTATTATTATTATTATTTTTTATTTTTATTTTTATTATTATTATTATTATATTATTATTATTATTATTATTATTATATTATTTTATTTTTCTATAGCTGCATTGAGATCGAGGTCTACAGGATCAGGCCAATCGAGTCTGTTTAGAGGAGCGCAAAACTGTGAGTTATTATCTTATAGATGCATTGCATGTAGAATGCATAATAATGAGCATCCATAATTTTTATAATGTATATAAGAATGATTTACTTAAATGGGAAATATATTTTGATATATTTTTGGTATATAGTTGGTTTATTTTTGGTATATATTTTGTATATTTATGATATATATACCCAACATATATTTGGTATACATTTAGTATATTTTCAATATACATTTGGTACATTTTCTGCATATAATTGGTATATTTCTCTATAAATGGGTGCTATCACGTTTACATTATACATTTTCATTATTTTAATAATATAAGATTGATTTGAAGGATAGCAGTAGAACATGCTACCTAGTGGGCTACGCCAAGAATGTTCTACCTAGTGGGCTACGCTAGGACTGTTGCGCGACAATATGGCAGAATTAGGTTAAAAATATAATATTTGTTTATCGAGATGTTAATTATTGGAAAAGATGGCTGTGGATCCTTAATTGACCTGGTATACTTAGGGCTAGTCATGCTGGTAGTGAGATTGCGGATCCTCGATTGACCTAGTATACTCGGAGTCAGTCTACTAGTTTGAGTTAGGTAAATGAATACTTGGAGTTTTGGATAAGCCACTTGCCTATTGATTTTGTGTTTGAGGTTGCGGACTATTTAGGGTTTTGCTTCAATCCTTCAACCAAAAATATTTTTTGTGCATTTGTTATTAATTTCAAAAGTGGATTCCAGTATCTATATGAATTGCAGGTATATATATAAACACATATATATTTTATATTGATGCTTGACTGCATATGACTTAGGTTGTATGTATATATAATATAATAATTCATTCAGTGAGGTTTAATACCCCTCAATATTTTTTTAGGAGATTTTTCTTCAAACCTCGGTAGTAGACCTCTTCACTAGTCTTCTTCAGCCTCGGCTAGATTATATAAATTTATTATTTGAACTCTTATTGTATTGTAGAAATTGCAGTAGTAATGATATTGTTATAATTATGTTGTTTTATTTGAGAGTTGTATTTAAATCTTGCATGAGATATTTATATGATATGATAGAAGATTTATTTTCATATTAATTAAAGTTTTGATTCTTGTGTATTTTTATTTATTTATTTATACATGCATTTTTATTTTTAAGGCTTGCTACAGGTTCCAAATTTGAAAGAATTTCCATTCCCTAGCGCCGGTTATAACTCCCCGGTTTGTGTCGTGACACTAATTGACTTTGTTTTTACTCTTTGAAGTGTTTAAATTATTTTTTTATAGTTAAAATGAAATTATTTAGGCATTTAAACTAGATTAAAAGTGTTCATAAGTGAGGTTTTTAACAAATTAAGATATTAAATGATCAATTTGTAAATTAAAAGGGTAAAGTGATAAAATGCAACAAGCTTAAGGGGTTACAAATGTATTAAGCTTATATGGATGTCAGACAAGCTAAAATTTATGGGTTGTTCCCTAAAAAATTATTCACCAAGTGGGTGTTTTACACCATATAGTTAGATATATGACACATAAGTAAAACGTAAAATAGGTGTCCAATGAAAATAAAATGCCTAGATTATCATTTAAATATAACCATTTGGTTTAATTGTAGGCGGCGGGGTTGAGCACGCGCCCAAATGTTTGGTGACCATGGCACTGTGTGGGCTCGAGGCCCGCTTGGAAGTATGAAATAGGTCTTAGACCTATTTAGAGATGGAGTTGCTACCTAGATAAAAGCTGGGACACACTATATAGAAACTGGATTCCATGGAGGTTCCCAGAAGCCGTTATCAAAGATTGGGTTTGAAAACTGGGTATGGACTTTTGGAATGCCTACCCAATCTTGCGATTGGCCCTTCGTTTGTGTCCTGTATTTTATTACATTTAATTATTTAATTATTTCCTTATTAACACGGATTATTTTTGCCTTTGGAGAATTGTCAAGTTTTAGAATTGAATCCGAATTTGCATATTAATTATTTTTTATGCACTTAGGTCCGTCATTTATCATAAGCAGAAATAAATAATCAATCTTTACAATCATTCAAATCAAAAAAGGGAAAGAGATTAAGAATTACAATGCTTTGGGGAAAAATAAAAGGATAACCTACAAAAAATAAATCATACATATAACAAAAGTAAACTAATAATAAACCACTTACATAAGTGAAATGCTTTAAAAAGTTAACCAATTAAAGTGACTACTCAATGATGGAAGCCATCAAGTAATTCCTATAATAAACATACGATTAGTTCCCTCCTACAAAGCACGACATTATATATAACAACATTTTACAAATAATATTATCAAGAGATTTCTCAATACAAACTAAGAAAAAGTCCTCACATGGTCAAAATATTGTCATGCATACTACGTCATGCAACATGGTGATTACGAGAAATAAAAAGAGAAAGGCATGTGAGATGAGAATCATGCGAATTTTCATAAAGAAAAAAAGTTGGATTGTTTAGAGGCCTATCAATGTGGTGATCGCCTCTGTGATAGGGCAATCGCCTAATTGACTGGGGGTGATAGAGGCTTCGCCTGATCAATAGGCTCTCTTAACCCTCAAAATGATTAAAATTCTATCCTAAGTAAGAAAATGTATAAATAAATATCCAAAAAAGCATACTAAACTACAATTACATGAAATAATTTAATAGATCATGCCAATGAAGTGGTACAACGAGTGAGATAAACCTAAAATAAACTAATAAACTAAATTACATGCAAAGTAAATATCAAGACAATAAGATGATGAAGATGTTTTACTTGAATGTGGATTTTTATCAAAATGATTAGCCCTCAAAGATGTGTTTTTAGCTGTTGATCTTCACTAAGCTCCACTTTAAATCAAGTTCTTTATCTTCTTCTTCCTAAAGAAATGGACCTTTTGAGTTTGGTTTTTTCTTTTTTTTTTTCTTAAGAACGTCTCTCTATTTTTTTTTAGAGCTTTTTTTTTCTAATAATGGCTAATTTTCTCCTTAACCATCCTCCTTTTTCCTCTCTCTCTTTTCTTCCTTTTATTCTCTACCTTACCTATGCCCCTAGGTTCCTTAGATCATGATGAACCTCTATAGCCTTTCTTTTCCCCCCAAAATTCTCTTCCACATGAACAATTAGGTTTGGGAGGTTTTTGGTTCTCGAGTTTTCCTGGCTTGATCACTATTGGGGAAGTGGTTTTTGGATTTTCCTGGTTCGATTACCAATCCTCCATGGATATGGACTTCTAGCTTTTCTTGGCCCAATCGTCATTCATTATTGACTTTGGGGATACTACCTAAAAAGTCACTTTGGTCTTTGAGCTTAAGGGATTCAAACCTGAACAACCCTTTCTTATTCATGAGCTTCGAGGATTCAAACTTGAATAGCCTTTCTTGATCAGAAGCTTTAGGGATTCAAACCCGAACAACCCTTCTTGATCACGAGCTTTAGGGATTCAAACTCGAACAACCCTTTCTTGGTCATGAGCTTTTGGGATTCAAACCCGAACAACCCTTCTTTGATTGCAAGCTTTGGGGATTCAAACTTGAACAACCTTTTTTGATTGTGAGTGTAGACACCCAATTTTAGGATGATGAGTTATGGATACGACAAAATACTTCAATGATGAAAATGTTATTAATAGGTGTTCAATACTTGAACTTTGAAACTTCATGGGTTTGATTGCATTTTTCAAAGAAAGGATTTAATGTTTTTATGGACTAAATTGCAATGCTTTTAAAGGATCTAATAAAAAAACTTAAATTTTTTTAAGGACCTTTTTGTAATTAAAAGTAAAAAAAAAAGTGGTTGGAATTACATTAATTTCAATCGAAATTGTATAATTTCGATCAGAATTACATAATTTTGGTCAGAATTATACCTCTTCTGCCCTGAGTTCTCAAAATTTCTAAGAAAAATGAAGTCCTAATTGGTCTAAAATTCTCCTAAAATTATTTTGATAATGTTTTTAAGGAAATAAAAGTCTTGTAGGAATAAATTTATAATTAGGGTTTGAAGACGTCTCACTATATAAGGAGTGTTTTGGATCCTGAAATAGGGGGAGGTAGAAAAAAAGAGAGGAGAGAATGAAAAAAAGAAAAGAGGGAAGAAAGGGAAGAAAAAAAAAGCATCTTATTCACTACAAATTCTTTTGCTTAAACAAAGATCTTTGAAGGATTTTTGAAGAAAAATATTCAAAGACCTATCAAGAACGGTGATTTTACAAAATCTGAGGAGCACTCCATTAAAATCATCCATAAACATCATCTTCTCCTTATTCTATTTTATTTGATTTATTTATTTATTCAATTTTTAATATTATTTTATTATTGATTCACTAATCATAATTTTGTTTTTTTTTTTTATTTTTATTTTTATGGTGATTATGGAGGAAACTACATGATGATCATGTTTAGAGGATTGAATCCATAAGAAGTCTATGGAATGCTAGGGATAAGACCTTGTAAATTTAGTTTTTAAGTCTTTTTATTTTTTATTTAATTTATGTTTTTGGGGTTGTATTAATTAATTTTGTTATTATTTTTAGTAGATTATTGTAATAGCCCTAATAATGGGAATAGTAGAATTATGTGTGTGATTGCATGTTTATTTTAATTAATTGATTAGTAAAATTTGGGTTTCAATTGGGTAATTAATTAAAATCAATGGAGAAAGTAAATTACTTTAGGGTTGCATGTTAATGAAAATTAGGGTTTTAGAAAGAATTAATTTAATTAGTTATTTGATCTTTAATTTAATTATTTTATATATTTCATTTGTTTTTGGGCTTGTTTATTTATTTTTATATGTTTTGGGCCTTAACCCCATGTTATATTCTAACCCATATTATATTCTAACCCATTTAAAATTAGGTTTTTTTAGGTTTAATTGATTAAAATGCATTTTAGGCCCATGATTAATTAGATTTTAGGGTAAAGATAACTTAGGCCCATTTAGTAAATTAGACAGAGGCCACTTAATTTAATTAATTTAGACTTAGCTCACTTAATTTAAGTTTTTATTTCATAATTTGTAGATTTAAGGTCACCTTAGAATTAAAATATGTAGAATTAGGCATATTAATTTAAATATCTCCATAATTTGTAGATTTAGGTCTATTTCTTAGAATTAAAATAAATAGACTTAGGCTCATTTAATTAAAATTAAAAGAAATTAGGCTCATTAGTCTTTAACTCACTTGTAAATTAAAAATGTAGATTCGGTTCATTAAAATTAATGTAGATTAGACTAACTTAGTAATTATATGTTTGAATGAATGCATTATTTACTTGTATTTTCATGACTGGTTTGCCTTGGAGTTAATTGCTAGAGTAAGGGTTTATATGAAATTGCAAGTAAATAGAGGATAATATACTAATTCATAAAGTAATTCTAAATGAACATGAGATAAAAAGACGTTGGTATTCCGTATCCAGAATCTCTTAGTTATGGTGCTAGCTTTCTTTTAGAGAATCGAGTAGTACATTTTCGATTTGTCCCAGTTATTACCCTGGGTGGCAACTCCTCATCTCCATGCCATGTCTTGATGATAGTGGTTAGTGTGTTCTTTAGAGCCCTGAGCTCAAACAGTGTCGTGGTTTCTAAAATCTTGGATGTGCGCTATACCCCGCTGTCTACAATGGTGACTCCACTGGGGATAAGAAATACTAATTCTACTTGTGCTCTTTAGAATTGTTTTATTAATTATTATTTTATTCTTGCATTTATTTTGCATGTCCTTATTAACCGATGGCGTTGGTTTATGATTTCATGATTCAACTAGCTTTATAGAGTTATAGATTAGCTAACCATCACTCTTAGCCTTAACTCAGTTAAAGAGAGATTGTCGGGCTCATCTAACCAGAGTCTGTAACCCAAGTCCTAAAGGGAGGTAGTCTTCTCTCGAGTTTGTAAAGGATGTCGGGCACCTCTGACCTTGGCTTGTGACTCAAGTCTTAAAGGAGGGCATCTTGCTAAAGGAACCTTAACTTTTCACCTGACCCTAACCACATATAATGGCTTAGTTATTTCCCTTAGGATCTACCTAAATTACTTGTGAATGTTTCCATAAGGTATTTTTATCTATATAGGCCCAAGCCCATACTTTAGAAGCCCATTAGGACTAATAAAGATTGGGCTATACTTTTATAACTAGAAATATTATTTCTATGCTTTACTACTTTGAGAGATTTGGCATGCTTGTTAGTTCTTGATATCCCCCATTGATATTAAGGCCAAGACAAAAAATCCTAGGAAAAGAGACTCACCATTGAATATGTGTGTGGGAGGAATAAGGTTAAAAGGATGTATATACTTGACTTGATTGTTACTTATTACTTATTGCATAGCACGTGAATCATGCATACATGCATCATACTAAGCATTTATCTTGCAACCACTATAGATTCATCTGGGTCTTCTTGTGTTTGGAAATGAAGTAGTGGAAAATTAGTAAGAACTGAGTCAAGTCAACAATCAATTGAGAAAGAGATCCTTAGTAGATTAGAAAAGAGTCCTATTAAACCACTCTACCTAGAAGTTATACAACCTCAATAAACCAAAGAAATAGAACAATAAGAAAAAGGAAATTAGACCCTAGAGGATGTCAAAGGAGCATTGATGGGTGACATGAGAGTAATGATGCAAGATGAACTAAGACAAGCTCTGCCTGAATTAATGCCACTACCTACTGCTGCACCTTCAGTTGTAACTAATCCGCCTGTTGTATGTGCACCACCTACTACTATTGTGGAAGATCCAATTGATAGGGGGCAACCATTAAATGCTACTAGAAACATACCTGATGTGGAAATGAAGTTAGAGGATGTTGAGAGTTATATAGTTGGAAAGGCAAAAAGGGAATCACTTGAGTAAGATCAAGAGCTGGAATCCAAGCAGATGAAAGCATTGACTCAGAAGATGTTTGAAATGGAGGAACTAATAAGAGGACAAGGCATTGGATACTCATTTGAATTTGATGATATGATATAATTTGAGGAAGATAAACTGCCTGATAAGTTTAAGTTGCCATAACTGCAGAAGTTTGATGGTACTGGAGATCCAAGGATCCACCTTAGTCAGTATACAATAACTATGAGCACCACTAAAGCTCCACTAGCAGTAGTCACAAAGTTTTTATACTATCCTTAGAGGGTATGACTATTAATTGGTATCATGGGTTAAAGAAGTCCATCCGAGCTGACTTGAGAGAACTATGCACTGCTTTTCTGAAGCAATATGACTACAACAATAGGCTCAAGGTATCTATTAAGGATCTAGAATAGACCAAGCAAAAGCCCAATGAGTCATTCTCATATTTTCTAACTAGGTTCATGAATAAGGCGAGACTAATGAAGCATACACTTGCTGAGAAGGATCATGCTAGGATGATAGTCTGAAATATGTCACCCAATCTGGTTGAGAGGTTGCAAATGATGAATCCCAAAACATTTATAGACCTGTATGATGATGGTTTGCAAGCCGAAGAGATTAAGAGTGAGAAGAAGAAAAGTTTTAGAAGTACCGAAACCCAAAACTACCCAACTAGGGGCACACAACAATGAAGCACTAACCAGATTGTGGAAGTGCATGTTGTTCAACAACTAAGGAGATTTTCAAAATTTAACTAAGCTTTGTCAAATGTCTTGGAGCACCTAATGGAAAAGGGCTTACTTCAACCTTTACCTAATCAAAACCCACCAAACCCAAACCCACCAAACCCAAATACCCTAAGCAATAACCCAAAAAACCACTACAAATTCCATCAAAACCTCCAACACTCCACAAATAACTACATCCACCTCAAACACGAAATCCAAAACCTTATTGACTCTGAAAAAATCACAAACCTTGAAAATGCAAGCACCAAAAATAATCCTTTCCCAAACTACCAAAATATACCACTCTCAACTACCATGATAATTAACTCAGGAGTTAGTAATGAAGAAGTGCTAAAATCCTTTGAGGACCTACACCTTCAAGCCAATGAGAAATCTCCTAATGCCCTTAAATATAAAAAAAGAGTTGAAGATTTATTGGGTCAACCCTCAAGCAAGTTCGACTATAAGGTGTTTTACACTAAACCACCTTCTTTTAACATGGCTTTTGAGTTAATTATGCCTACAGGATGGGGTGATGAGTTTAATACTAAGAAGCTATAAGAAAAGGAAGAAACATGCATAATGGAGGTATAAAAAGATGAAGTCATGGAGAAAGTTTGTAAGAAAATGCAAGAATAATTGTTACGTTAGCCACCTGAAAGATAACCACTTTGAGATTTAGCATCCCTAGCATCTAGAATAGGAAATAAATTTTCTTATTATCTTATTTAAATAAAATTTTCATTTTTTTTGTTTTAGGGATTGATGATATAAATCCTGATCATGCTTACTTATGTATTGACATCCTAATGGTATTATGCATTATGATATTGATCGTATCTGCATATTTGACATAAATTCAATTCAATTAGATTCATTTAGTATGAGCACAAATAAAAATTCAAAGAAAATTCATATATCATATGATGTAACTTCTGAAGATAGGAAATTTGAGAAAAAATGAAAAAGAGAAAAAACAAAGAGAGAAAAAAAGAAAAAAGAACAGTGAGGTAAAAATTAAAGAGAAATGTTCATAACTGGCTGATAACAAGAGTTGTATCATGTGATGTAATATATGTTCTCATTTTTGCTCTAATGAATTATTAAAATTAAATTTGAAATTTTTGTTCAAATATCATTTATTCATCTATATCATACTACATAAGTATTTGAAAAGAAAGACAATATATAATGAAAGCTAAATCAGAGCTATGAGATCACTATTTTAGTTAAGTTTTCCTTTTTACCACCCCTTTGTAATTTTCCTTATAAGCCTAGGTCCCCTTATACCTTGAGAATTCATGTGGCTTAGTAACTTGCGTTGTAACCCATACCTTGTAATTGTCATCAATTATTGCATCAACATCAAGCCTTATATTCAGCTCAAGAGTTCTTTGAAGTGCAAGTCTAGTTGATTTCATAATTAAGAACTCACTTCAGTCAGTTCACCCACTCTTCTAAATCCTCAATGCATGAGATTGCAACTAATAGGGTTAATAACCCAAAGGATCAACAATAGCAGTGAATAAACTTTGTCTCTTACATACAAAAAAGAAAAAAAGACTGCTAGAATAACATGAATGAATCCAGAATGGAAGCTAGGGGGAAAATGTAGTTATAGGGGAAAATTATAGAACAGTAAGCCCACATTCAAAGAGCGACGATGGATGCTAAAGTATAAGAGCCAATACAAGAGATCTCAGGGTAGAAAAAGCATACAAATACATCGGGTATCATGCAGTAAAAGCAATGGCAAAAAGAAAAGTTTAATAGTGCATTGATCAATCATAAGCTTTATTATAAAGCCATGGACTGTACTAGCTAGCCTAGTCATCAGTTTGATGAATCGTATCAGAAGCTTTGACATTAGAAGTACCAACAGTGAAGCAGTCAATGCTTAAACCTATAGGCTATTAATAAGGAACCTCATTCTCACACTCCAAGTTGCGAACATAGCTCTATTCCAAACACAAGATGCATTAGGATCATGCATTGTCATACATAGCATGCACACACTTGCATACATTTATTGTGAAATACTTGCTCTACATAATAAAGTCTTTAAGCTTAGGTGAGATTGTACAGATACTTTACTACTAACATTTGAAATTAGTGTTGTGAAAGTACAGGAAAGTAGTTAAAGTATTTACGTATGAAGCATCCAAAAGAGTAAAATAAAAAGAGAACATTATCAAGAAACCTCATCCTGGCAACCTCAAGAGGCTAGATAAGATGCTTAAGCTCCTTAGATTCAACAACCATCTCCATAGTCTCATCTAGAGCATCATTTGAAATATCTCTCCATAATAGTCAGACTAGTGTAGAGTATGGAATATTGTGATAAGAAGGTCCAACATGACAACAATACATTTGCCGACCTTAAAAAGGGAAGAATGCACTCAAAACATAAAATGAATGAATTCTAAAAATTCATTTGATTATGGAATAAGATCTTTAATTCCTGAACTTTTTTACAGGAGATATCAAGAAGAGGGATGAAGTCCTCCACCATAGCATTAATGAGAATGGCAAAAATACAAATGCAATCTAAAGCCTTAACTTCAATGGTAGAGTATCATCACTCTACGATTGGAGACAAATCTAAAGGGAAGAATGCAAAAAGAATAACATTGCATTTTGATAAAATTTCTTCACTTGCAAATAGACAATACTAACTTATGGTAGTTTATGTAGGGAAGAACAAAAAAGAATGAAAAAGGTGAAAGGAATCACTACATCAACAAGAATGGGAAAGGTTGCAAATGTTAATCATTCATTAGAAGTATCATCTTGCATGGCAAACACTCATCAAGATAATAAAGGTGTAATATCCCCAATTTTTAAATCATTTAAAACTGCATTGGGATATGCAGTGTTAATAATATATATATATATATATATATATATATATATTTGATTATTTAATTAGCTTGTTATTTATTAAAGTCACTTTTAATTATTTTTAAGTTCTTTACGTAAAATTTTCTTGAGAATTTTATTTTTTTAGGAAAATTAAACCTAAATAAATATTTATTATTTACGTTAGTCCGTTTTACATAATTGCATGATTTTATTTATCATATTAATATATATATATATACATATACATGCATAAATGTATATTTAGCATCTAGGGTTTATTAATTTTATTTATGTATATTATATATAGTTTATATATATATATATATATATATATATATATATATATATATTTTAAGTTATTTACAACCCGTGCCCCTCCTTCCTCTTCATCGTTTGACGCCCTCCTCCTCGTTTCATGCCGCTGCAATGTCGTTCCTTCACCGTCGGTGTGCCTCCTGGTGTGCCACCTCCCTTGTTAGCCATTTTCGACGTCCAAAGCTCCCATTTCCAGTGTTGTTTGGCTGGATTTTCTTCTTGAAATCGAGAGTTGCTCCCATCGCCGATTGTTGACTTTCCAGCCACTGTTTCAAGCCCCACCAATCTCTATCTCTTCCTTGAGCTCCGATGAGTGCATTTCCAAGCTTTTTTTCACTTGAAATGGTCTAGATTTCCCTAAGTTTTGATTTATCATTTTTTGCCATTTAGGGTTTTTAATTTTTTTGAGCTTTGATTTGGCTGATTCATACAAACTTCCTTCACAAACATTGATCCTAGTAGCTTAATCTACCTTTGTGAATTTTTGTGGAATTTTTGGAAATTATTTTTATTTTTGTGAATTTTTGATTATTTTATTAATACTTTCTAATTTTTGAAAATTAATTAATTAAATTATGAAATCGTGTTTTATGGTGTTTATAGGTATTAAAATGCATTTTAGAAATTTATTTGTAATTTTTGTGAATTTTATATATTTATTTTGAATTTATTTAGTTTATGTAATTTTTGGAAAATTAGGTTAATTATGTGTTTTATTGAAATTAATTGGTTAATTGAGTATATTTATTGATATTATTGAATATATGTTGAGAAATTAATTTTTGAGTAATTTTACTATTTTTGGTGATTTTTTGAACATTTATAGTGAATTTTCGTAACTAGGGGTATTTTGGTCATTTGACACTAAGTTGGCTAAAAATATAATTAAATTGGTTTTAATAGTTATTTGAGGTATAAAAATGATTTCTACACATTATTTAGTATTTGTAACTAATTAAAACTATTTTTCATAAATTATTTTCAAATTATATATAATATACTACTTTTCTAAATAAATGAGTTTTTATCGATTTTTGATATGTTTTAGGGTTAATTAAGTAATTTGGATTTATAAAATGTATTTTGGTCAATATTTATGAATTTATTGAGAATTATCAATTTTTAATAATATTTTATCGAAATTTGGGTTTTTATGCGTTTATCTGTAAAATAAATATTTTTTAGCGTTTAAATTTCTAATTTCTATATTTTGAGTATTGAAGGGCATTTTTGGTATTTTTCATATGTTCTGTATTATTTCGTGAAATGTGCACCTCAATCGGTAAAATTATAGTTTGGAGTCCGATCGAGGGATTGTGGATTGTGTTTATTCTTGAAGTGTGTTTCTTTGCAGGACCAGCTGTACTCTTTGAGTAGAGAGATGTTCATTTTATAGGGGAGGTTCTACCGAATTTTTGGTAGAATTCTTGTAAAACGTGACGTCTGGTTGAATTCCTATTCCTTATCTATATCTAGTATTCTTAGATTGAGTCTCTAGAATTCTTATAGATTTATTCTAATGTCATGTTGTCATTTGTTTGTTTAGTTACGCTGAGACCGAGGCCTAGTGGACCAGACCCATCGGATCCGTCTCGTGGAGCGTAATAACAGTGAGTTGTTATTTTATATATATGTGTTCTAGGTTACATGATTTTAGAAATGTATAACTTATTTTATAAATTATGCATGAATAGTTTAGTTATTTCTTGGGTTTATTTTTGGTATATTTTCAATATATTTTTGGTATATTTTAAATTGTATGCATATTTTATTATGCATTTATACTTAAAATGTTTTTAAGTATATTTATAGTTTATTTTGTAAATAAATTGATTTTATTTGACATATATATACTCGGAATATACTTGGTTTATTTTTGGTATATTTCTAGTATATATATATGGTTTATGTTGATATTTTATTTAATATCATGCATCATTTATTTTATGAATGTATGTTTTATATTTAAATGAAGGATATCAATATAACGTGCTACCTAGTGGGCAGCACTAGGACCGAGTACGTACCGGTATGCCGATAGCATTTAGGCTTTATTGCTAACCTATTTGTGGATTATGATCGGATTGATTTATTTGATGTGTGATGTGATTTGAGAGTGTGATTGTTAGAACTCGGTTGACCAAGTGTCTCAGGGCCAATCACACTGACAATCAGACTGCTGGAGCTCGGTTGACTTAGTGTCTCAGGGCCAGTCTACTGTCCAAATGGAATAAGTGAATTTATTTGGAATAAGTGAGCCTGCATGGCTAGAGTGTTGTCTAACATTGTTTTGAGGTTGCAATTCTCTAGGTTTCTATTTGATCCTTCATATAAAAATGTATTTCTTAATATTTATATAAAATGATTTTACTGCATCTGTGTGATTTTGCCTGTATATATATTTATTATATATACTATTGAATGTGTGCATCGTCATTTAGCTATGCATGTATATATATTATAGCAATTCACTCAGTGAGGTTTGACTCCCCTCTGTTGACTATTTTTCAGGAGAGTCTACATCTTCAGACCTCAGTAGTAGACCCATACGCCGGATTTCTTCTGCCCCAGCTTCACTATGTTAACTGCTTACTTAATTTTATTTTTATAATCTAGGCACTGCAGTAGTTGTAGTTAGTTAGGATATTTATGTACTATGATTGTATAAGATTTTTATTACAAATATTTGAACTGAGATTTGTATTTAAAAGATATTATATATTTAAGATGAGTTTGTTTATTTAAATGAGATGGTGGATTATATTATTATATATGAGATTTTATTTTCGCTGAAAAATATTTTATTTATGTTATTATTACTATTGCATGTTTTTATTTATTTTAAGGCTTGCTACGGGTTCCGGATTCGAAAAAATTTCCGTTCCCTAGCACCGATCATGGCCCCTATTTCGGGTCGTGACAAAGTTGGTATCAGAGCGGAGTTCTGTGTCAGGGCTTTAGTTAAGTGAGTTATGGCCCTAGTTTTCAGTGTTATATTTTCTTTTGAAACTACTGCAGTGAATTAGGTTCGAGTATGTCTTGATAAGTAATCCTTGCTTTAGTTTTCTGCATTATTCCTCCGTTGTCTGAATCCTTCTATTTGTCTTTTCAGAATGAGGAGGCGAGCGCGTGTCGCTCCACCGGTCGTTGAGGCCGAGGATGATGAGTCCTTTCGGGATGAGGTTTTACCTCTTGAGCCACCAGTTGGACACAGAGGCCATGGCAGAGGTAGACCTCGAGGAGCGGCAGGTCGCCATAGACAGAGAGAGATACAGGATGAGGAGCCTGTAGAGCCTGAGTATGAGGATGTTCCTATACCTCTAGTTGTTTCGCTTGTTCAGCTTGCCTATCAGCAGGGTATGTTTGACCCTGAGGCAGCTCTGTTCTATAACAAAGTTGGTAGGATTGCTTTCGATGGGACTTCTGATCCTTTGGACTTTCTGCATGCGATTGAGACTAGGACTTAGACTGCTCACACTGAGTACTAGCGAATCATGATCGTTGAGCTTTTTGTAGAGGGACCAGCCCTGGACTGGTTTATTCAGATGATCTAGTCATATATGATGATGATGACCTGAGCTCAGTTCAGAGAGCGATTTATGAGGAGATTTTGCCTAGAGCCGCTTCGTATGAGTTACAGACTCCGGTTGACCAGTAATTCTCATTGTGATCAATCTGTTGAGGAGTACACTCGAGAGTTCCTCCGGTTGGGTAGATATGCAGAGGATCTGATGCGAGACCAGTATTTCGCAATTACCACCTATGTTATTGGATTGGGTTCTATATTTACTGGTATGCCTATAGCGGGCCTTACTCTGGAGTCTATTATTGAGTTGGCAAAAGAGATTGAGCTGAGGCTGGCAAAAGAGATTGAGCTGAGGCTGGCAAAAGAGATTGAGCTGAGGCTAGTCAAGCAGGGTAGTTAAGCAGGGAGTGATGCCTGATTATTACCAGCTGGGTGTTCAGTCAGGTGGATTACAGACTACTCTGTATTCGAGTTTTCATATTGGTTCGAGTACTCAGCAAAGAGGTCCGGCTCAACAGAGTCAAAGACAACAGCAGCGAGTGCATCAGAGCAGTAGACATGGCCGTGGAGGTCAGTGTAGATCGTTCAGACTCGAGTCAGGTGCTTCAAGCAACAATAGTGGTTCTAGTTCTGGATTAACTGCCAGTGTTTGCCAGACCTGCGGTAGAGTCCATCAGGGATTGTGTTACATGACACCGTTGACATGCTTCAGATGTGGGCAGACGAGACATTATGCTAGATCGTGTCCTTATTTCGGGTATCAGCAGTCGCAGATTTCACGATTTTCACAGCAGTCGATTGCTAGTGCTGCACCCGTTCCTTTTCAGTTGCCTCTAGCCCAACATCAAAGTTCCACTCAGCTTGTTCCTCAGTAGGGTCGTGGTAGAGGTGCCAGAGGTGTTGGCCAAGCTTCTACCAGTCAGCAGGGAGGTCGAGGACAGGCCAGAGTCTTCCATCTCACTCAACAGGATGCTCAGGCATCTAATGTAGTTGTGGTAGGTATTGTTTCTATCTGTTACCTGGATGCATGAGTTTTGTTTGATCCGAGTGCCACACATTAATTCGTTTCTCCTATTTTTGCTTCCAAGTCTTGTTGGCAAACTTCGAGGATGGCTTTTCCTTTGTCTGTTGCCACTCCTCTAAGTGATTCTTTGGACATCGATATTGTTCTTTCTAGTTGTCCAGTTCTCGTGGGAGATAGAGAATTATCCACTGACCTGATTCTGTTGAATGTGATGGAGTTTGATGTTATTCTGGGTATGGATTGGTTATCTTAGCACTATGCCATGGTGGATTGTCGGAGTAAAGAGGTGACTTTTAGAATTCCTGATGAAGAAGAATTTAAGTTTGTGGGTGATAGGAGTTCAGCACCTCAAAATCTTATTTCTGCTATTACGGCTAGGAAGTTGCTGAGGAAAGGTTGTCAGGGATATTTGGCATTGGTCAGGGATACTTCAGTGGAGAAGTTGTCACTCATAGATGTTCCTATTGCATGTGAGTTTCCTGATGTTTTTCTTGAGGAGTTGCCAGGTTTACCACCTCACAGAGAGATTGAGTTTTATATAGATGTGGTTCTAGGTACTACTCCTATATCTATGCCACCCTACAGAATGGCTCCTGCAGAGTTGAATGAGTTAAAGGAGCAGTTGTAAGAGTTTTTAGATAAGGGTTTCATTAGACCTAGTATTTCTCCTTGGGGTGCACCAGTCCTATTTATGAAGAAGAATGATGGTACCTTAAGACTGTGCATTAACTACAGAGAGCTGAACAAGGTGACAGTGAAGAACAAATCCTCTCCCGAGGATAGATGATTTGTTTGATCAGCTACAGGGTGTACAGTTCTTTTCTAAGATTGATATGAGGTCGGGTTATCATCAGTTGCGGATCAGTGAAGCCGATGTTCCTAAAACGGCATTCCGCACTCGATATGTCCATTATGAGTTTCTGGTGATGTCTTTTGGCTTGACTAATGCATCAACAGCTTTTATGGACCTGATGAACAGGGTATTCAGACCGTATGTGGATCAGTTTATGGTAGTCTTCATCGATGTTATACTGGTATATTCGAGGAGTATGGAGGAGCATGTATATCACTTGAGGACTGTACTACAGACATTGAGAGAACATCAACTTTATGCTAAATTCTCAAAGTGTGATTTCTGGATGGAGAGTGTTTCTTTTCTTAGACACGTGGTGTCTAAAGAAGGTATCCAGGTTAATCCACAGAAGATTGAGGCAGTGTCTGAGTGGCCTAAACAGACTTCTGTTATAGAGATTCAGAGTTTTCTAGGTTTAGCCGGGTACTATAGGAGGTTTGTATAGGATTTTTCCAGAATTTCAGCCCCTATGACTCGCTTGACTTAGAAGAATGTAAGATTTGAGTGGTCAGAAGCTTGTGAGAATAGTTTTTAGTTGTTGAAGGAGAAGTTGACCACAGCTTCAGTGTTAGCTTTGGCTAATGGTGTAGACAAATTCACAGTTTATTATGATGCCTCTAGAGTTGGCCTTGGTTGTCTATTGATGTAGAATGGTAGGGTGATAGCCTATGCTTCGAGGCAGTTGAAGAAGCATGAGCAGAACTATCCTACATATGACCTTGAGATGGTTGCAGTGATCTTTGCTCTCAAGATCTAGAGACATTATCTGTACGGGGTGACTTGTGAGATTTTTACTGATCATAAGAGCCTTAAGTACATTTTCCAGTAGAGAGATCTGAATCTGAGGCAAAGGAGATGGTTGGAATTATTGAAAGATTATGATTGTGAGATTTTGTATCATCCGGGCAAGGCTAATGTGGTAGCAGATGCCTTGAGTAGGAAGTCCTCAGGCAATCTTGCTCATATCAGTGTTGAGAGGAGACCGTTGATCAAGGAGTTGCATCTGTTAGTGGATTAAGGTCTGATGATGAAGATTAGTAGATCAGGTGGACTACTAGCTCAGTTTAAGGTGCGATCTGTACTGAGGGATAGGATTAAGGCAGCTCAAAGCCGAGATCCTATTCTAAAAGAGCTTGCAGAGAATGTTCGAGCAGGGAAGTTCACTGATTTCACACTCGATGATGATGGTGTATTGTGGATAAGTGGTAGATTGTGTGTTCCTGATGTGGATAATTTGAGAGAAGAGATCCTAGAGGAAGCACATTCTACAACTTATAGCGTACATCCGGGTGTTACTAAGATGTACCATAGTATCAGAGATTTGTATTGGTGGGATGGATTGAAGAAGGATTTCACTGATTATGTTAATAAGTGCTTAACGTGTCAGCAAGTGAAAGCTAAACATCAGAAGCCTTCTGGGAACTGCTTACTTAATTTTATTTTTATAATCTAGACACTGCAGTAGTTATAGTTAGTTGGGATATTTATGTACTATGATTGTATAAGATTTGTATTACAAATATTTGAATTGAGATTTGTATTTAAAAGATATTATATATTTAAGATGAGTTTGTTTATTTAAATGAGATGGTGGATTATATTATTACATATGAGATTTTATTTCCGCTACAAAATATTTTTTTTTTTGTTATTATTACTATTGCATGTTTTTATTTATTTTAAGGCTTGCTATGGGTTCCGGATTTGAAAGAATTCTCGTTCCGTAGCGCCAGTCATGGCCCCTGTTTTGGGTCATGACAAAAGGGAAGTAACAGAACTCTATTTTCTTAGATTTTGTAACAAAGAACCATCTTAATCATAAAGTTCATCAATGGAAAGTAAATTAATCCACTTCATGAGATCATGTTCAAAAATCATATCTCATGACTTTTGATTAATGTGGCTTTCTTTTATTAGCCTCATAGAACTTATATGAGTTGTTAACATTTTTGTGTTGAGAATTTATAAAATCTAATCAATCTAATGCCTGCTTTGCACCCAAACGAGGGGAAGAAAATGCAAAAACAAAATATATGGACATGAAGCACAAATGGCTTGAGTTTTAAAGTATCATTTCAGTCTTTTGAATGATAAATGTGCACCTAATCTACTCCAATGCTCAGAAATGAGTATGAGTACCAATCCCTTAAAGGTATCCATGCTAAGTAATACGAGAAAGGCAGGGGAACACTAAGAGGAGAATAAAAAAAAAGCAAGCATAATTTACTCTAATGCTCAGAAATGAGTAAGAGTATCAACATGAAACCTCTAGTAGTATCCATGCTGAGTAATACAAGAAAGGCAGGGGAATACTAAAAGAGGACCATGCTAAAAATTCCTCTATTTACTCTAATGGTTCATACGAGTATAAGTATCTAAAGGACCTTTCCAATGGTATCCACGCTGAGTAATATGAGAAAGGTGAGGGAATACTCAGATAAGGAAGGAAAGCACAAAAAATAATTCAAAGGCTATTTTAATACTTAGAATTTAATCTTTTTATGGTTAATTTTCATGAGTTTTGTTTAGCAAATTCTCCCTAAAATTAGGTGTAGAAGTAAGCTCTTCACTTGGTTGATGACATGCTCTCAGCATAAGATGGTCAATGATGCCTCTGACCTTTGCAAATTGTAAATAAATAATAGTCATGAAAATTAAAAATAGTGAGATTCGCTGAGTACACGCTATCTTGTGAAAAAGTGATGAATTTTCTCATAAATTTTCAACATTGTAAGGTACTTTTGTGCATTCATCATGATTGAAACTAACTTCAACAAGTCTATAGGAATTGCAAATTCGAAAGAAAAGTGCACCTAACTTATAGAGATGGCTAACATAGTGAAATTAAAATCAATTAGTAGAGAAATTCTAATCAGTCAATATAGAAAAGACATTTGACTTAAACAACCAAAGATAAAATTCATGAGCAGTTATAGACTGTAGCATCATCAGTAAGCAATAAAAGGGTTGCAGCTAATCACGAGCAATTATGGATTGCAACATCATAAACAAGTAATGAAAGGATTATAGCCAATTCATGAGTAGTTATGGACTGTAGCATTATCAAAGGCGAGCAATGTAAAGGTTGTAGCTAATCATGAGCAGTTATGGACTGTAGCATTATCAAAGCCGAGTAATGAAAGGATTGCAATCAATTTGCAAGCAATTATGGATTACAGCATCTAAGGCAAGCAACGAAAGGGTTGCAACTAGTCACAAGCAATTATGGATTATAACATCATCAGTGAGCAATGAAAGGATTGCAGCTAGTTGCGAGCAGTTATGGACTGTAACATCATCAAAGGTGAGCAACGAAAGGGTTACAGCTGATCGTGAGAAATTATGGATTGCAACATCATCAGTGAGTAATGAAAGAGTTACAGCTAATCGCAAGCAATTATGGATTGCAGCATAATCGCATAAGAGAATCCAAAGTATACGACCAAGTGTAGTCAACTTTTATGACCGACTACAATGTATTTTCAATCAAGATTATACGACCAAGTATAATAAGCAACATATGACTAAGTGTGATGTCTCTTTTCAATCAAGACTATACGACTAAGTGTAGTTAGCATTGTACAACCGAGTATAATGTACTTTCAATCAAGATTATACGATTGAGTATAATTGGCATTATACGATTGAGTGTGATGCTTCTTTTCAATCAGACTATACGATTAAGTATAGTTGCTATTGTACGACCGAGTGCAATGTACCTTTAATTCAAACTATACATCCGAGTTTAGTCGGCATTGTACAACCTAGTGCAATCTATTTTCAATCAAGATTATACGACTGAGTATAATCAACATCATATCAGTGAGTGTGATGTTTCTTTTCAATTAAGACTATATGATTAAGTGTAGTTGGCATTGTACGACTAAGTGCAATGTATTTTCAATCAAGATTATACAATCGAGTATAATCAGCATCATACGATCGAGTGTGATGTTCATTTTCAATTTGGATTATATGTTTGAGTACAGTTGACATTGTACAACCAAGTGCAATGAGTTCCTTTCACCCAAGACTATACGATCGAGTATAATCAAATATCATACGACCGAGTATGAAATGTCATTTCAAATCAATACTGTATGTCCAAGTATAACAAGTTCATAAGCAAAAGCTTCATTAAGCACAGGTAAGTATCCTAACTTCTAATAAAGAAATTGGGTGCTAGTTCACTTTGTCACAGTTTGTCAAGCAAACAG
Organism: Mallotus nudiflorus; assembly: GCA_947683625.1. NCBI lineage: Eukaryota > Viridiplantae > Streptophyta > Magnoliopsida > Malpighiales > Euphorbiaceae > Mallotus > Mallotus nudiflorus. The sequence goes on along the minus strand of CANTUR010001353.1, from coordinate 66,668 downwards.
CGATAAAGGGGGGCAACTGTAGATACCCAATTTCGGGACTATGAGTTATGGATACGATAAAATACTCTAATGATGAAAATGTCATAAATAGGTCTTCAACACTTGAACTTTGAAACTTCAAGGGTCTGATTACATTTTTCAAAGAAAGAATTTAATGCTTTTATGGACTAAATTGCAATGCTTTTTAAGGATCTAATTGCAAAATTTAAATTTTTTTAAGGACCTTTTAGTAATTAAAAGTAAAAAAAAAGTGGTCATAATTACATTATTTCTTATCGAAATTGTATAATTTCGATTGGAATTACACTAATTCTGATTGAAATTATGTAATTTCGATTGGAATTATACAATTCTAGTCGAAATTAGACCTCTTCCGCCCTAGTTTCTTGAATTTTTCAAGAAAAATTGAGTCCTAATTGGTCTGAAATTCTTCTAAAATTATTTTAATAATATTTTTAAGGAAATAGAAGTCTTTTAGGAATAAATTTATAATTAGGGTTTGAAGACATCTCACTATATCAGGAGTGTTTTGGCTCCTGAAATAGGGGGAGGCAAAAAAAAGGAGAGGAGAGAACGAAAAAAAGAAAAAAAAAAGAAAAGAGAGAAGAAAGGGAAGAAAAAAAAAGCATTTTATTCTCTATAAATTCTTTTGCTTAAATAAAGATCTTTTGAGGATTTTTCAATAACAATATTCAAAACCTATCAAGAACGGTGATTTTACAAAATTTGAGGAGTACTCCATTAAAATCATTCATAAGCATCATCTTCTCCTTGTTCTATTTTATTTGATTTATTTTATTAATTTTTTATATTATTTTATTATTGATTCATTAATCATAATTTTGTTTGTTTTTTTTTTTTGGTGATTATAGAGGAAACTATATTATGATCATGTTTGGAGGATTGAATCCATGAGAAGTCCATGGAATGTCAGGGATAAGACCTTGTAAATTTAGTTTTTAGGTCTTTTATTTTTTATTTAATTTCTTTATTTTATTCATGTTTTTGGGGTTGTATTAATTGATTTTGTTATTATTTTTAGTAGATTATTGTAATAGCCCTAATAATGGGAATAATGGAATTATGTGTGTGATTGCATGTTTATTTTAATTAATTGGTTAGTAAAATTAGGGTTTCAATTAGGTAATTAATTAAAATCAATGGAGGAAGTATATTACTTTAGGGTTGCATGCTAATGAAACTTAGGGTTTTAGAAGAAATTAATTTAATTAGTTGTTTGATCTTTAATTTAATTATTTGAGATATTTCATTTGTTTTTGGGCTTATTTATTTATTTTTATATGTTTTGGGCCTTAAACCTATATTATATTCTAACTTATTTAAAATTAGGTTTTTTAGGTTTAATTGATTAAAATGCATTTTAGGCCCATGATTAATTAGATTTTTGGGTAGAGATAACTTAGCCCATTTAGTAAATTAGACAGAGGCCACTTAATTTAATTAATTTAGACTTAGCCCACTTAATTTAAGCTTTTTTCATAATTTATAGATTTAAGGTTATCAATATATAGAATTAGGCCCATTAATTTAAATATCTCCATAATTTGTAGATTTAGGCCCATTTCTTAGAATTAAAATAAATAGACTTAGGTTTATTTAATTAAAATTAAAAGGAATTATGCTCATTAGTCTTTAACTCACTTGCAAATTAAAACATGTAGATTTAGTTCATTAAAATTAATGTAGATTAGACTAACTTAGGAATTATATGTTTGAATGACTACATTATTTACTTGTATTTTTATGACTAGTTTGCCTTAAAGTTAATTGCTAAAGCAATATTTTATATGAAATTGCATGTAAATAGAGGATAATATAGTAATTCATAAAGTAATTCTAAATGAATATGAGACTGAAAGAAGTTGGTATTTCGTATACAGAATCTCCTAGTTGTGGTGCTGGCTTTTTTTTAGGGAATCGAGTACCACCTTTTTTATTTATCCCAGTTATTACCCTGGGTGGCGACTCCTCATCTCCATGCCATGTCTTTGTGACAGTGGTTAGTGTGTTCTCTAAAGCCCTGAGCTTAAATAGTATCGCAGTTGCTAAAATCATGGACGCACACTAAACATTGCCATCTACGGTGAGCTTCGGGATTTAAACTCGAATAGCCCTTTCTTGCCATAACATAACTTTTTGGGTTTCCCTGGCCCAATATACCATTTAACTAAAAATGTGAGTCTCGGGTTTTCTTAGCCTAATCACCACCTAAACAACTTTCACTTTTGTACTTTGATTTTCATATGCACACGAATGATGATGATTTTTTTTAACCCTACCCCACCATTCATTATAAAAACAAACTTTTCTTTCTTATTCCTTCTTTTCCATTCCCCTATTTTTTTTCCTCTTCTCTTCTTCTCTAAACTTCCCACACTTTTCTTCTTCAAATAATGGACAATGAGAGAATACCTCCTTCACCCAGATAGGATCATATCCTGCCTTCCGTTAGTGCCCCACTGAGCCTTGGACTAACACAAGGAGATTTGATTCCTCTCTTGGTGGATCTTGGGACCCATATTTGTTCATCTGCATCTAGAGAGGTTAGCACTCGATTTCTTTTCATTTTTCCTGTAAATCACATTGGGTCAGTGGTTATTATTGTTTGTTTATCATTTTGAATTAGAATTAGGCTAATTAAATATGTTATTTTGTGATCCTGGTGTTAAAATTTAAAAAAAAATTGTCACTATTTGTATTGCATCAAGGTGATCGCTTTTTCGATGAGGCAATCATCTCATCAATGAGGTGATCGCTTCTTTGTAAAAGGCAATTACTCTGTCGCTTACCACAAAGGGTGTCTCCTCTAATGATGAGGTGACACACCTCATCAACAGGGTGAACTATGACATGTTCACTTATTTCTGAATTTCTTCTGTAAAACATCAAAACATGTTAATTTCACTCCCTGATTTGTTTCTATAGCATAATGCACAAATGTTTAAAGGTGCTGAGAACTTTTATAGAGCCCGAGCTTTTTACGATGAGCTGATCAAGGACTCGAGGGATCGTATTCAAGAGACTAAATTTGAGGACTTCGTTCTCTCACTTCCTACCAAGTAGGGCAAGATAGACTATCTTCATCTCCCATTTAGATAACTTACCTTAGATCTCGTGTCTTTTGCTGCCCTCACCGGGATAGCTTGCACTGGGGACCTTGTTCCACTCGATGCGAGCCTACACTAGCTAACTCTAAATAAGGTTGCATTCATCGAGTTCCTTTTAGGTATGATTCTAGAAATAAAGGGGAAACACACCCTTAAGCTTGACTCGATTAGGAGCTTTTACACTCAGGAGAGAGTTGCAGCTATGGTCATGCCACCCAAGGTTGATCGAGTGGTATGGGCCTTCCTGCTTTACCTACTCGACATCACCTTCTTCATTGACATTGCTAGCTCTATAAACCTGTTATTCTTGCTACCTCTTCAAGATCTAGATCAAGTGTCCATGTTCAACTGGGGCAGCTGTGCTCTTGCATATTTATATCGGAGCATGGATGAGGTAGTCCGAAGGGCTAAGAGGTTTTATGGCTTTTGGCATGTTATTTTGGTAAGTTATGCCCCTCCCCCTTCTTACTTTATTTTGATTCCCATTTATTCACACTGACTAACCTATTTCTCTGACGGGTCTGGGCCTTAGAGCTAGAGCTACTTATAGGCGTGCAACGAGTGGGGGATCATCTTCCTACCATCAGCAGATGGGGTGCCAATCGAGTCTTGAAGAGGCATCTTGCCTGGTTACACATTCATAGGCAGCACCTGAATTCCTTGACATAGGATGTAGTACCTAAAAATCATGCTTTTATTCATTAGTGATTCGTATGAATTTAATCCACTTACGTGCTGATGCTTCTACCTTCTGCAAATCCGAAATGACTTGTGGGGCCCCAAGGACATCTGGAACATCGAGATGACTCAAATCCAAGCCTCTATCTTAAGGACAGTGCTTCTTTATGGGTCGGGATACCAGGCTTGGTACCTTGCCGAGCGGGTCTTGAACTGGCATGAAGGTGCTAGAGTGAGATGAGTCTCTAAGTCTCCTCTCCGATAGTATGCTTTAGACATTTGAGCTAGAGGGTGATGACCTTAACCAAGCCATTGTTAGCTCATCGACTGTGGATTATATGGTCTGAGTCAAGACTCGATATATGGAGTTCGTTTGAGCCCATCTCCTGTTGACGGTCCCCTTCCATGCTGCTTCCACCTCTCAAGTATACATTTTTTGCTTTTTCCCCTTTTTTTCTTGAAGTCCCTTGTGTTCCCACACAATCTCTTTCTTTATTTTTTTAGGCTGTAGCCACTAAGCCCACACCTTATGCTAAACTCTAGGTGTGGGAAAGAGAGCCCATAATAGAGGCCTAGAGGGACTACATGTTGGACATCAGTCAATAATGGAGGGCAAAAATCTCTTCCTATACCTACATGTTTGCATGCTCACATGATTGACTAACATGTGATTTGCTTGAATAGGACCACAATAAGGCTAACAGGGTGAGGATTGCTACCCTTAAGTGTCAAAACAATGTGTTCCAGATCAATAAGGATGATGATGATGAGGGTGAGAGTGACAGTGGTGTTGGAGAGGATAACCTTGAGGGCACTGAGTCAAACACCTGATAGACTAGGGCCTATGAACTATTTTCTTTTTTATTACTCATTTAATCTAAATGTGAATACATATGTTTTTTGGACAAACCATTCATAGAATGCAATTTTTATTTCAATCAAATCCATTCTTTTACATTCAATTTAGTTCCAGTGATTACATGTATGTGTATTTGCCCTACTATTCTTTAATTTGCATTACTGAGATCGCATAATTCTAACAAAATTCAACTGATTGATACTGTTGAAAAGGCAATTACTCTGGTGAAGAGGTGATCACCTCTTTGCTTGAGGCGCCGCCTTTATGATGAGGTGATCGCTTTATTACCAAGATGATTCCTCCCATTTAAAACTCAACTCCTTTGCTCAAACTCCATTCTTAAGACACCCTCATCCTTAACCCTCATCTTCTCTCTCTAAACACCTCTGAAAGCTTGAACCATGACTGAACAAAGCCTCAAATTGCTACAATCGATCTTAAAAAGCTAAGATAATGGATCTTGGGCTAGGCTAGAACCGTTCCACCTTCCAATCTTCAAATCATTACACACTAAGAGGATCAACTTCTCTTTCCTTCATATTGTGGCTTAATTCTAGGATCCTTAAAAACATGTTTTTAGATTCAATGCGACAAAGGTTTGGCCCCTGGTAGAAGAGTTTGGGGCAATTCTTGGTTGTCATATGGACTCCACCTGCCAACTTGTAGTTCCTGATCTTGAGAACCCAAACCCTTACTCCATTTAACACTATATGGTGCAGATGTTTAATCTCTTACCCCAGTCCTTTTATCACTATATTCTTGGTCTAGAAGTGATACTAGAATCCTTCCTTAAGATCACCGTAGGTGTAGACAAAAAAGAAACCTATTGGCCTCGAATGGCAGCTTTCTGTTTATATGCTTAGTTTATGCTTATTTCTTTCTCCAGAACTATGATTCAAAGATCCTTTCCATTCTTAATTAAGTGGAATCAGGGCTCAACCCTTTCCCTCTCATTCTAGCAGAAATAATTATCGGGATGGACAATTTTACCAAAATAAGATGATTTTGTAGGAGCCCATTTCTGTTGGAGGTAGGCTTATTCGTGTCAATTCCTAACCCTTTCATCATTCTGTCACTTGCATTTAATCATTTGATGCCTTATAGATGTGGATTTATAAGAAATTAAGCTTATTGAACCCCCTCGAGATATCATGCATTATAGGGCCAAGCATTACCAAACTAGGAAACTACATCCCGTACCAACAGATGTTCACAACTGGCTATCAACATTTCCTGACACCCTAGTCTGCTGGATGTGCCTTTGGTGGAAATTGCAATATATGACTATTCAGTCATACACTTATTATGTTCCAATCATTGGTCTTCATTTTGCCACCTTTTATAACCCAGCCCACCTCTGCCGTCAATATGGTCGCAAGCAGCTGATCATGGAATTATTTCATGAGTTTGAACTAGGACCCCTCTCTCAAAACTTCATAGATCATTTAGTGGCAACCTGGCCTTGCAGAACCATTGAGAGAAACTTAGACTATAACAGAGATTAGACTATTGATGATCATTACAAAGCGTGGGTTTATTTGCAACAAACAGAGAGAGATGAGTTCATTAAAAATAAGAGAATAAGAGAGTTACAAATATTGAGTGCCTAAGGTGATCAATGAAAGAAAATAAGACAAAGTTAGTTCATGTAATTAAGTCATTATTTCCTTTTTGTTAGATGTTGTTTTCCTTTTACTTAAACAGTTAGTGATAAACACTTTACGCAACATTTGATAGTGATTGAAGCAATATATTTCATTTAACTTAAGCATAATACGTATATACATTATGCTTTTAATACATCTCATATTGTCAATTGGCTTGCCCTTGTAAATTTTCTAACTAACCATTTTGCATCTCTCTCTCTTCTTTTGCATGTAGCTAACTTTTGCCTGGATCATCTCTTTTTGAGATTTTCAACCCAGTGGGACTTTTTTCTTCTTTTTTTTAGTCTCTAATTTTTTCCTAGACAACTTCTTTTTTGAGGTTTTCTCCCTAGCGAGGCTTTTGCAGAAGGTATTTCTTGAGTTTGTCTAGGTTGATAGGCTCTTTAAACTCATTCCCTTCCATGTTATATAAAACAACGACACCTTTTAAGAACAACATCTTTACCAGATACGGTCCTTACTAATTTGGCTTGAATTTCCCTCGTGGGTCGGTCATGATCAGCTTTGTAAGCTTCAACACCAAATCCCCTTCTCTGATCTTTTACATCTTAATCTTCTTATTGTAAGCCCGGGCTATTCTCTTTTGATACAACTGGGAGTGATACATAGTTTTCATTCTCCTCTCATTCAATAGTGTCAATTGTGCTAATCGACTCTCCACCCACTAGTACTTAGGGAGTTTAGATTCTAATAGGACCTTATCTCAACCTCTGTTGGTAGCATAGCTTCACATCCATATACCAAGGAGTACGGAGTGGCCCCTATTAATGTTCTAGTAGTGGTTCGATATCCCCATAATGCAAATTACAAATACTCTGCCCAATCTCGATAATTTTCCATCATCTTGGCCAAAATTTTCTTCACATTCTTATTAGTAGCGTACACTACCCCATTTGCTTCTAGCCTATATGGAGATGATCTATGATGCTCAATCTTATAGTCTTTTAGCAGTGCAGCCATCTCTGCTTGAAACTGAGCCCTATTATCAGTAATGATATGGTGTGGTAAACCATATCTACAGATTATATTCTTTTTGATGAATCTCGACATTTGCTTTGAACCCATAATAGTGTATGATTCAGCCGTAACCCACTTAGAGAAGTAATCTATGGCCACTATAATGTATCGATGATTGTTAGATGCCTTTGGCCTTATTTCCCCTATGATATCAATCCCCCATATGGCAAACGACCAAGGAGAATTCATTAGTTGGAGCTCCATAGATGTTAAGTGGCTAACATCACCATAAGCTTCTAAGTTGTGGCATTTCTTCATAAATTTAATGCAATTCGTTTCCATAGTAAGCCAAAAATACCACTGACGAGCTATCTTTTTTTTACAATACTATTTCACTCATGTATGGCTTGCATACTCCTTTGTGAATTACTTCCATAAGTTTTCAGGATTCATCCTTGTCAACACATCTTAGGTGTACCCCGATTGGCATTCTTTTATATAACATCCCATTATAGCTAATGAACTGTCAAGATAAGATTTGCAATGGCATCCTTTCTTTCTTATCAGCATCTTCCGAAAATTGCCCTGTTTCTAAATATTTTTGCAAGTCATAAAACCAAGGATTCTCAGCATTAGCAACTGACACTACTCTCATTTCCTCGTAACAAGGGCTTTGAGATTTTATTAAAATTAAAGGCCTGATCTCTGCCCATTTCCTACTCTCTCATATAGAGGCCAATGTAGCTAAGGCATCGACTAATTGATTTCCTTCTCTTGGGAGGTGAACAAACCTACACTGAACAAATGAATGCAAGACACTAGCCAAATATTCCCAGTATGGACACAATCTATCTTCTTTTATCTCCCACTATTTAGCGGCTTATTTTATGACTAACATAGAATCCCAATACATGGTAACATTCTTTACCCCTGCATTGCGCAGTGCCTTTAGATAAAAAATGGAGGCCTCATATTCTGCCTGATTATTAGTCACCTCAAACTCGAGCTTTTTTGCTATTAGGATCATTTCTCCTTCCGGCATTACTAGGATTACACCTATTCTGACTCCCTTGTTATTGACGGCTCCATCAAAGTACATTTCCTAGCCTTATACCTCTATTTCCCCTAGATGTTCATAAGGAAACTCTAACTCCCATTCTTGTTCATCATTTACTGGGCTCTAGGTCAAAAAGTCTACTATCGCTCAACTTTTCACCATTTTCTTGACTATATAGTCTATGATAAATTCTATGAGCAAGACTAGCCATCTAGTAAATTTCCCTGTAAGAGATAGAGTTTGTTGGAGATATTTGATAGGATCATATTTGAAAACCATCTGCACTTTATAGGACTGGAAGTAGTGCTGAAGTTTTTTCATTGCCCAAACCACTGCTAGGCATATTTTCTCCACAAAGCTATAATTGGTTTCATATGGTAGTAACTTCTTACTTAAGTAATACACAGCGTACTCCATCCTCCCTTCACCTTCTGGTGCCAACATTACCCTTATTGTGTCTTCCTTAATTGCCAGATACAAGATCAAGGGTTTACCCGGCCTTGGCAGTTGCAAAATAAGGGGGTTCATCAAATAATTCTTAATAGCCTCAAAAGCTTATTGACACTTTTTGTCCCATATCACAGGTTGATCTTTCTTTAAAAGCTTAAAGATTGGATTACAGATGGTTATCAACTTAACTATCTATGAACCTACTGATATTTTGCAAATGCCCTATGAATCCTTAGATGACTTTTTCCTTCCTCAGCATGGGCATTTCTTTGATTTCCTTGATCTTGTCTAGGTCCACCTCTATTCCTTTCTGACTGACAATGTGACCTAACAATTTCCCAGATGTTACCATGAAAACACACTTCTTTAGATTTAATCTAAGATTGTACTTTTTTGCCCTTATTAGAAACTTATATAGAGCTTCAAAATGTCCTTCTCCGGTTATAGATTTTACCATCATATCATCCACGTACACTTCTACCACCTTGTGGATCATATCGTGCAATAGATCGATCACCATTCTTTGATTAGTGTCTCCTACGTTCTTTAACCCAAAAGGCATCATTAGATAACAATATACACCCCATTCAGTAGTAAAGGATGTCTTTATCTTATCCATTACTACCATTATAATATGATTATACCTCAAAAATCCATCCATGAAAGAGTACATTGCGTTGGAAGTTGCACTATCAATTAACGTATTAATGTACGGTAGTAGAAAATCATCTTTAGGCTAGGTCTTGTTTAGATCCCGATAATCCACACACACTCTAACCCTTTCATTTTTCTTAGGAACTGGGACTACGTTCGCCAACCATTGGGTATCTTCCATTACTTCCAAGAACTTTGCCCTTAACTGTTTCTCAACTTCTTCCTTCACTAGTAGAGCCCATTCTGGTTTCAACCTCCTTTGCTTTTTCTTTATCGACACTATATGAGGGTACATGGGAATCCAATGTTCTGAGATCTCTTTGTCAATTATGGGCATGTCCTCATAACTCCAAGCAAATACTTACAATCTTTTTATTAAAATTTCTTTTATTTTTTCTCTCTCGTCATGAGTTAGATCAGAAGAAAGCAATATATTTTTGGGATTATCATTTGTTCCTAAATTAAATGATTCAATTTGTATGGAACTAATGTCAAACATATGCATGAAATAATCATTACAAACAAAATAGCCATTAGGAAACACATCACACAAATAAGCAAAGTCAGACTCTATTGCATTCATTTTTTAAAAGAAGAGATCGTTATTTTTAAACAAAGAAGCAAGAGAAACATCATAATCATTATAAAAGACATCTATAATAGAGTTGAGGATATAGGCTTCAAAATCTAGCTCTTTACTTTGATCATCAGTGCCTTTCAACTTCAGTGCAACTTTGTTCCCTTTAGGTTCTTCCTCAACCGGCACCAACTCTTCTACAGGAACTTCCTCAATAGTAACCCCCTTCATTCTTTTCATAAATTCAACAAAGATCTTGAATCCTGGAATAAATTCTCCAGCCATTAGGAGAGATTCTGAAGCTCTACTGTATGGGTACCCAGTGCCTTATTTCACAAAGGTTTCCCATAAAGTTTTCTTCGTAGTCACAACCTTCTTTTCTTTTACTTTAGAATGCCCCTAGATATCTACCTCTTCTTTAGTATCATCAGTCCCCTTGAACTATTCCATAAATTCTGAGGGTCCATTCTGACCCTTTCCTAATCCCATGCCTAGCATAAATTTAATACTGCGCATCATATTCAGAACTTTTTCATCCATTTCATCTTCATTGATAATGCAAACCTCAAAACTCAGGCTTATAGAAATCTCTTTAGGGGCCAACTTTAGTGCAACTATAACAATTTTAGTCTCAGCAGAGATAATAATGATTCTCCCTTCATGAGGAAATTTGATTTTCTGGTGAACAGTGGATGGGATGTCACCCAAGGGATGAAACCATGGCCTTCCCAACAAGATAGCAAAGGTCACTGGAATATCTATAACATGCAAATCAACCCAAGCTTCTATAGGTCCTATCTTGACCAAGGCCCTAAACATTCCCTCCACGGGCCTCTTAGTATCATCGTAAGCCTTAATGACCACTTCATAAGGCTTTAGGTCAGCCATAACCAATCCTAACTTTGGCAAAATTTTCAATAGACATACATTAATGATGGAACCATTGTCGACCATCACGCGGCAAGTCATCTTTCCTTTTACCTCAGCCTTAATAAACAAAGCTTTATGGTGATACTCCCCTCTAAAGGAAAATCTTCATTAGAGAATATTATCATGCCTTAAGGAGTCTCTATTAATGAACTGACCATTTGCTTAGGGATGCAACCTGTGGAGATCTTTTTCTGATCCAAAGCTAGAAATAGTGCTTCTCTGTGATCCCTAGAGTGCATAAGTAGCTCCCAGATACTAGTGGTAGTCTCTTCACCCTTCCTTAATTTTTCCCTTTTCCTTGAATTTTTTGCCTTTTCTAGTTCAAACTTGGTGATTTTAGATTCTTCCCCTTTTCCTTTGACCCCCCTACATATTGGTCTAATTTGCTTCTCTTATCGTGCCATGGATCAATCTATCCCTCATCTTCATCATTGGAACTCCAAATGTCCAAGACATGCATATGCAATTTTGTAAACTATTTACTCAGGTTTGAGTTTTCAGGTTCAAATTTTAGAAGGTTATAGGTGACATCCATAAAGGAGTTTAATGCTTGTTCCTCCGTTAGACTAGTGTTGATCATTAGGATAGATGCATTTGGTGGTGGCATATTTTGGTAGTTAGGCAAAGGGTTAGCTTGTGTGCTTGGTTTCCTAGTCTTTGGGTTAGTGATTTTGCCCAAGTCAATCAAGTTTTGGATTTTATACTTTAATCGGGCACAACTATTAGTGTCATGTCCAATGGCTTGATGAAACTTGTAGAAAAGTTTAGGGTTGGCATTGGGTAAGGGTTGTTGTGAGGGTAAAGGTCTTAGTAAATTCTTCTCAATAAGTTTGTCAAGGACCTTAGATAGGGGCTATCCCAGGTTTGAGAATCTTCGAGGTTGCCTAACAGCATTAATTTGCAGGCTATTCTTTGGCAATTGAATAGCATTAATCTAGACATTACTACTTGAATTGGCACCCTCTTTGCCCCCAGACCTCGCTCCAAAGAACTTCTTCTCTTAGGCTAAGTCTGACTCCTTTTAAACCTTGAATCTATACAATTCCTTAAAATTCCTAATCTCTAAGTCCCTCAGCTTTCTGGATAATGCTGGTACACATCCTTCTATTGTAAAAACTAATTAATCTAACTTAGCAGGCCTATGTCTCATCAGAGACAACTTCCCCCTCTAATGAGTCAGATAGTCAATAAAGGATTCGTTAAAGTTCTGCTTGGTGTTCTGTAAATCCTTCAAGGACACCTCTAACTGAACATTGAGGCCATATTGCTTTATAAAAGCAGCACAAAGTTCCTTCCAATCAAACTGAATGTGCGGTTCCAAGGCGTAGTACCAATGAATCAATGCTCCCTCTAATGACATAGGGAATTGTCTAATGATTTAGGTCTCAGTCAGCTTTGTGGCTTTTATATAAGTTACATATTGCTTTAGATGCAAGTGGGGATCTATAATCCCAGAGTACTTCTTCATGTCTTAGAATTTGAATTTTCAAAGTAGTGGTTCATCCTCCCTCTCCAGATTCAGATTGGTGTAATCCAAAGGAGCAACTATGCCTTTCTCTTTCATCATGATTTGCATTTGACTCATAGCCTTGGTTATATTCTTAGCCCACTCGGTCTGCCCCACGTCTTCAACTGGACTCACATTCCTTTGGCTTAATGGGTTAGCTAGCATCGTTACATCATCTTTCTCTCTTTCTTTAATCGGGACCTCTTCATCAAGGTCTATCGGGTTGGCTATTGGTACATTGGGTGGTTGCACTAGCTGATTCTCTTTAAGGAGCTTGGTTATTTCCCCCATCATTTATTTCATCATAGACCGGGTCTCGAAGAATACTTCTTCTTTTAATTATTCCTCAAAAGCTTCTGGATCAAAACCACCTACCATTTTTGCTTCTGAGTTTCTGGTTAAGCTACCTAAATTAGCTCAGACCCACCCTAATGAGCTCAAAGGATCTATATTGTTGTAAAACCATATATTAGAATAATGCATGGCGTGTATACATGATGTGCAAGCCTTATTTCATTATTTGTAGAAGATTTAAAATAAAAAAGAAAATAAAATAAAATAAAATAAAGAAATTTAAGGGAGGAAAGTAAATAGGAGATGCAAATACAAAACACAAAATCAAAATGTGAAGCTTAAACATGCAAACTTCCACCCTTATTTCTCCCACACACGTATTCGATAGTGAGTTTCTTATCCTAGGATTTTTTATATGGGTTTCAATTATCAGCAGGGGATAATAAAATTGATGGCATGCAAGATATCCTTTAATTAAAGTTTAAGTCCATTTCCAATGGGCCAAGGTCCTTAGGACTATAAACTTACTTGTCAACGTCCACTTAAAATAGGTCATGAATAGGCATAAAAGGCCCATTATTGACATAACTTGTTTATAGTAGACTTTGGTTGGGCATAAAGGCCTACTTTACCTTAGGCTGCTTGTTAATAGGCTAAAGGTTTATTTTAAGAATCCGTTATATGGCATAATACACATGCATGTGGAAAAATTCTTAAGGATAATTTCTAGGCCATTATATGGGCTTAAGTCTTGGGTATTAAGCTTTGGTTCCCACAATGATATATATCCATATACGTCTCCCCACTCAAGGGTCAAACAACATGGATTGGTATGTGTTGTGAGTGACAATAATCAAGTATCCCACCACTAAGTTTGAATGAAATGTAGGTAGCGAAGTATTGACTATTGTCAAGTTAATTCGAGACTGAAGTGCTTATTGTGTGCAAAACGTGTAGTGAATGCAATAGATGTAAAAGAAATAAGAAAATAATTAAAAGTGATAAAACATAAAACACTGGAATCAATTTCTCTATCCCCAGTGGAGTCACCACTGTAGGTGGCAGAGTTTAGCAGGTGCCCAAGTGTTTAGTAAGCACGGCACTGTGTGGGCTCAAGGCCCAGTTGGAAGTACGAAATAGGTCTTGGGCCTATTCAGAGATGAAGTTGCCACTTGGATAAAAGTCAAGACACACTATACAACAACTGGATTCCACGGAGGTTTTCAGAAGCCGTTATCAGAGATTAGGTTCGAAAACTGGTTGAATAATAAACCATTTACACAAGCAAAATGCTCTAAAGAGTTAACTAATTAGAGTAACTACTTAATAATGGAAATCATCAAGTAATTCTTGCAATAAACATATAGTTAGTTCCCTCTTGCAAAGCACGACATTATATATAATAACATTTTACAAATAATATTCTCAAGAGATTTCTCAATACAAACTATGAAAAAGTCCTCACGTGGTCAAAATATTATCATGCATACTACATCATGCAACATAGTGATTATGAGCAATGAAAAGAGAAAGGCATGCAAGATGAGAATCATGTGAATTTTCACAAAGGAAAGAAGGTCAGATTGTCTAGAGGCCTGTCAATATGGCGATCGCCTCTATGATAGGGCGATCGCCTCATTAACAGGGGGCGACGCCTCTATGAAGAGGTGTCAGATCAACAGGCTCTCTTAACCATCAAAATGATTAAACTTCTATCATAAACAAGCAAATGTATACATAAATATCCAAAAAAGCATCCCAAACTACAATTACATGCAATAATTTAATAGATCATGCCAATGAAGTGGTACAACGAGTGAGATAAACCTAAAATAAATCGATAAACTAAATTACATGCAAAGTAAATATCAATACAACAAGAAGATGAAGATGTTTTACTTGAATGTGGATTTTTGTCAAAATGATTAGCCCTCAAAGATGAGCTTTTAGGTGTTGATCTTCACTAAGATGTGAGCTTCACTTTGAATCAAGTTTTTTACCTTCTTCTTCCCAAAGAAATGGACCTTTTGAGCTTGGTTTTCTCTTTTTTTTTTTCTCAAGAACATCTCTCTTTTTTTTTAAAAGCTTTTTTTTTTCTAACAATGGCTAATTTCTCCCAAACCATCCTCCTCCTTTTTCCTCTCTCTTTTTTCTTCCTTTTATTCTCTACCTTACCTTTGCCCCTAGGTTCATTAGATCATGATGAACCTCTATAGCCTTTCTTTTCCCCCCAAAAATCTTTTCCTCATGCAAAATCAAGTTTGAGAGGTATGGGGCCTACACCACTTGACCACCATGTTTGCAGCTGCAAGTGGCTTGTCATAGAGGTGACGCCACTATGATGGGGCGATCGCGTCTACAATGGCTGCCAAAGATGCGATCTCCTCATTGCACAGAGGCGACGCCCCTTTGGCCTAGCTCCATATTGGGCCAAATGGGTTTGGGCTATTTTGAATAGTTTGGGCTAAATTGGGCTTCTGGGCTCTCAGGTCCATTTTCAATCGAAGATTCGGTTTCGTACTCATGTCAAAGTTTTACATTTTTATCATTGGACTTGATAACGAGCCGATTAAACTAAGCGCACCTAATTCGTCCTCCTATTACAGGCCAACCGAATTGAGTGTCTACAGTAATATACCCAGTTTAGACAAGAATATTCTATTCACCAAAGGAAGATTCTTATATAAACTAGGTGTTTTACAACTTATATCATATGGTTAGATATAAACATATAAGCAAAGAGTAAAATAGTCGTAGATGACGTAAACATTAAGGCTTCTCTTGTACAAAAACATTTTGCCTTTTTATATTGAAAAAGAGGAAGAAATTAATGGACTTCGACAAGAGACAAATTTCTATCTGCCAGGTCTTAGCAACTCATTGCGGCACGAATGTGTTGAATTGTGATATGTCACTGGTCGTAAAGTTGTTCCAAGGCCTTTACTACTTCTTTCATGATTGGTCTAGAGGATGTTTCTGTCGATAGGAATCGGACTGCAAGGTCTGCGGCCTTTAGTGCTCCTATCAATGCATTTTCACCTTCAATGCCTGCATAAAAAACTAGGAAAACTTTACGCTTCCTGATAAGAAGAGGCTTTGCCCACTCTACCAAATTTTGCTCCTCAGATAGCCTGCGTGCATCGATAGCGGGCCTTCCGGATATCATTTCCAGGAGGACAACTCCGAAACTATACACATCAACCTTTGTGGTCAGACGACCTTCATAAGAAAGAAATATGGTAAGAACATCAAGTAAAATGTTTCACAGTAAATAGAAGTCTCCTTTGCAGAATAAGCAGCTTCAGAGGCAACTGGATCCTTGAGATTCCAGGTTCAATCCGTGGAAACCCCAAGAATTTGATTTTTAGGTGATCCCACCGGTGGAACCCATAATTTGTGTTGTTCAATACTCGTAGATAGAAACATATGCCCTCTTTCCTTTGTTAATGTAACAGTCGTGACCCTTATGGAGACAGACCAACAACACGACAATATCCAAAAAAAATATTGCAGGATAAGCATACATTCAAAGCTCACTTATGTCTGATGCATACATGAATAAAGTACTGAATATTACCTTTTTTTTCATATACTCAAGAGCCAAATAACCATATGTTCCCCGGAAGCTAGAAGTGAGATGGCTTTTATCAGGCATTGGTCCATCATTGGCAAATCCGAAATCAGCGATTCTGGAATTGTAGTTCTGTTATTTTACAAGAAAAGAGTCTTAACCCTAAGGGTATACATAATTTGTAATGAATACAATTTCTCTTTGATAATTGGAATTTTCACATACTGCATCAATCAGGATATCAGAAGTCTTGAAGTCTCGATATATCACTTTTGCCTCATCATGCAGAAATGCTAATGCCTTAGCAGCACCAAGGGCAATTTTCATATGGAGAATCTATGAGAGTGGTTGCAAGCGAGAATAGCTTGTTCTGACAAAAACATATATATGTGTGTTTGAGTTAGTATGAATTATCAAACAAAGGAAGATATCAATCACCTACCCCTAAATAGTGATACTCTAAACTGCCGCTGAGCATGTACTCATACACCAGAAGCCTTTTGTCATCCTCTACGCAGTAACCAATCAATTTCACCAGATTGGGATGATATAGCTGCCCCAGGTACTTAATTTCCGCCTGTAGTCCAAGAATTACTCAGAATGTTACCAATCAAAGATATTTTTTATAAATTTTCATTAAAATGTGCTAAGGTACTGCTAAGAGTGATAATATTTATTAGTATCATATAATTAAGGTGCGTGACAATGATCCAATTACTGTAGAACACTTGAGATACAATTACTGTCACTTGGCCTGTTTGTTACAATGTATACACTTGAAGTAGGCAAAAATCCTCTTGTAAATTTGCCTTAAGGTCATATTGTAGTATTACATATAGCAGTGTGCAGTACTTTAGCAGCATGTTTAATAGTAACTTTCTTATAAGGAAAGGCTCTTCAAAAGCTAATGAAATGTGAAAGCTTTGAACACTTGATGATTAGGAAAAGCACAGTACAGTAGAGGGATATTTACCAGGCACTCTTGTTGGCCCTGGCAACCTTTTCGATTGAGCATTTATATAACGACAGTGATGCCCATTTTAGGAGTAGAAGCCATTAAAGAATGCTTATCAATCCATCCATTGTATACAAATCCTGGACCACCATGACCTATCACATTATTCAGACTGAAATCCATAGTTGCTGCTTGTAGTTCTCTAAAGAGAAATGTCTTCAAATTGGGTGATTCTAGAATCGTATTCTCCGTCCGAGGAGCTGAAGGCAGTGTAGAAATTGTCTTGCTCATACCTTTCCCACATTTGGCAGCATATTTGTGCTTTACCCCTACACAAATGTAGCACAAATTCATCTAGATATTGATAATACAAAATTTAGGAGGTTCTGCAGCATCCCATCTAAGCTACGCTGGAAAGAATTATTCTGCAGCAACAATGCCACTATAATTGGTAGATACAATAAATTTTTCAAAGCCAATATGCATAAAGGGACGTGTGGAACCGCAGAACATACCTTGGCCAAGACTCTCAGCATTTTTTCTTGAGCGGCACAAACTACTAGTTGTTCCCTGTTAGCTCCTGAGAACAGGGAACAACAGGGAACAACTAGCACTCAGGGAAATTTTCAATAACAGATATTAGTAATGGGAATTTTTATCTACAATACATCCTGTGGTAGAATTTAAAATATAAGACACGTATCTTGTTTTTATCAATTAAATTAATAACATTTGCATATGTGTTTTAAATTCTACCATTAAATATAATACACTCAATGTAGATAAAATTTTCATTTTAATAATACTTTACCTGTCTGTCTCAGGGCAAGGCTGGAGCAGTTTGAATACCCTCTCATGACAGAAAAAAAAAAAAATAGAATTTTTTTAACAATTTTTATATACAGGTGGAGGAAAGAGTAGAGATTTAAACGGTCCACCTCTATATATACAATCTCACGTATAAGATGGAGAACAACCTTGGCCAAAATGGGCTGACGATATTAGTAATACTTTATCTATGTTAATTTCATGCACATTAATCAAACAATTAATAATGTCCATCAAATATCAATCAAGTAGAAACAAAAATAATAAATATTGTTCAGGAAAAATAAATAAATAAAATAAAACTAGTATATGATTGAATGAGGACTCAAGATCAACCTTATACGTGGGTTTAGTTCCGACAGGAACAGTGACGAGATTAATGTAGCCACACACAGGATGTACTTATCTACAAGAGTATACAGTCCTGTAGTCGGACATGTCGTGCCTCTTCATGAGGCTTCTAGGGTGAAACTGTCCACTGTTGGTTTCGACGAGTGTCCCTTCTATACTCTGCTACGTGTGTCCAGAATCCTCTGCCGGCATCTTCCTCTCCTTTCCTCTCCCGTGTGTATATATATATATATATATATAGCATCTCAATTTCGCTGTCACGTCCACGAATCAAGCAGTCAAGTAAAGACATCTTTTGTTATTATTGAATCATGGCATCATTTAGATCAGTAGCAAGTCGTCTGAAAGGAACAGCAACATATACAACATTAACCCCTCCAAAAATGAAGGCAGCATATGCTCCAACAGCAGCAGCAGATTTCGGTCACCACCAAGAAAAACAAAGAAGTCAGTGAAAGGAGATTACGTGCCTGTTTACGTAGTGCTAGGATGATAGCATTATCTTCATCGCTGGATTTATATACAGCAAGGCATCACATAATGTACTCTTCTGATGTCCGAGTGAAAAAGAGGATAAGGGAGATTGTCCCAGAATTGGAGGATCCAGATAGAGTTGTAGATGAAACTGATAATGTCAAGAAATCTTTCTTCAGGAAAGTTGCTCATATTCAAGAAGTGGATACTGGTTATATGTCTGATCCTGTTCATGGACATGATGCTTTAGCTCATAATCATCCTCATCCCCGCGTTGAGACGCTCAAGGTGATTGAACCAAAGAATCTGCATTGAGCTCTGTGTTCATGTATTTTTCATTTGTCCGTCTAAGTTTCGCTTTTGTGTTGGTGGAAGTCGTTGCGTTTAGTGCTGTGATGTATATAAATGTCAGTTGCGATGGATGATAACAAAAATAAAAATGTAAATTTATATGTATATATGAGAGAAAATATGTGCTGTTTTTTCCATAATAAAACCAAAAAAATATTCATCCTGGCTATCAAAACGCGGTCAGTACCGTGGGAGGGTACAATGATACCACTACACTAAATGCGCTTGGGATTACAAAATGGAACCTCACTAAATTGAACAAAAAAGATTCAGCAAACAGAGCACCAAAACAAAACAGCTCATGGAACTCTGCCTCAGCTCAAGAAAAATTGAATATATATATGGGTAATGATGGACGTCGCTAGTAGCTTGATCTCATTAATTACAAGTATAAAAGCAAGAGACAAAGATACAAACTGTTCCTTTTGGCAATTTTTTTCCAGGATACATGCCCAGCTGGCATATTAACTTTTTTTTTTGTCAAATAGAACGCAAGCAAACTATTCCATTGTACATGTCAGGTTGATTCTATGGTGTCGATAAATATGCCAACATATTTCTAAAGCTACATGCTCCAATTCCTTTACCACCTCCTTCATGTCTGGCCAATCACTAGGTTCTGTCGATATGCACTCGATTGCAAGTTTTGCTGCTTTTATTGCTCCACTCACTTCATTTTGCCCTTCAAGGCAAGCATCAAAAACTTGGGAAAGTTTCCTTTTGGTGCTAAGATAAGGCCTCGCCCAGTCAACTAAAATTTGTTCCTCTTGTGGTCTGTATTCATCTACAGCTACCCTGCCAGATATCAGCTCCAGGAGAACAACTCCAAAACTATATACATCAATCTTTTTTGTGACATGACCTTCATTACAAAAAAACAAAAAGAATCAGTACCCAGTACGGCTCTGCAAATTGGGCTAACGAAAACATAGATTTGAATCGATAATTACCCTTGTTTCTGAACTCAGGAGCATTATAACCATATGTGCCTGATATGCTTGCAGTGAAGGAGCTTCTACCATCTACTACTGGTACATCTTTGGCGAACCCAAAATCAGAGAGTTTGGCATTATAGTTCTGTTATATGCAATATCCCAAAGGTTAATGTTAAAAAATTCTAAGTACTGTAGCAAGTCCTGAATCTCAATTTAACACAAATACATACTGAATCAAGCAGGATATTAGCAGTTCTAAAGTCTCGATATATCACTTGTGTCTCATCATGAAGAAATGCCAAGGCTTTTGCTGCACCTAGTGCGAGTTTTATGCGAAGATTCCAGGATAGAGGTTGATTGTAAGAATATTCTGATCCAGTAAAATCCGCTGTCCAACAAATTTCAGCTTATTTGAAGCTAAGAGATAAAAAGTTGAGCTAATTATAGACTCAAAACAAATGAGACTGCCATTACTCACATCTAACTAGATGCTTATCCGAACTTCCGTTAGACATGAACTCGTACACAAGAAGCCGGCGGCTATCTTCTAAGCAATAGCCAATCAATTTCACAAAATTCGGATGATACAGCTGCCCCAAGTATTTTATTTCGGCCTATTTTCATAAACACAACCAGTCATTTTGACGTTTATAAGCATTTTGAGGCAGAAAACACTGATGTGCATCACTTAATGGCAGCTTTAATTATCAGCAGATAAGCTAAAGGGTTGCATTAAATAAAGGAATGCTCACCAACCGTTCGTGTTGACCTCGGCTACCGTTTTGCTTAAGCACCCTAACAGCAACAGCCATGCCAATCTCAGGCCTGCTAGCCTGCAGTGAATGCTCATCAATCCAACCCTTGAAGACGCAACCAAAATCACCTCCACCCAACAGATTATATGAACTGAAGTTCTCTGTTGCTTCTTTCAGTTCATTTAAGCAAAAGATTTTCAAATCTGATGACTCTAGGATATTGCCCTCTATCTTAGTAGTTGAAGGCACTGCGGCATATGATTCCTTGTTATGATTTTCTTAGCAAGTTCCTGCATAAGTCAACATGTCACTGATCATCTTGTGAAGTCTTAAAACCCCATTAAACGTAGATTGTAGAACAATACTAACTAAACAGAAAATCCAGAACATTAATTAATCATGCATTACCCGCAAGCCAAAACGGCTGGTGATTCATGTTGCGTTCAAAAAAATTAAATAAAGACCAATTAAAAGTTATCTAAGAAGCCATAAGATATTAATCTTCACAGCACAAATGAAGATGAAATTATGTGTAAAAAGTTGGAAAGCATACCGTAGTCAGATTTAGCTGCATTACAGCACAAACCCATTAAGACCAGGATGCACAACACAGGCGAAGAAGCTTGATATAACTTCAGTGAAAAATAACACTCTGATTTTTTGAATTAATACAAGTGGTTAATTCCTAACATCACATAAAAGAGAGGATAAAGAATTCGAACTATACTCTTTTCAAATTGAATGTCATCATCTTTTACCACTAGTACTCGTGACTCCTCAAACTGAATATTAACATCTTTTGCTATTTGTACTAATCGTTGGGTTCAAAAGGCTTTGATTTTCATTTTTAAAAGGATAGGTAATTAAATGCTTTTTTTTTTTTTCCAATAAGGTAATTAAATACTCCACGACCCTTATTTGCAAAATGTAGAGTAAGTCTTGTTTGACCAAAAAGTTGGATAATTTTTCCACGCGGGTTTCCTTATCTTTTAAAATTTATTAAAAATATTTTAATTTCATTATTTATTTATAATTTTTTTAAGAAAAAATTGTCATTACCCGAATTTAGGAGCACATGACCAACACTAAAAAATAGACAAATTTAAAGCTACCGAAACTCACAATAAGTCTTAAAAGAAAAATACGAAATATTATATTTTAAAACCTTACAATAAAATAATTTAATCATGATATATATTATCAAACTGATTTTTCTCAATTTAAACAAATCATGTCATCATCATATATAAATAAATATCATCAGTTATATAAAATAGAATCTCAATACATAAATCTCAGTACATAATATCTATATTAAAATATGCAATTATACAATTCTCTATTGCGATACATGGATACTATTTCAAACACAACTACATAGACCTACATAAGATAGCCGGTGAAGAAACTACTCGGCGTAGATAAGTAGGCTTAACAGAAGACTTCCAAACTCCTGAAAAAAATAAATTGAGGGAAGTCAAACTTCACTGAGTAAACTAATAAAAGAAATGAATGCAGTTTGAAAGTTCCCTTTAAATAGGTTTTTATGAAAATAATATATTTATATTTTTTATTCAAATTCTTTAATATATATATATATATATATATATATATATATATATATATATGAAACCCATTTTTCAAAATTAAGGAAATAAATATTTAAATGCTTTTAAACATTTTAGTTTAAAAACTAGGTAGAACCCTAATCTTCAATTTTTAATAGCCACTCGACTCATTTATATCAAAGACTACCAGATCCCTAGAGCAAAGCATCATCAGAATGCATAGCCGCAGTCACATCACTTAATCCAATATCACTAGCGGTGTCTGAGAACAAAGCACCACCAGACCTTCAGCCCTAGTGATTTAATAAATAATACTCCAACTATACTGACGGTGTCCGAGAGCAAAGCATCACCAGACCTTCAGTCCCAGTAATTAATCAATGAAATCAAATATCACATCATTGGCGGTGTCCGAAAGTAAAGCATAACCAGACCATCGGCCATAGTAATATAATTAATATAATTAAATATTTTATCAGTGCGCACACGGTCCTGATGAAACCCATCAGGTAGACCATTCTACTGTACTTTATTTAAAATAAATAAAATAAAATAAAACAATGAAAATTACAATAAATAAAATAAAATAAAATAACTATAAATTAAATCATGCAACATTATTTAAAGAATATCGACTAAAATCTCATAAAATTAAATTCATCAGAATTTAATATGCTTTTAATTTAAAAACCCGACATGCAAATCAAATATTAACTTAAAAGATGAAGACGCTCCTCTGATACGTCGTGTTTGACTTAGACTGGTAGACGCAACTGGAGGGACGGCTAAAACATAGAAAATAAAATGACTATCAGAAACTGGAAACCATAACTTCTAGAATTTCTAAGGAAGACTCGACTCAGAATTCAAAAATTAGGATTGACCTGATATCACGTTTTATGAGAAATCTACAAAAAATTCGGAAGAGTCTCCTCTGTAAAATAGGCATCTCTCTACTGAAGTAGAGTCAATCCTACAAGCAAACATACTTCTAAACTTCACACAAGCTTAACACCTCAGGTTGGGACCCGAACTACACAATTCCCAACCGAGGTTCACAACACGAGATAAAATAAATATTAAATAATAATATTTTAAAATCACTAAAAAATCAATTTTCCAAATATTGAATATTAAATAGTCATTTTCACATTTAATTATTCAAATAGTTTAATTACATAATAAAAGTAACTTAAAATCCATTTAATTACCAAAATGGTAATTAACATATTATTTGAATATAATTTTCGAGAATTTGTATCAATAAGCTAAAAATAGTAAATAATTTATAAAAATTAATTTAATACTCTATAAAATTCTAAAATCATTTAAAACACAATATTTAACTATATTTTCAACAAAACATACAATTAACCTATAATTTCAAAAATCCCATAAAATTAATAATTCCTTAAAAATTATATAAATTCACTAAAATTATTTTATTAATACTTAAATTACTAACACTAATTATTAAAATTTCCAACCAAAAATAATTAATTAACAAAATTAACAAAATATACATAAACTTAAAACACCTAAATAAATTATACAAAATTCCATAAAATTAAATTAACCAACATAAATCATTTTTATATATACCCATAACCAAAATCCCCTATAATAATTTAAGATTAACTAATATATATATAAATCAACCCAAAAAAAAATTAACCAAATAATTAAAATAAAATTTTGCATAATTAAATCAAATCAACACAAAAACTAACTAAATCAACCAACTAACAACCTAAATCAACTAAACATCAACCCCAACCAACCCTAACTAAACCAACCTATAACTCACCTAATCACAGAGACCAAGACAGGGGAGGGTTGCTGCTGCTGCTTGACTTTGTGCTACTGCTGCTTGACTTTGTGCTACTATTGTCTGTGTGAGGGAGAAGGTTGTTGCTGCTGTAGAGACAACAAGGAAAGAAGAAGAGACAGATGGCGGGGGGTGGCGTGAGGGCTTGTAGTGCTGCTAGAAAGAATGCAGCGTGAGGAATGGCAAAGAAAGGAAAGGGGAAAGTGATGGGAAAAGAAAGAGAAGAAATGGGTGGTAGGGTAGGGTGTTAGTGCTTTTTCACCAATATATATATATATATATATATATACACACAACACCTAATAATAACAAAAATAACCTTAATTTAAAATAAGGCTATCAATAATAATAATAATATAATAATAATAATAATGACAATAATATTATTAATAACTTTAGTATTTTAAATAATAGAGCTCCCAAAATATATTTATAGTAATTGAAAATATCGGTCATTATAAAAATAATCTATAATTTAAAAATAATATATATTTTTATATTTTATTTAAAATTTATAAATATAATGCATGCAATATATATATATATATATATATATATATATATATATATATATATATATATATATATATATATATAAACTAAAGTAGAATATTTTATTAAATATTAAAAATTATTTAAAAATAAAAAAATGTAAATTTTTGCGCAACATGAAGCAACATGGAATGAAGATGAGAAATTTCGTGGATTATTAATTTAACATTAATTCAAAAAGCTCCAACTGTTGAAATCAATGACAGGAGGTTGTTCCTGTTTAAATGAAATTTTAGATTCTAGTCCTGATATATACAAGTGTACATTTAGTCGGTTCAGTCGGTTTTGGATTTTTTTTTTATTGAACTGAATTAACCAAACTAAAATAATCGAAAGTTTTAAAATAAAAACTGAACCGATCGAAATAATTGAAATTTTTAAAAATATCAATTATTTTTATTTTTTTATTACATTATTATATTATTTAAAAGGGGAAATTACATTAAAAAAAACCCCCAACTTTTAGGGGTATTTTTAGATGAAACCCTATTCTATTTTTTCTTTCAAATCAAACCATAACCTTTAAAACGTTATAAAAAAACACTCGTTGGATGACTATATTGGTAACATGAGATAAAACTTTTTTTTTTTATCCATTAGGCCAACTTGGATGAGTGTACTAGTAATGGGAGATGAAATCAATATATTTGCCCCCAATTTAATATTTTCTCCCCTCCAATTGAGTGTTTCATTTTGGAGTAGTAGACTATTTTGAGTGTTTCATCTTCTATTACCAGTACAGTCATCCAATAAGGGTTTTTTCTTATAACATTTTAAAGGTTGTAATTTGATTTGAAAGAAAAAATTGCATAAGGTTTTATTTAAAAATACCCCCAAAGGTTGAGATTTTTTTTATATAATATCCCCTATTTAAAAATTAAAAAAATAAAAATATTAAAATTCAGTTAACCGAATTTTTTGAGTAGAAAACCAAACCTTTCATATCAGCTCAAAAAAATAAAAAATTTTACACATGCAAACCGAACCAAACCGAATTGGGTTGGTTCCATTTTTTGTTCGGTTAATTTGGTAGGCTTGCACACCCCAACTGATATGCATTAAATTAATTATTAGAAAATCTTTACCATTTTTATTATCTTATGTGGATCAAACCGAATTAATTAGAATCTAGTAAGTTTTGGATACCGATGGTTCATTAAAAAAAATGAAAAAGTGTCATGGCGAGTAGCTAAAAGTCTTGATAAAAGTTAAGAAAATGTTTATAAATTTTATATATTCTTTTATTTTTAAAATTTTTTATATGTTTTTATATTGTTATAGAGAGATTTTTTTTGAATGAAATAGGAGACTATCTTATTGAAGCAAATCAAAGATAAAGCATCATACAAGAATGGTGGAGAACTATCAAACCATTTCTGCATACTAGACTTAGAACTGGATGCTCTAGCAAGCAAATGAGCACATTCGCTGATCTAAAAGCAAAAGTTACAGGGACATTTGCAAATAAACTATAAAGAGTTTTACATTGCAAGACTATTGAACCAAATAAAGAACTGTCCCAATAGGAGCTAGAGATAGCTGTAACCAAGGATAGGGCATCTGACTCAAGAATAACATTGTCAAAACCATGATGCTTTAACCAATGAGAACTTCACGGCATGAGAGAGCTTTGGCTAACAGCGGACTGTTCGAAGGAGAGGGAGGTTTGAGAGAAAAATATTTAGATACAAGAGGAATACTTAAAAGATTTTTTTTTTTTAATTTTCAACTCATACTTCAAACTCAAGTACAAAGGGTATTTATAGGTAGAAATTCACCTCTTAAACTCTAAATACATGTACTATAATTAATAAACTAATGTTGAACTTAAACACTTAATTAATAAAACACACATTAAACTTACTTAAACATTTGATGAAACTCACACATTAAATAACCATACGTTGAATCATGCACACACCAAAATATAAAGACATATGCAAATTAATATTTAACACTCCCCCTTAATTTGTGCTTTTCTTCTTTACTCTAAGCATTTCTCGTAATTTCTGGAAATTTTCAAACTTCAATGATTTTGTAAAAATGTCTGCAACTTAATCCTGTGTCTTCACATACTTGAGCTCCACTTTTTTATTTTTAATGCATTCTCTAATGAAATGGCACCTCGTGTCAATATGCTTACTCCGATCACGAAGTACCAGGTTCTTTGCTAATGCTTGTGTGGACTTGTTACCAATGCAAATTTCTATAGCCTCTTCTTGCTTCAAATGAAGTTCCTTCAATAACCTTCTAAGCCAAATAGCATGATAAATACAAGATGTTGCAGCCACATACTTAGCTTCACAAGTTGAAAAAGTAATAATGGATTACTTTTTTGAACTCCAACTAATAACACAATTACCCATGAAAAATACAAAACTAGTAGTGCTTTTTCTATCATTAACATCTCCCGTAAAATCACTGTTAGTAAATCCAATAAGCTTAAAATTAATGGATGAAGAATATAGCAACCCATAGTTAATTGTACATTTTCAATAATGGAGAATCCTCTTTGTAGCTTTCATGTGAATAGAAGTAAAAGCTTCCATAAAATGACTTATCACTCTAACCATAAAAGGAATATTCAGCCTTATACATGTCAAGTATCTCAAGCTTCCTATAAAGCTTTTGAATAAAGTGGGATCTTCCTTGTGTCCTTCATTAAATCTTGACAGTTTGATTCCAACTTCCATAGGTATGTTCATAGGATTGTAATCAAGCATTTTAAACTTCTTCAACACTTCTCTTATATAGTTTGCTTGTGAAATAAAAATTCTATCCTCCATTTGCTTTACTTCCAAGCCTATATAATGAGACATAATCCTTATATCTGTCATCTCAAACTCTAATAACATGGCTCTCCTAAAATCTTTAAATAGTTTTGGATTATTGCCAATAAAGATAAAATCATCCATATAAAGACAAATAAGCAAAACATCTTTGTTTTCAAACAATTTCATATAAAGATCATATTCATGAGAGCAACAAACAAACCTATTATCTTTAAATTACTTGTTGATGTGAGTATTCCATGCTTTTGGTGCTTATTTTAAACCATATGATGTTTTCTTCAATCTCAATACTTTATCTTCATGGCCTTTAATTACAAAGCCAATTGGTTACTTTACATAAACTTCTTCCTTAAGATAGCCATTTAAAAAAGCTAACTTTACATCAAGTTGATAAATCTTCCACTTCATTTGGGCTACTAAAGAAATTAATAGACAAATTGTCTCTATACGAGCAATAGGTGCAAACACTTTTTCATATCTACTTCATATTTTTGCTTATAACCTTTAGCAATAAGTCTTGCTTTATTTCCCACCATATCTCCATTTGCATTCTTTTTTTTTTTCCTTATAGACCCATTTGACACCAGTAGCTTCATGACCTTTAGAAAGAGTTAATAATTCCTAAGTGTCATTCTTTTTAATTGTATTGATTTCTTCCTCCATAGCTTGCCTCCATTTTTTATCTTTTATAACATCTTCAAAGTTTAAAGATTCACTGTTTACAAATAAACAAAATATATCATTAGCAGTGATTTCTTCAGTTTTATTATAAATTTCAGACAAACTCCTCATTTTCTGTGATTTTTCATTAGAGCCTTCATCGTATAAAGAAGAAGGAGGAGAATGATGTGGAGTAGTTGTAGGAGGTGGTAGAGTTGTATCTTGAATTGGTGTTATGATATCTTCTTCAAAATATCAAAGAAAATCATATGTGCTCTCTTTTTTGTCTCATAATCCCATGTTGCTTCCTCATCAAACTTAACGTCTCAACTTACCATAATCTTGTCATTGCTTGGATTGTACAACTTATAGCCTTTAGAATTTTGATCATAGCTGATGAAGACTTGCTTGACACTTTGATCATCTAGCTTGGATCTTTCTTGTTGTAGCAAATAAGCATATGTAATGCTTTTAAAAATTTGCAAGTCAGCGACACTAGGCCTTCTTTTACTCCATGCTTCTTATAGTGTTTGATCTTTGAAATTTGTCATAGGAGACCAATTTGATAAATAAATTTCACAAGAAATAGCTTTTGCCCAAAACTCTTTAGGCATGAGTTTGGCTTTCATCATACTTGGAACCATGTTAAGAATAATTCTATTCTTCCTCTCAGCTACTCCATTTTGTTGTGGTGATCTTAAAACTATCAAAGGACGGTGAATGCCATGTGATTCATAAAAATCATTGAGCTCTTTTAATATGAATTCACCTCCTCGATTGAATCTTAAAGCCTTAATTGAGTAGCCACTTTCATTCTCCACAAGAGCTTTAAAACTCTTGAATGCTTTAAATGCTTTAGATTTATATTTAATAAAAAAAAACCCAAGACTTTCTACTATAATCATCAATGAAAAATAGAAAGTATCTATTTTTACCGAATGATGATGGCTTGATTGGTCCACATACATTGGTATGAATAAGTTGAAGTGGCTTAGTTGCTCTTATCATGGCTTCTTTTAGAAAACTCCTTCTTAAATGCCTGCTAAGTTAACATGCTTCACATATATAATTTTGGTGATTGATAAGAGGCACTCCATTCACCATTTACTTATCTCCTAAAGTTTGAGTGCTTCAAAATTCAACTGCCCAAATCTTATATACCAATGCCATGCTTCTTCTATCACATCCACCTTTAAGCACTTTACTTCAATTGTCTTGAGATTTAATAAAAACATTATATTCTTTGACATATACACCTTAGCAATCAAATTTCCATTTTGGTTTCTAAGCTAAAGATAATTATTTTTCATGTTAACTTTATATCCCTTCTCAAGAAGTTACCCCAAACTTAAAATATTACTTTTTAGTTTAGGAACATAATAGACATCATGAATAAGTCTATGGCTCCCATTTTTAGAAGAAATTAGAATAGTACCTTTCCCATAAATTTTAATCTTTGAAGAATCTTTAAAAGAAACATTGCCTTGCACCTTTTCATTAAGACTTGCAAATTTTAGTTTATCTCCACACATGTGATTGCTTGCTCCATTATCCAAATACCATGAGCTTTCTTCATTTCTCTTATCATTTTTAAGAGTAAATAATAAAGTAGGCTCTTTATCTTTTTTCTTATTGACAACATTGATTTTCTCATCAACATGCACCTTTTCATTATTACATTCCCAAGCATAATGCCAAAGCTTATGACAATTATAACATTCAACATTAGATTTATCATACTTCCTCTCATTTGGCCTTGGATTGTTGCCTCTTCCTCTTCCTCTTGCTCTTTCATGACCATTAAATGGTTGATTACTTCTCTCATTAAAGTTGTTATAATAACCTCTACCTTTTCCTCCTTGTACACGTCCATGACCACATCTCCGTCCTCATCCTCTGTGAGTAGTTCCTCCATTATCATCTTTTAAAGAAACCTTCACTTTGAGAGCTTGCTCTAATGGTTCATCTTGTCGCCTCTTAATTTTGTCTTCATAAGCTTATAAAGATCCCTCCAATTGTTCAAGAGTCATAGAGTCCAAATCTTTGGATTCCTTAATGACACAAACCACATAATCAAACTTTGGAGTCAAGGATCAAAGAATTTTCTCTACCACATGAACATCTTCAATTTTATCTCCATACCTTTTTACTTTATTCACAATGACCTTCACCTTTGAGCAATAGTCTAAAACTGACTCAGATTCCTTCATGCATACAACTTTAAAATCACTTCTTAGTGATTAGAGTCATATCTTTTTCACTTTTTCAAATCCTTGAAAGGAATTTTACAAAATTTCCCATGCTTCTTTTCACATGGTTACATCAGCCACCTTTTCAAACATTGAATCATCCAAACATTGATGGATAAGAGTGAGGGCTTATTGATCTTTCTTCTTTAATTTTACTAAAGCATCCTTCTCATTTTGAGGGAAATCATTTTCATTTTGAGGTTGCTCATACCCTTTTTCTACAATCTCCCATACATCTTATGAGCCAAGAATAGCTTTCATATGATGACACCATGTTTCATAATTTTCTTTTGTGAGGCGAGGAAATTGAAATAAATGGACTCCATTATTTGCCATTTTTAAAAAAAGAACCAAGCTCTGATGCCACTTTATTCGGAGGAAAGGGATATTTGAGAGAAAAATATTTAGATAAAAGAGAAATACTTAGAATAAATGTTTTTTTTATTTTTAACTCATACTTCAAACTCAAGTACAAGGGGTATTTATAGGTAAAAATTCACCTCTTGAACTCTAAATACATGTACTATAATTAATAAACCAACATTGAACTTAAACACTTAATTAATAAAACACACATTAAACTTACTTAAACATTTGATGAAACTCACACATTAAATAACCATATGTTGAATCATACACATACCAAAATGTAAATACATCTTTAAAAAAAGCAAATTAATATTTAACATGAACTTGCTACATTTTCAAGATAGCCATGACTTGCACTGACCACTGCCATTTTTTATAACAAAACCATAACTTGCTTGATGTTTGGAAAAAGAAGCATCCAAATTGCAAATGAGATGATTCGTAGGGGGAGCACACCATCGGGAAGAACCTAAGGGATTAGGAATGGGATCATGAGAGTACTCTCTTAAAAGAATCCATTTAGAGTGACATGAGAGAGCAAACTAGAAAATTTGATGCTCCTCAAACGACCAATTTCTCTAGACTAATTTATTATGATGATGCCAAATACTCAAAAGAATCACCGCTACAATCTCCACCTCTTCCTTAGATTTATGCATAGCAATGAAGTTCCACCACAACAAAAAGGAAGGAAAGTTGTCCGATAGGTCACCAAGACAAGAGAGACTCTAAACTCGCCTGACATGCGTGCAGTGAATGAAAATGTTATAAGATAAGTCCTTTGGATACATATTACAAAAAGGATAATGCAGGTCAACTTCAATCCTCTTCTGGGTTAAAGCAATCCTAGTAGGAATACACTCCACACAAATACACCAAATTAACACTTTCACCTTTGCTGGACAGTTTAAGCTCTAAATTTTATTCTAGGGAGTAATGTCAGCCTGCTAAATATTACTAGACATAGCCATTATTAAAGCATACCCACTTTTTACAGAATAGGAGCCCTTACTATCATAACACTAATAACATACATCATGGGCATGCTAGATTGATAACGGCATTATAGAGATAAGCTGAACATCTCTGGGAATAAAATACTGAGCCAGAATCTAAATGTCTCAATTTAGCTAATCATATAATATAAGGTGATTAACAGTCTTGTTCCTCTAATTTTTTAGAAGTAATGATCAAATGAAGGGATCATCCTCATCTTCTAGCCAAGGCTAACCAATAATACTGATACTTTGCCTAAAACCAATTTTCCACCTAGTACCTGATAACTTATTTCTAGAACTCTTGAGCTTGGAATCCTATAAGTGACCAACAAAAGGTAAGGTGAGAGGTAGGGGGGATCCCCATAAACACTCTGATGCCTAAGTCAGAAAATAGGGAAAGAATCTAGAGAGAGGAAGCGAGAACAATTAGAATTTGAGAGAATATAATGAATGAGAATAAAGGATATGGGGTCCTATTTATAGTGATACTTAGACCTGAAAAGAGTAGGATTCCTCTTAGGATAGGAATCTTGAATCACAAAGGAGAGTATTCCTTCTTCATTTAGAAGTCTTCTCCAAGTAGGATATTTTCCCTAAATGGATTCAATTGCCTTCCCTTTTTAAGTAACCTGTATAAGAAACAAAGTTCTTTAATAAAATAGGAATATATACATGTGTGGTATCAAGAGTCCCCCCTATGGTTCTATTTGGATATTTATGTCTAACGTATCCGAGTCTGTAAACGATAGAATATTCATTCTTCTGTATAAGGAGGAAAAGTGCTTGAGTCACTTCATTTGTTGTGGAAAGGTGAACTAAGGTGGCCAGCCTTAGTCACAGAAAAGATAAAGCTCAGTACTGAGTCTTGAAACTGTTGCATCATGGAAGTGCCAGCTGGACTTTGGAGTGCATAAAATCTATAAAAAAAGATGGAATAGATTAACCCGTAAGTGTGAAGGCAATATTATAAACCAGTCATCACTGGAGTTTTGATGCTCGGTGCATTAAAAGTGCAACCTAAGTGCCAAATCTCAATATTGTAGAAGCGACCTAAGGGTGCTAGCTTCAGTCACTAGACTTTATCTTGGTGCATTAGAAGCGCAGCCCAAGTGTTGTATGATCTCAGTGCATTAGAAGCGTGGCCTGAGTGTCGAACCTCAATACTATAGAAATGACCTGAGGGTGCCAGCTTCAGTCACTAGACTAATGTGCGAGGCTTAGATGCTCGATGAAAGGACGCGAGGCTTACATGCTCGGAACCTCAACACTATAGAAGTGACCTAAGGGTGCCAGCTTCAATCACTAGACTTTATCTTGGTGCATTAGAAGTACGGCCCAAGTGCCAGATAGTCTAAGTGTCTTGAAAGTATGGCTTAGATGCCTGTCCTTAATACTATAAAAGCAACCTAAGGGAGCCAGCTTCAAGTACTGGACTTAATATATGAGGCATGGATGCTCAAAACCTCAGCACTATAGAGGCAACCTGAGGGTGCCAACTGCAGTCACTAATGGGCGATACTAGATCTTACTATATCGAGTGTGGAAGAACAGCTAACAATGGTGTGCCCAGGTCGGGTAACATCTATGTTACCTCAATGCCTAGATTTTTGAAATTTGAATTGCATAACCATCGCGTCTTTTCGTTGTCAAAAGATGAGATGTTTCTATTGCCATAATGATGACTATTCGATTAATGGGTTTTTTCATTTCCCAGATTGCCTTTAATGATGTGAGGAGAAATTAAGTAATTATAAGGGCAATTAATGGTTTGTTCCAAAGCCTTATGTTGCTTTATAAATGTCCCTACTTCTTCGAGTTGATGCATTTATGCTCTTTTATATTTGGTTAGTATCTCATTTGCTTTTCCTCCACCATAAATATTTTTCTGCAATGACTTCCTCATTTTACAAATAGTTTATCTTTTTCTTCCTTCTTCCATTCTTCTTCTGTTATATTTCTTAGATAGACCTTATGGCACCAAGGGAATAGGTTAGCGATAATTTGTTTGTGTCTACGATAGATGAGGAGTTGTTGGGGTGGTACCGAAGGTCATTCAACATTCCCACCAATTATGCCCTGCACACTGTAAATAAGAAGTTTAGGGCACATACCCCCATGTCATATCTTAGTAGGCTAATAGTATATTTTAACTAATTGGAAGGGGGTTTGAAGTTCCCGTTAGATCCCTTTGTAAAAAGATTTATGAATAGATATATCATAACGCCCGATCAGCTGCACCCTCATAGCTATCAAATTTTGATTGATTTTATTCAGTTGATGCATAAGGAGCGTAGGGAGCTAGACTTAGATGTCTTGTGGTATTTGTATAGTTTGACTAGGAAGAAGGGAGAACTGATGTTCTCCTTATTGGTTATCCCCAACCATACCCTATTTATGAAGCTTCCGGATCTTCACAAGAAATGGAGGCATAAGTTTTTCATTATCGAGCACCCTGTGGACTTCCTGGATGTCTGGCGAATGTGGTCTGATGAATATCATAAGGTAAAACGGCCTCTGAAGCTATCTGACCATGATACTAAGATGGTCTTAAGGCTTCATCTTGATGGCCTAGCCGATGCTCAATCAACTGAAGATGTATCAAGAAGATACATCTTCAGCTGATTGAGCATTGTGGAGAGTATGCCCATACCGTGTGCAATCCACCAATATTTTTCAATTATCGAAAGGTATCTTTTTTACTTCTTTTTTATTTTTTCAATTATATATGGCTAACTTTTTTGCTTTTATGGATGAATTTCAGCTTGTAGCTAATGAGCCAATAAGGCCAGAAGAAGTACAAATCTCCTACAAACCTCAAGGAAGCGGTCAACAACCCAAAGGGAAAGGCAGTGGCTGGGTCTTACCAATCTAGCAGGGAAGGCCCGTAAAAGAGGCGGCTGATTGACCAAAGGTCATATGATAAGGAGCTAGATAAGGAAATATACATCCAACGTCCAAGGCTTTCCAGGTGTCTGGATATAAGGGCATGGATCTTGAACAAGGTGAAGCCATCGATGTCTCAAGCGCCTAGGTCCGAGATCAATGTGTTGAGTCACTGAGGCTTCCAATGGATATGCAGCATTGGGATGAGGAGGGTCTGGAGGAGCTCTTTAGTTATATGATTGGTCATTCAGTATATGTAAGTGTTGAACACTTTTTATTTGAACGTTTTTGTGTGCTTTTTATTTGGAGGTGATGATGTAAGCTTTTCCATGTACAGATGACCTAGGCTTTGTTACTGGCGAAGGACCAGTATTTGTACCTCAAAAGCCAATATGATCTAAAGGAGATTGAGGTTAGAACAATAGCAATTGAGTTTAAGAAAAAGCTAGACAAGGCAAAGGAAGCCCTAGAGCTCTGCCAAACCAAGTATGCCAAGGAAAAATTTGAGGTCGAGGTGAGCAAGAAAAAGGTGGCCAATCTGAAGCATAGTCAAGGTCAATTGACCAAAAGGATCGAGGAGCAGGATTTTTGGATTGCAAATTTAAAGAAGAAACTAGCTGAAGTTGAGAAATTATGAGACAAGTGATCTTATCAAAACATGGTGGGAGGATTTCTCAAGGCCTATAGATCTGAATGTAGGAGGATCCTGCTCTTTCAAAATCTGGAGCTGGACTTGGCTGGCTTGGATCGAATAACGCCAGCTGATTTGGCTATAATTACTGCTGAGGAGGATGCCCGAAAGAAGGCCATTTCCCTTTGCCTAATGAGTACACCAAGGTTAGCTGAAGAATCCTCTACGGAGCTTCTAACACCTATTAGTACTGTCTATGTTGCTCCCCCTCCCACCTTCAAGTCTGAGCTATCAGATGTACATTTAGTAGAATAGTTTTTTTTTTTTTTGCGATTGACTTTTGTAACATATTTTTCATTAATGAACAAAAATACTTTATTTGATGTCATTCCATGTACATTTATTTATAGTATTTTTGAAGGCAGTCTAAATTCCAAAACTGTTGTAGTTCCTTGCCTTCTCTGTCCTTTAACTTGTATGCCCCTTTAGATGTATGCTTTGTAACTTGATAGGGGCCTTCCTAATTAGGACCCAATTTGCCCATGCCAGAGTTGCCTCTGCCAATATTCACCCTTCTAAGTACCCAATCGCCTACCTTGAACTGTCTTGGGTAACTGCACTAGAGGTGATACTGCGCTACTTTCTGCCTTTGTGCTTCGGCTAGAGTAGATGCCCATTCTTTCCTTTCTTTTAGTAGGTCCAGGCATATCTAGGTGTTAATGTTGTTGATATTTTTATTGAAGTCTCGATTGACCTTGTAACTTGGTGACCCAATCTCTACCAGTATCACTACGTTTATGCCATATGTTAGCCTAAATGGTGTTTCCTCTGTGGATGATTTGGGAATGGTTCTGTAGGCCCAAACTATATTGTTAAGTTCTTCAACCCAGTTTCCCTTCTTCTCGTCGAGTCTCTTCTTTAACCCTTGCATGATAATTTTGTTAGTGACCTCTATCTGCCTATTCGTCTGCGGGTGAGCTATCGAGGTAAAATGAAGTTTTATTTTGTGATTTGAGCAAAACTTTCTAAACTTCTTATTATTGAATTGCTTGTCATTATCAATAATCAAAGTGTGAGGTATGCCAAATCTGTAGACGATTTCAGTCTAAAAAAAGTGTTAAATTTGAGCTTCTGTGATAGTCAGAACTACTTCCACTTCTATCCACTTAGTGAAGCAGTCGATGGCTATAATTAAGAACTTTTTCTATGAGATAAAGGTTGAGAAGGGACCCAGGATGTCCATTCCCCACATAGTAAAGGGCCAAGGGCTGCCAATCGGGTGTAGAGGGTTGGAAGGCTTATGATTGAGGTGAGCAAACTACTGGCACTTATGACATTCTTAAGTTAATGTTTGAGCATCATTAGCCATGGTAGGCTAGTAATATCCTTAAAGAAGTGCTTTTCTAATCAGCGTGTAGTGGGATTCATGTGCTCTGCAAATACCTTTGTGGATTTTCCTGAGTATGTAATTTTCTTCCTCTGGGGATACGAATTTGGACTATGGATGTGTGAGGGATTTCTTATAGAGATCCCTGTGATGAATAGAGTAGTCGGCTGCCTTTATCTTTAGTTTTTGAGCCTTCAATTTGTCTTCTAGGAGTGTTCCATTTTCCAGGTATTGGACTCTCGGTTGCATCCATTCTGAGACTTCTCATACTTCCATGATATCTAAGTCCTTAGTATTATGTTTTATTAGTACTTCGGTGAATTCCATTCCCTTGAACGCTTGATTGTCTTCGGTTGCTGACTTGGCTAAAAGGTTAGCCTCAGAGTTTTCATGTCTGGGTATCTGAACTATCTTCCACTATCCCCTATCTTGTTTGATCTTCTTTAAAAGTTGCATAACTTTTCCTACATATTTGGCAATGCTCAGATCCTTGATTTAGAATGTGCCATTAACTTGGTTTACTACTAGTTGAGAGTCTAAGTGTATTGTGAGGTGTTTGGCTTTGACTTCAATTGCAATTTCAATCCTGTGATGAGTGCCTCATATTCTGTGGCATTATTAGTTGTGTTGTACACTATTTGAACTATATACTGGATGTGAATTTTATGCAGTCCTTTAAGGATAACTTTGGTGCTAGATCCTTGGGTGGAAGATGCTCCATCCACATAGAGCTTCCACTCTAGTGCTTTGGTGATGGTGGGATCTTCTGGTGTCATCTCTTGAACGAAATCTGCTAACGCTTGAGCTTTCACCTATTGATGAGGCTCATAGTCAATGTCGAATTCTTTTAGTAATACTACCATTGAACTAACTGACCTAAAGTCTCGGGCCTTTGTAAGATTTTTCATAAGGGTAAGTAAGATCTGACAATGATGGGGTGAGCCTAGAAGTAGTGTCTAAGCTTTCGCGATGCATGGACAACATCCATGGCCAACTTATCCAACATTGGGTACCGAACCCCGGATCCTTAGAGTATTCTGCTGATGTAGTATACTGGTGTTGCTGGCTTTCTTCTTCCTTTACTAACACCGAAGTTATGCATTCTTGACCCACAAAGAGGTATAAGTACAGTGT
Organism: Mallotus nudiflorus; assembly: GCA_947683625.1. Classification (NCBI taxonomy): domain Eukaryota; kingdom Viridiplantae; phylum Streptophyta; class Magnoliopsida; order Malpighiales; family Euphorbiaceae; genus Mallotus; species Mallotus nudiflorus. Next base: position 28,639 of record CANTUR010001353.1, on the reverse strand, counting down.
TTCTTATGGGACCGGCCTGTTGAGTAAAGGTGGTAAAGATAAGAATTTTTTTACATCTTTAAAATCTGCCTAGTAGTCTATAGTCCAAATAAATTTCTTAGAATTTTTTTAAGCTTGGAATAGTGGTAGGCACCGTTTGACCGAGCAAGAGATGAAATGTCCCAAAGCTGTGATTCTGCCATTTAGCTTTTGTAACTCGTGGTTAGTTATCAAGGCTTTCATGTTGAGAATGGCCTCCATTTTTTTTGGGTTGGCCTCAATACCTCTATGGGATATCATGAATCCTAGGAATTTACCTGCTTTGACTCCGAAGATGCATTTTTTTGGGTTCAGCTTGATCCTAGATTCGCTCAGTAATTAAAGGACTTGATCCAAATCCGTTAGGTGTTGTTTTACATGCTTACTCTTAATAATAATATCGTCCACGTATACTTCCACATTTTTCCCAATCTGGTCTCGAAGTATATGGTTCATCATTCTTTGATATGTTGGTTTGGCATTCTTTAGTCTGAAGGGCATCACCTTGTAGCAGTAAGACTTTTATGGGTAATGAAGGATGTTTTCTCTTGATCTTCCCTCTTCATTGGTATATGGTGATATCCTTACACTATGTCAATAAAACTATATGGACCGTGGCCAGCAGTGGAGTTTACCAACTGGTTAATTATAGGTAATGGGTAGCTGTCCTTGGGACATGCTCGATTAAGGTCAGTATAGTCCATACATGTCCTATACTTTTTGTTCAATTTCTTGACTAAAACCACATTGGCTACCCATTTTGGATGAGTAACTTCCTTGATAAACCCGACTTCTAACAACTTCTTTGTTTCCTTTGCGATTATCTTTTACCTCTCATATGCAAAGGTTCTTTTCTTCTAGATCACTGGCTTCACCCCTAGTCTGATGTTTAAGCTATGATAGACAACCTGGGGATCTACCCTAATTATTTCAGATGCCCTAGAAGCGAAGTCTTTCGAGTGTCTAGTTAGGACGTCCCTTATTCCTTGCTTAGTGTCATAGTCGAGCTCATTACTGATCTTTACTGCTTTCCCATTAGCAATTTGCAATGTTTTTATGTCATCGACCAGTTGTGGTTTAGCGCCTTGCTTCCTTATTTCCTACATTTATAGGGGGAAGGACTCTGTCTAAGGCTTTATAGCCATCTGGTAACACTGTCTGGCCATATGTTGATCTTTGTGGATAGTAAGAGTTTCACCCTTGACTGAAATCTTTATAGTTAGGTGTCGAATGCTTGTGACTACATCTGCTTCATAAAGCACCAGTCATCCTATGATTCCATTATATGCCAATGGGAGATCCACCATATTGAACAGGGTTTTAATAAATTTTTTCTCTTCATCATCCCAATTTCCAAATTCCAGATTTAATTCTACAATTCTCATTAGCTATATAATTCCTCTGTAAAAGCTTGTAATAGGATTCTGGATGGCTTTCATGTTGGTGATGAAGCCTCCCATTACTTTGTAAGCATTCTAAGACAATGCATTGATGGTGCCTCCATTGTCAACCAATAACCTCTTCACCAAATAAGTGTTAATATATGCATTTATCACCAGGGCGTCACAGTTGGGATGATGAACATGCAAACCGTCTCTCTTTTTTTAAAGGTTGGCCACTCTCCATGGCTCCGTTTAGGTTTCTTCTCAGCATTGTCCCCTCTAATAATCATGTTAATGATGCCAGCCGGCTTATTCCGAGCCTTTTTTATTTCTGGCCTATCTCGCGCATAAGCTTCTGGATTCCTACTTCTGGACATGTCCATGAAATTATTGAGTTTACCATTCTGTACCAGTCTTTTTATGGCATTCTTCAGTTCTATGCAGGCCTTAGTGTCGTGTTTATATTCTCGATGATACTGGCAATAATGCCCCCTTATCTTGCATGGATCTCCAACTTGGGCTTATTCTGCTTGCTATAGTAATTTCAACACCATTCTGCCTAACCCACATGAGGATTCTAGATCTAAAGGTATTTAGAGGTGTGAATCAGTTTGTATCCCTGTCAAATCTTTCTACCAGGTTTTTAAAATTTATTTTTAGAAGGCTTGCTCGTTGGGATCTTAATCTTTCATCTTTGGTTGGTGGTTTTTCTTCTTCCTTTCACATCCTTCTATCTTCATCCATCTTTATCATTTTTACTACCATAGCCATCACCTCCACAAAAGTGCTAGGTTCCTTTGTCATTACCTTATCTTTAAGCTTTCCAAGTCTAGTATCATTTTTCAAAGCTTATATAATAACTTTGTCTATAAGGTTTTCAATCTACATGGCCATCTTGTTGAATCGATCGAGATAGCTTCATAGGGACTCATCGACCTCTTGCCAGCACACTCAAAGATTGTTAATGTTTTTAGCATGGAGGATATTGGTGACAAACCTGGTATGAAACTTTTATACCAGATCCTCAAAAGAGGTAATAGAGTTCTTTGGGAGTCAATGAAACCATTTTTTGGCATTCTTTGTAAGTGTGCTTAGGAAGACTCTACACATGATTCCATCGTTCATATTCTAGAGCAACATTCTTATTCTAAATGAGGATATATGGTTAACGGGACCTCTGATCCCATTATATTGATCTAGTTATGGGATTCTAAACTTGATAGGGATCTTTATCTGGATTATCCTTCTTATGAATGACGTTCTACCTTCCATAATACATTCATCTTCTTTCCTTGATCTTGTACAGGCTTTGTGTATAACTTCTTCCACCCTATAAGTTAACTTTGAGTGATCACAATCATTGAACTACATTCCCCTTCTAGTACTTTGCTCTTCCCCTTATTCACCTCAGGTATCTCCAGAGGTGTCGTGTTATTGTCCATGTGAGTCGTCCCAAGGTTGCCACTTCGAATTAAAGTGTTCAACTATTGTTGCATTAGGGCTATCTAAGCTTGGATATTTTGTATCATGGCTTCCTTGTTGGTTTGGGTGAGGTTAAATGTTTAGATTACAGTGTTCAGGTTTGGCATAGTTACAGTTGGTGTATCTATTAGGCTTGGAAAAGGTACGAAAGGTATTGGACGGTGATGGTGTTGCAATGGAGCATAATATGGGAAGTTAGTGCCCGAAGTCGACTAGCCCTGGGTATTTCCAAAAGGTAAGTGCGTATTTCCAAATGAAGGTCCGACATATTGGAAAGTTGCTGGAAGTACTACTGTTGGGAGAGGTGTTGACAGATTAATTAGGGGAATGAGTGTTGAGAGGTTAATGTGAGTTTCAGGAGTCGAGATTGGTAGTGGGCTAGAAGTCATGGTGTCGATATCTTAACTTAGCAAATATATGAATGACTTTTCCTAAAAGTCCTCACAAACGACGCCACTTGATAATTTATTTTCAGAACTCTTGAGCTTAGAATCCTGCAAGTGACCAATAAAGGGCATGATGAGAGGTGGGGAGGATCCCCACAAGCACTATGATGCCTAAGTCAAAAAACATGGAGAGAATCTAGAGAGAGGAAGCGAGAACAATTAGAATATGAGAGAATAGAATGAATGAGAATAAGGGATATAGGGTCCTATTTATAGTGATACTTAGACCTAAAAAGAGTAGGATTCCTCTTGGGATAGGAATCCTGAATCAAATAGGAGAGTATTCCTTCTTCGTTTGGGAGTCTTCTCCAAGTAGGATCCTTTCCCTAAATGAATTCGGCTGTCTTCCCTTTCCGAGTAACCTGTATAAGAAACAAAGTCTTTTAATAAAACAGAAATATATACATATGAGGTATCAGTACCTTTTCTGATTAACACTTGGGCCATAAGAAGACTTCTCCAAGAATAACTGGATAGTCCTTAAAAAATTTTATATTTTTTACTTTCAAAAACTTTTCAAAAAAATTTTCAGCCAACCTTTTTAAATCATGAACTGAACTATATAAAAGAAAAAAAAAATTCACAAATCAACAATAGTAGAATCATAATAATTTGGGAAGTTATAAAAAATTATCAAAACATGAAGAAATTTTTTAAATATATGGTTGACTTTTTTCTTTTAAAAATAGTGTTGATAATAATTTTTTCAAAAATATGATTGTTCTTACATATATAAACAACAACCTGACAACAACTTCATAGCACCAACAACAACTATAAACCATACAACAACAACCTCATGACAATAACTAATAAATAAATAAATAAATTTAAATTAATAATTATATAATATTAATTATATAATTATATAATTATTAATAAAATAATTAATTTATAATACACATAAAGAAAAAATTATATAAACAAGAAAAAAAATAACAACAACCAAAAAAATTAAAAAAATTGCAACAACAACTAAACAACTATCAGAAAATAACAAAAAAAATAGCTACAACAATCCAATAACAACTTGACAATATTTAAATAGACTTAAAAAACAACTTAAAACAACCACAAAACATCGAATAGTTCTGTTTGAATAATTATATTTGCCTCTGTTTTACACTCGATGAAAATTAACAAACGTCCTTTTTAATGTGCGAAGATAGGAAAACTTTCAATCAGCAAGGAAAACAAGAATACTGTGAATTTGCAGTAATAAACCTGGATTCCTGGCTTTAGATAAACAGGGTCCCTAGTGAAGAAAGCTTGGGCAAAGGAATTGAACAAATTAAAGAAAGCTTGATCTCATTAATTACAAGAATATCACTGCCCAGTTACACATTTTAATCATTGCACATTTATACAGCATTTCCAGATATGATATAAACAGTTCCTTTTTGGCAATTTTTTTCCAGGATTCATGCCCAGCTGGCATAATAACCTTTTTTTTTTTTTTTTTTGCCAAATAGAACGCAAGCAAACTATTCCATTGTACACGTCAGGTTGATTCTATGGTGTCAATAAATATGCCAGCATATTTCTAAAGCTATGTGCTCCAATTCCTTTATCACCTCCTTCATGTCTGGCCTTTCACTAGGTTCTGTCGATATGCACTCGATTGCAAGCTTTGCTGCTTTTATTGCTCCACTCACTTCATTTTGCCCTTTAAGGAAAGCTTTAAAAACTTGGGAAAGTTTCCCTTTGCTGCTAAGATAAGGCCTCGCCCAGTCAACCAAAATTTGTTCCTCTAGTGGTCTGTTTCTATCTGCAGCTACCCTGCCAGATATCAGCTCCAGGAGAACAACTCCAAAACTAAATAGAACAATCTTTTTTTGGGAATAAAGTCCAATTTGGCCCTTTAACTTTTCATAAAAGTTCAGTTTGATCCAAAATGACCTTTTTTTCTGACAATAAACTTGCCCAAAACAGATCATTTAAACTGACTTTTTGTATTTTGATGGAGCATGCAATAGGCCAACAATCAAAAGTGCATGAATTGAATTAAAAAATGGTTAATATTAATATTATCATTTTACTCTCTAGATTCCAATTCTTTTTATTATTTTACAACCCATACATATTATAAACAACTTATGTTGCTCAATAAATAAATAAATATATAAACAAACAGCACCTGGTTATCAAGTTCGAAAATAGTCAATAGTCTGTGAAAAATAAACTTAAACGCTGTCTTTCTTCTCTTTCGTTTGTTTAACAGAAAATCATTAAAAAAATTATACACAAACTTAATTTCCAAATACTATGCAAAGTGATTAACCAACACATTTGGACACAGATTCACTATCCACCAACAATTCCCTCTACACTAATGTCATCAATCATCCAGAAGAGAAGTTGAATTTGCATACTTTGTTATTGTTAATGTTAATTATTCCCAAACTCCATGAACTCGAAAATACTTGAGCTTTAATCGGGCTTGAAAGTGTTAGTCTTAGTACCAAATGGGCTTTTATTAAGGTTTCACCATCCACCAAAATGGCCTTAGCCATTTGGATGGTGGTTCCCCTTAATTATAAGCCTCTCTATTTTCTTTTTATTTTTCAATATGGGATTGTTCCCACTTTTTATTTTCCAACAATCTCTCCCTCAAGTGCAACTAGGCTTTCACTCTCTTTGGACCAGTTGTCACTTGCTTCAACATGGACTAACCCAAATCTTGACCTCCTTTTTTGGGCTCTATGGTTCCCTTTAGTCTCACCAACATGGACCGACCTGAACCTTTTTGCTTTAGCTTAGGCTCTAACATCCATATGGCCTCACTTTGGGCCATCACCATTAGGCCTCTAGCTTGGGCCTCCAGGATCTTTTTGGCCTATTAGGATAGTCGTGGGTTCTGATACCATATTAATTATTCTAGAGCTCCATGGACTCCAAAATGCTTGGACTTTATCCGAGCTTGAGAGTGTTAATCCTAATAACAAATGGGCTTTCATCAAGGGTTCACCTTCCATTAAAATGGCGTTAGCCATTTGGATGGCGGCTCCCCCTTAATTATAAGCCTCTCCATTTTCTTTTTATTTTTCAATATCTAAGTTCACCACAAAAAAATCCAAAAAGGAAAGATACCTAACGTAAATGAAAGGCAAATGAAATAGAATTAGTGATATCAAATGAACAATGAGGATAAAAAGTAAGAAAAGAATGATATCAATTGAAAACAAATACACAATAAAAAAATAAAATGGATACCAAATGAAGAGTAAGGATACCAATTGAAAAATAAATGAACCAAGTGAAAGGAAAAGATGCCAATTTATACCCAATGACAAATTAAATGAAGAGTTAATAATGAAAAATGAAACATATGCTAAGTGTTTTAAAGAATGACAAAAGCTATCATGATCCTCAATCTGTAGTAATTAGAAGGATTTTAAAAACAAGGCATACTAAGTGAAAAATAATGCCAAATAAGGGATACCAAATGAAAAATATTAAAGAACAATGAGAAAATTATATGCTAAAATTATGAAATTTGAGTAGCATTTTGATAATGCAAAGGGTCAAATTCTTTTTAGAAAATTTGATGTTTGCATATTTAATAACAAATCAAATAAATTGGTTTTATTCACTTATCATTAATTAGCATATAGTTAACTTCAACCATTCTTACACAACATAAAATCAAATACTTTTTGGAACCCAAACTTTAGTTGGTTTTAGTTTGTTTGTTTGTCTCAAAATAGTCTTTAGATAGAAAGTTAAGGTGAAGTTTTCTATAGTAATATACATTATTTGAATGTCCGAGTCATGTAATAAGAACATTCAACTTTTGCAAATTCATTTTGCCTATTAATCTATGCAAATTTAGCATCATTATGATGGTTCTATATATAAAAGTTCTAGAATGTGCATACAATTCATAAGTACATTTATGCATAAATGCTTGAGGTCTAGTGCTCATGTATGTGTGTCTCTTGTGATACATGTATGCATAATATGGTTAGGGTTTCTTAGCTCCTTCTTTGAAATCTTGAGCCTTGAAAACACTAGTCTTTAGAGGCTTTCCCTTGACATTTGGATTCATAAGACTCTTAGTCTTAGAATCCTGAGCTTTAAAACTCTCATAATAAATGAATGGTAAAGAAATAGTAGTCTTGAGAAATTTGAGGGGACTTTATGATCACAATTAGATAAGGCATCCTCATGATAGTGGGAGTGCTTGTGAGGACCATTATAACTTTGCAAAACTAAGAGATTATTGGCTCATAATCATAGGATACTTGATCATGATCATGTGAGGGATAGTGAGGGGGCTAGAAACTCAAAAAGCTTATGTTTATTTTGTCCAAATGGTCACTTTCAAATGTCTTTCTTATATACACATTTAGGCACATAAATTAGTATATCAAAATTGATATGTTAAGGTTAAAACATGGGTAATAACACATTAATCATGTAAATGATCAACATTCTCCCACTTTTTGACTTTAACAAACCAATTTTGAGTGATTAATAAAATAATATATACAAGTGTGTGAATTCATTTAAGTTAGGACTCCCTTTTAGTGTGCGAATGATATTTTTAAGCTTCCCTTTAATGAGTGTATTATGTTCATCATGATTTATAACTTATAATATGAAAATATTAACTTATTTATAACTCACATCTCTTGGATATTAATTATAATTATGGGTTATTAAATCATAAAATCACACATTATATGCCCCCTCCCCCCCCCCCCCCTTAGCAAAGATAAAAAAGATAATATAAACACTTAATGCATTAATCAAACAAAGAGACAATTACAAAGCAAACCATAATACTATCACAAACATAACAAAAGACTAGGAAAAGGATGAAAGATACAAATGTAATCCAAAAGATGCTATTGTTAATACAAAAACACAAAACTTGAAAATGTAATGCATGATAAAAATAAGAAGAAATCTTTAAGCTTGGGCACTATCTCCAGTACCTTCTTAAGGAGTTTAAGGTTCTTTAAATTCCTAAGATGGCCATTTTGACATTCAAGTCCATGATGTTGGCAAAGGTAGCGCACATCATATTGAAGGTGATTAAAGCAATTATTAACATGAGCGAATTGATCATTAAAATTAGTTTCCAGAAGACTCATTTAATTAAATAAATAATTATCCCATGTCGATTCACCTCCATTGCTTAAGCATTAGAGGCACCTTAATTTTTTGCTCTCTTCCTTTATCTTATGGAAAGCCCCTCTTGCTCTTCTTATAGTTGATCATCCAATTCTTGTGCAAGAGCCTGTAAACCCATAGTACCAACTCTTTTAATGTCCTTTAAGTCCTACTCAAGTTGGTCATCATGAAGATTTATATCCTTGAAGTACTAAATACCATTAACCAACTTAAATTGTTTAAAATTTTTAATAAAGATAGTATTTAGAAAAGAGGGAGGAATGAAAGGAAGAGTGGTCAAGGAAACCTTAAAAATTAACGATCTAAGTTATTATGCCCATGATAATGCTCCTTACAACATTGTCACTAATGAGCTAAATCTTCCATTAAAGTATCCTATTAATGTCCACCCTTTCATCATTCACTATAGCATCTAAGAGATATAAATCATCAAGGATAAAGGCTTTATGAGAGAGGCCTTTAGTATTAATAGTGTTAGAAAAAAATCTTTAAATGTATTATAAGGATTTTGATATGAGGAATGAGGCTTTTAGTGACTCCTACAATATAGGTATTGGAGTTAGGCTTAGAATGCATGGCCCAAAAGTTATGAGGCATCCAAGTAGATAGGGTTTAGATGGCTCCTCCTTACGGGATAAGAATGTCAAATTTCCTAGTGGTCATGAACCTATTTTGCCCTCCAAGTTTGAATCTCATGCAATATAAGTGGTTTTCATCATTAATTAATCCCAGAGTATATGAGGGTGTAAGTGAAAAGGAATTTGATAACAAAAGAGGGATAAATAATATAGGCTTCATAAGCAAAATCAAAAAGGTTAAGTTTGTCAAGGAGCATTTTTACCTCATCATGAATTCCAAGTTCTTCAAATGTACTTTTAACCATATAGGCTATAAGAACTATGCTTCTTTAACTAAGGAGTGTCATTCATTCCTCACACTCCTTAATTTGAGAGTCGAAGTAGTGGATAGTTAGACTCCTTTTAATTTATGCTTTGGTTGCTTTTGAGGAGGATATGGTGGATGATCCTTTATTTAGGGTCATGGTCATAAAGAAAAGAATGATTAAATATGAACAAAAGATGGTGATAATGGAGAGAGCATCAGAAAAAGTGTAGAAATGCTTAGAGAGAAAACATTTGCAAGAGTTTTATTATGATTTTTTATTTTGATGAAAATAAGTATGAAGTGGGGATATTTATAAAGAAAAAAGGAACTCCAAATCACCCTAAAATCGATTTTAAGGGTTAAAAATCTTAAAAATTCATTATAGAATGGAAAAGAGTGAATAGGGGTGAGAAAAAAAAGAGGATAAGACCGTTTCCTTAGTGCAACAAGAAATGTTCTCATGACCGTGAGGATGTAGTTGTAATCATATGCATAAATCGTGGCTATCTCTTCATGATCATGAGACAAATCATAAGCATGTCTGTGTCAAAATTAAACATGTATTACGAGTTGCATTTTAACTCCGACGGTCATAAGAAAAATTTTATTTTGGTCCTTCAAGATTTTAAAAATCATGTAATTGGGTCCAAAAACTTTTAAAAAAATTGTATAATGTAATAAAAGCACCTTAAAGGAGGGGTGAATAAGGTAATGAAGGATTTTAGAAAATTTAAAATGCATTTAAGGAATGAACAAGATTTAAAAGAGAATAAAGTAGGAAAAACAATGAACACAAAATTTTAAGGAGTTCATATTCTCAACAATCCTACATCTTCACCTAAATTATTCTCATGTTAGGATTTTTCAATACCCACAATCTTATTCACAAGATTGAGATTACAAAATTTTAAGTCTCACTCTTTAACCTTACACAAACAAGAATTTTAAGGCTAACTGTTCAACTAAATAAAAAAGAGTATCTAGGCTCACTCTTAAACCAATTCCCAAGTGTTTTTATGACTAAACACTTAAACCAATTCCACTAGAAATATGCCTCACTTCCCTTCTAATCTATCCTACGAATTAGATAAAGATAAAGTCTTATTTTTATCGCACAACCAACTCTTATAAGAGTTAATCAATATAAAGAATATTGATACAAAGAAAAAATGAAGCTTAATAAATGCTTTGAGAGTTTTTGATAATCAAAGAGGAATGTCATGTGTATCTTATTATCATAACTCTAGATCATATATATATATATATTAAGCTTAAAAAATATGGCTATTAGAGCCAATGATTATTTCTCCAACGTCTTTTTTTTCAAAAATTTTAAAAATATGTCTGTTGGATATTTTTGAAGTTTATTGTCACTATGGAAGCAAGGCTTTAGTAGCAGCTTTTAGCATTCTATCACTATGGCAACATTACTTTAGTCGCAGCCCTCATCATTCTATCACTATAGTAACCTTACTTCAATCGCAGCCCTCAACATTCTGTCACTATGGTAGCTTAGCTTCAGTCGTAGCCCTCAACATTCTATCACTATAACAGCTTAGATTCAGTCGCAGCCCTTTACTGAACTGAATTTTAACTTGACTTTCATTAAGAGTAATATTATTCCTCTGCTTATAATCACACTTAAACAAAGAACATTAAATGCACAAAATTAAGTTTGTTAAGATAAAAATCATGATTGATTATTACTAAAGTCAACAATCTCCCCCTTTTTATTTTTGGCAAACTTATTCTGAGTTTGAGAAAATACTATAAAGTGTAAGCGTATGATGTTTTGAATTTCGTTAAAATAAATAAATTATACTCCCCTTGAATTTATGCATATTATGAAGATAATTAATTTAAAGAGTAAGGAAAACAAATAATGAAGATCAATAGAGTGAGGATTAAAACAAATAATGAAGATCAACGAAGTGACGATTAATTTAAAGAATAATGAAATTATAAGAATCTCCCCCACTTTATGTCGCGACCCAAACCGGGAAAGAGAATTCTTTTGAATCCGGAACTTGTAACAAGCCTTAAAATAATAAAAACATACAATAAGTATAATAAAATAAATATAACATAATTAAAATTTTAATTTAATATGATAAAATAAACTCTTTCATATCATGAAATGTATTAATACAATATTCAGAATAAATATCTAAATTAAAATCTCATACAGCAAAATAAAATAAAACTCACTACTGATACAAATACAACTACTGCAGTTTGCTAGAGTACAACGTAAAATAATTAAGTAGATGATTTACATAATAAAGTCAGGGCGGAAGAAATCTGGCGGATGGGTCTATTGCTGAGGTCTGAAGAAGAAGACTCTCCTATAAAAATATCAACTGAGGGGAGTCAGATCTCACTGAGTGAATTGTTATAATATATATAGACACGTTACTATATGTCAAATGCAAACAATCATATGTATATAATAAATATATATACAAGCATGTGCACACAGATACTGAAAATCACTTTGTTTTATAATACTGAAAAATATAAGTTTTGAAGGATCAAATAGAACCTTAAATGATCGCAACCTCAATTAATAATAGAAATCACTCTAGTCATACTAGCTCACTTAATTCCAATTAAATTCATTTAATCCAACTCAACAGTAGACTGGCCCCAAGACACTAAGTCAACTGAGCTCCAGCAGTCTGACTGTTAGTGTGATTGGCCCCGTGACACTTGGTCAACTGAGCTCCAGCAATCACACCCTCAATCACATCAATCTCAATCATATCAATCATGTCATATTTCCACAAATAAGTTAGTAATTTAACCCTACGATCTATCACACCGATACGTACTCAGTCCTAGTGCTGCCCACTAAGAAGCACGTTCTATCGATATCCTTCATTCAAAAATAAAACATACATTCGAAAATAAATAATGTAAAATGGCATTCAAAATGATCAAATAAACCATATATATACCAGAAATATACCTAAAATAAACTAAGTATATTTCAAGTATATATATGTAAAATCAATTCAAACAAATAATGAAATATACTAAATTAAACCAATAACATACTTAAAAAATAATTTAGATATAATTCAAAAGTAAAACATCCATTTATTTCAAAATATACCAAGAATATACTAAAGATATACCTAAAATATACTTAAGCATTTAATAAAACAATTATGCAAAATTATACATTTAAAACATATAATTCTAAAACATGCAACCTAAACGCAGTGTATATATAAAATAACAACTCACAAGGGACGGGCCTGGTCCGCTAGGCCTCGGTCTCGGCACAATTAAATAATAAATATGATCACGAAATCAAAATGCATCTAATTTAACTTCTAGAGATTCGATCTAAGATTACAAAATACAGACAAACACAAAATTGGAATTAGACCCGATGTCATGTTTTACGAGAATTCTACCAAAAATTCGACAGAACCTCCTCTATAAAATGGACATCTCTCTACTAAAAAGTAAAGTCGGTCCTACAAGAAAAATACACTTCAAATATAGAAATCCACACAACCTTTGGTCGGGATCCCGAACTACAAAAATTTTCCAACTGAGATCCACAATTCATCAAAATTCACATAATATAATAAAATATATTAAAAATAAAAAATTACCATAAATACCCTCAAAATATAGTATATTTAACATTAAAACACTAAAGATAATTATTTTTCCAATAATTACTTAAAACCCCTAAATAATAATATATTATTATAAAAATTAAATTTTCTCGATAATTCAATATAATTTAATAAAAACTCACTTTACTAATCCAAATACATTTTAAAAATCCATTTTATTACAAAAGTAGTATATAATATATTATTTGAAAATAATTTTCAAAAATTAGTATCAATTAGTTAAAATAGTAAATAATTTGTAAAAACCACTTTTATACCTCAAATAATATTAAAACCAATTAAACATAATATTTAACTAAAATTACCACCAAATTACACAATTAACCCTAATATTCAAAATTTACATAATATACTAATAATACTCAAAAATTCAATAAAAATTATATAAATACACCAAAATTATTTTTATCAACATATATCTCAATAATATCAACAAAAACATATAATTAACTAATTATTTCTAACAAAATATATATTTAACCTAATTTTTTAAAATTGACATAAACTAAAAATAATTATAAAAATTACAATAAAATCATAAAAATTATAAACTCAACTCTAAAATTAATAATAATTAATAATAACACCAAAAATCACAATTTCATAATTTATATAATTAATTTAGGAAAATTAATAAAATAATAATAAAATTCACAAAAATCAAAATAAAATCTAAAAATAAAAAAAAAATGTAGATGTACATTGAGCTTCTAAGAATGACATTTGTTAAGGAGGATTGACTACATCAAGCCAAATCAACCTAAAAAAAATTGTGAAACTCTAAAGCTCAAAACTAAAAATTCAAGAAAATGCAAAAATGGGTGGTTTAGAGCTCAAACCAAAGCTAGGATCGAGAGGAGCTTAAGGAGCTTAGGGACACCAGAAAAGCTTGGAAAAGTAGTCGGACAAAGGAGAACGGCCAGTGAGCTCATTGTCGCTGTTGCTGCTATTTTTTTGCTTCTCCGACGACGTTCGACGTGCAAGCGACGGCAGGAAGGCTAGAGAAGAAGGCGGTGACTAGCCGGAAGAGGGGAAGGCACACCGACGGTAGGGAAACGACAGTGACAGGTGGTGAGCTAGGTGGTTCAGGTTGGTTTCGGGGAAGAGAAAAAAAATATGTGTGTGTGTTATGTTTTGGTGTTTATGTATATATATATATATATATATATATATATATATATATATATATATATATATATATATATATATATATATACACACACACACACATCAATAACATACACATAAAATAATACTAACCCTAATATATGTGTGTGTGTGTGTGTGTGTGTGTGTGTGTATACATATATATATATATATATATATATATATATATAATAACACATAAAATAATCCTGCAAATAATGTATTTTAATAATAATAATAATAATAATAATAATAATAATAATAATAATAATAATAATAATAAACATCATTTTAAAAATAAAATAACATTAGTACTTAAATAATATTATTAAAATAATTCTTTTCAAATTAGTAAATATAACGTAAATAAATTTCCAAAATAATAAGTTTTAAAATAAATATTTACAAAGAAAATTATGATCAAACATAAAATAATAAATTTTATGTCTAATGTCTATATGCTTGGTTTTAAAATGTTGAATGGGGTTCTTAATAAAGTTAATAGCACTTGTATTATCACATTTAATTGGAATGTGATAAATTTTTATACCATAGTCCAAGAATTGTTATTTTTGCCATAAAACTTGTGAGCAACAAAGACTTGTCGCAACATACTCGGCTTCGGCGATGGATAAGGCAACCAAAACTTGTTTCTTACTAAACCAAGAAACTAAACATTGTCCTAAGAATTGACAAGTTCTAGAAGTACTTTTTCTATCTAGTAAACTACCGACAAAGTCTGCATCTAAATAACTAATCAAGTCAAAGGAGGAACTCTTAGGATGTCAAAGTCCTAAATGAAAACTTCCATTTAAATATTTGAAAGTTCTTTTGATTACATTCAAATGAGACTCTCTAGGACTAAATTGAAACCTAGCACACAACCAAGTAGCAAGCATAATGTTGAGTCTACTAGTGGTTAAATAAAAAAGGGATCTGATTATAACTCTAAATCGCTTTTCATCAATTGACTTTCCATTCTCATACTTATTCAGTTTGGTAGTAATACCCATAGGAGTTTTGCTTGATTTAGCTCAATCTACGTCAAACTTCTTGAGAATATCTCTTATATATTTAGTTTGATTGATGAATATCTCATCCTTACATTGTTTGATAACTAGTCCAAAGAAGAATTTGAGTTCACCTATAATGCTCATTTCAAATTCTCCTTGCATTAACTTAGAGAATTCCTCATACAAGCAAAAGCTAGTAGCATCAAAAATAATATCATCAACATATATTTGCACAATAAGTAAGTCATGCTTGGATTTCTTTATGAAAAGAGTTGCATTAACTTTTCCTTTAGAGAAGCCTTTCTCTAATAAAAAGTTAATGAATTTGTCATACCAAGCTCTTGGAGCTTGTTTCAATCCATATAAAAGCTTTTGATAATTTAAAAACATGATTTGGAGTATCAAAATTTTCAAAATTTAAACATATATAAATGCATAAGAATTAAAAAAATTTATGCTTATTTTGAATAATTAATTTATTGAAATAATTTCAACAATTAATTATTAAATAGCAAAAAAAATTTTAAAAAAATGTTAAGATCAAAATCAAAATTAATAATCAAAGTAATTAATAAGCACAACATAATTTCACATGAAAACAGTCCAACCATCAATCAAGCATGAAATCAAGACAATCTATAACCATTAATCATGCCAAGTTCATGCTTAATGTAATTCATTATCTATTCATTAAGAGGTTTGGTGAAGATATCTACAAGTTGATTATTTGTATCAACAAATTCAAGTGCGATATCACCAATTTGGTTGATTGGCATATACCTTTTCTTTGATAAATCCATTTAATAAAGCACTTTTGACATCCATTTGAAAAAGTTTAAAATTCATGAATGATGCAAATGCAAGTAGGATTCTAATAGCTTCTAACCTTACAAGGAGGGCAAAAGTTTTATCATAATCAATTCCTTCTTTTTGATTATAACCTTTCGCTACTAGCCTAGCTTTATTCCTTGTTATGATACCTTGTTCATTCATCTTGTTTCTAAACACCCATTTGTTGTCTATAATAGGATAATGTTTAAGTCTAAGAACTACGGTCCAAACCTTACTTTTCTAAAATTGATTTCACTCTTATTGCATAGTAAGGACCCAAAATTCATCACTCAAAGCATCATTAATATTTTGGGATTCAATTTGAGAAATAAAGGCTACATTAACAATTGTTTTAAGTTCAGATCTAGTAGTTACCCCCTTTGGAGTGTCACATATGATGAGGTCATAAGGATGTGCTTTTTTGAATTATCAATCCTTTGAAAGTTCATCCTTTAAGGTAGGTTGAGACATCTCCTCATTATCCTCCTTATTTGGACCTTCAAGTTTTAAAGGCTTACTAGTATTTTCTTCTTAAATGTTCACATCCACATGCTCATCTACAAAATCATAAATACTACAAACATCCTTTCTAAGATCAAGTGAGCTTGATTCATCAAATATAACATGCATTGACTCTTCAACTGCTAGAGTTCTTTTATTAAAAACTCTATATGCTTTAATAAAAGTAGAATAGCCTAGGAAAATTGCTTCATTGACTTTAGAATCAAATTTTCCCAGATTATCCTTGGTGTTTAATATAAAAAATTTGCATCTAAATACTCTAAGATATGAAATTTTTGGTCTTTTATTATTCCAAAGCTAATAAAAAGTTTTATTTAAATTTGGTCTTTTAAATACTCTTTTTGCAATATAGCAAGACATGTTAATAGCTTCCGCCCAAAAGTATAGAGGTAAATTATACTCATGAAGCATGGTTCTAGCCATTTTCACTAGAGTTTTATTTTTTCTTTCAACTACCCCATTTTTTAAAGGAGTTCCAAGAGAAGAAAAAGTATGTGAAATACCATTTTCATTGCAAAAGACTTTAAAGAATTCATTTTCAAATTTGGTTCTATGATCACTCCTAATAAATGAGATGCAAAAATCTTTTTCTCTTTGAACTCCTTTTAAAAAACTTTTAAATGATTTAAAAGCATCATTCTTATAAGCATGAAAACACACCCAAGTGTATCTAGAGTAGTCATTAACTAAGACATAAGTATAGTGCATTCTAATGAGACTAATAATTCTAGTTGGTCTAAATAAATCAATATGTATAAGTTTAAGTAGTTTAAGGGTTGACACTACATTCTTGAGTTTAAAATAAGACTTGGATTGTTTTTCCTTTTAAAAAGCATCACAAAGCTTATCCTTAGTGAATACAAGTTTAGGTAAAACAGTCACAAGTTCATACTTACTAAGATCATTAAAAAGCTTAAAATTTATATGTTCTAACCTTCTATGTCATGTCCATGTGTGATGGGAGATAGACATTAAGCATTTTATGTCTTTTTATCAATTTTATTCAAATCAATAATATAAACATTGTCTACTTTTTCACCACTAAAAATTATTTTATCTTATCAAGACTACTAATAAAGCAATTTCTAGGATAAAAAGTTACTTTATTTTCCATGTCACTTGATTGACTTATACTTACCAAATTATGTTTAAGACCATTAACAAGCAACACATGGTGTATAGATAAGAGGTGAGGATTACTAATTTCTCCAATGCCTACTATCTTTCCTTCGGCATTATCCCTGGATGTGACATGTCCTCCATCCTTTGCATCAAGCTTATTGAATTGCTCATTGTCTCATGTCATGTGTCTTGAACATCCACTATCGAGATATCACTTTCTTTTTGCTCTTATGGATTTAAAGCACACCTACGCAAGACAATTTAAGTGTTCTTTTAAACCAAAACCTTTCTTGATCTAGGTTGGTTAGTTTCAAGATAATCCAAAGGAAATAAGTTCATGTGTAATCTTTTATAGAAGCACATATTGTGGGTGTGTCCTTCGATCATGCATATGAACGTACAATATTTTAAAATTTATTTCTCTTAGAATGATATGTTTTCCTAATGTATGAAACATTCCTTTTATATTGTGGTTGTGTAGGCTTCCTAACATTGGTAAACCTTTTAAACCTAAATGCATGAGAATATTTCACATTTGAATATTGCATATTATTCTCATAAGGCAATAATTTTTAAATTATGCATAAAAGTGTGGAGTATAGTTCATAGAGTATGCTTATGATCTAGGATAAATGTTGTTCATATAAGCACATATATGTGTATAGTGTTATAAAGTAGCATGCTTTGGGATATTCCTTTTAGTGTACATGTAGGCATACTTAGATTGAAGTCTCTTGGCTTGTGCCTTAGACCTTTAAGTCAAGAATGGTTGAGTCTTATTAGAATTAATATTGACTCTAAAAGATGGAGATTTTTTAGCTTTCAAAGCTTGAGCCTCAAGGGGATTAGAAGTAGAGGGAGAGGGATCACTAAAGGCTTTAATAAATTTAATTTATGATGATGATGAAGATGAGGATTTCTTTGTATACCTAAGTACATGAGTGTTTCCATGGATTCCTTGTGATTTAAAAAGATTATCTAAAGTCTTTTTACCTCTCTTAAATTCAAAAATTACACTTTTCAACTCCATTATTTCTTTTAAAAGCCTTTTATTTTCATCATTAGCTTCTTGAGTTCCTCATTTAAGGAAGAAAAGGTTTTAAAAATATTAAAAAGTTTTTCATTTGATAAAACAAGTTTAGAAAATCATTTTTTAGACTCGTAAAGTCCTTAGACAAATTTGAGAGCTCATGCTTATAGATATTTTTCTTAGAAAGTAAGCTCTTGCATTAAACATGAGTTTGCTCATAATTGAGCTCTCATCATCATCATCATCGTCATCATCATCATTATTGTAATAATCACAATTATTACAAGAAGAGTGAGAAGTGGATGGTACCCCCATTATTGTCCTTAAAATCCATGACACAAAGGTTGGTAGCTTTTTGTTGCTCATCCTCCATCTCTAATTCGGAAGAGTTATCCCAAGGGCTTTAAAAGCTACTCTCCCTTTTTTTCTTCTTTTGCCTTTGTGCTTGAGCCTTGGACATTCACTTTTAATATGTTCGAGCTTTTTGTGTTCATAGTATAAGACTTCTATATTCTTTATGAAGTCACTCCTATCAAATAATGGTTCAAAGGATTGAAAAGAAAAAGATTCACTCCCCATAATCTTGAATTCTAGCAACTAAGTATCTAGAACCTAAGCACTGATACCAATTGAAAATGCCTTACACAGGTGATAAGGCTAATGAAGGATTTTAGAAAAATTAAAATGAATTTAAAGAATGAATAAATTTGAAAGAGAATAGAGTAGGCAGAATAATGAACACACAAATTGAAGGAGTTCTAATTGTCAATAATCCTACATCTTCACCTAACTTATCCCTAAGTTAGGATTTTTCAATACCCATAATCTTATTCATAAGATTGACATTATAAGAGTTTGAGGCTCACTCTTCAACCTTACACAAACAAGAGTTTTAAGGCTAACTCTTTAGCCAAATAAAAAAGAGTTTTAGGCTCACTCTTAAATCAATTCCTAAGTGTTTTGATGGCTAAATACTTAAACCAATTCCATTAGAAATATATCTCTCTTCCCTTCTAATCTATCCTAAGAATTAGATGAAGATGAAGTCCTATTTTTATCACACAACCAACTCTCATAAGAGTCAATCAATACAAATAATATTGATGCAAAGAAAAAAAAGAAACTTAATGAATGCTTAGAGAATTTTTAATAATCAAAGAGTAATGTAATGCATGTTCTTATTATCATAACTCTATACCATATATAAATAGATAAGGTTAAAAAATATGGTTGCTGGAGCCAATGATTATGTCTTCAACTCTCTTTTTTGCAAAAAAATTCAAAAATATGTTCATTGGATATTTTTAAAGTTTGCTATTGCTATGGAAGCAGGGCTTCAATCGCATCTCTCAACATTCTGTCACTATTGCATCCTTGCTTCAGTCGCAACTCTTAGCATTCTATCACTATGGCAGTCTTGCTTCAGTCGCAACCCTCAACATTTTATCACTATGGTAGCCTAGCTTCAGTTGCAGCCCTCTGTTGAACTAAATTTTAACTTAGCTTTAATTGAGAGTAATATTGTACCTATGCTTATAATCTCACTTAAACAAAGAACATAAATGCTCAAAATTATATTTGGTAAGATCAAAATTAAGATTGATTATTACTAAGGTCAACATTTAGCCCTTGAGAACCAAAGTTACACGATTAAAGAGTTAAAAATATGTTACAATTTAGTCCTTAATGGACTAAATTGACACATTTAAAAACTTTAAAAGAGAAGTGTTTTAACATTTAAAAACATACAATTTTAAAATTAATTTGATCATGCAAATGATCAACACTTATGTGCACTTCTTTTTTAATTATACAATTTTTTTTCATTCGACTATTTTCATTGGACTAAATTTTAAGAAACAACAAATACTATTTTATTTTATTTTTATTTATCAATTGTAATTGGTGAACTTTTATTATGCATTTATTTAAACTAAATTTTTCTTTCACTAATTAAATTTTTTTGAATTATTTTCTTTTTAATTTTATGAATTATATGATTAAATTTTATTTCTTAATTCATTTTAGTTAAGTTTTCTTTCACTTACTCAACTAAAAATTAAATATTCTTTTAATTTTAATTTTAATTATAATACTTATTTTATTTTATATTATCTTATTTTAATGAAATTTCATATTTTTAAAATTTAATATAATGAGTAAAGAATTTTTAAACTAACAATAAAATATAATGTATAACAGAATTTAAATTGATTACTATTTAAAGTAAGAAAAATAAATATTTTAGTTTGTAAAACTTTTTTATAAAAATACTATTTTAAAAATTTTTTGTCAATTTAGATATTGAATTAAAAAAATAAATATCAAACTAATAAAAAATAAAATATGAATTTTTTATTTTTTAATAATATTTTCTTGGATTGGCAATTATTAAAAAAAAACTTCCATAATATGATTTGAAATTTTATATCAAATTCTTAAAATTAACATATGTAACACTTTTATCTCTACTTTTTTCAGAAATTATGGCCTCTAGTGTCACAACCTGAACCTGAGGGCACATGACCGGCACTAGGGAATGAGTAGGCATAAGGCCCCCGAAACCCGTAGTAAGCCTAAAAGAAAGAATAAACAACACCTTACAATTTAAAACCTTATTTTAAAATAGAACACATTATCAAACTGATTTTTCTCAAAAATAAACAAATTCAAGTGCTAAATAAAATGTGCTTCAACGTCACATATTATAAATCAAACTTAAACCTTTATACATAAGCGTGGTTTATACAAATAAATTACACAAATATACTTAAACATACAATTCTTAGTACATATACTACTGCAACATCCTAGAATAATACAACAGTACAGCTTACAATGACCTACATAAAATAGTCGGTGAAGAAGAAACTCGGTATGGAGGTAGTCTGAGGTCGAACTCCCAAGCTCCTGAAAAAAAAATAAACTGAGGGGAATGAGACCTCACTGAGTAAGTCAATAAAAAGAGCTGTACGGTTTGAAAATCTTTTTGAAAACTATATATTTATAGTGAAAATAATTTATAGTGTATAGGTATAGCTTTTGAAAAATCTCGGTAGAACCCTAAACCCAAAAATCTACATGGCCATCTGGGCTCACTTATTCCAACTAGACTACCGGTCCCCGAGAGCAAAGGCATCAACCGAGGCACCAAGTCGTAGTCATCCACTTAATCCAAATATATGGCACTGGCAGTCCCCGAGAGCGAAGGCATCGACCGAGGCACCCATCCCAATCCATTATCAACCTTACAATCACTGGCGATCCCCGAGAGCAAAGGCTTCCATCGAGGCACCCCATCCCAATTTAGCATTCACCTATCATGTATATTACGGATCCATCTCTCAATCTGTACCATGTGCACATAATCCTGGTAAAGCCCACCAGGTAGCCCGTTCTACCAAAATTTCTCAAAATTGATTTTAAATAAATAAAATGCATTTAAATCTTAAATAACAACATTAAATTAAATAAATCATATAATCAATATAATAAAGTACGAGCGCATGCATTCTTTAAATAAACACACGCAGCACGTTCTATTGACTTATAAGATGAATGTGAAGGCTAACAACCACGCGTCTGTCTCGGTCTCACGGCTTCTGCTCCGATATGCTCTAAAAAGAAATAATAAATCGATTTTAAAACATGACTATGAATTAAAAATCAAAAATCAACAAAACATGAAATTTCAGGCTGACTCGAGGAAGACTGGACAAGACTCGATAGACAGGATATAACCTAACTAACGGTAGAAATTCATAACGAATATCACGTTTTACGAAAAAATCTATCGAAATTTCGGTAGAGTCTCCTCTGTAAAATGGACATCTCTCTACCAAAGGGTAGAGCCAAATCTGCATAGAAAACGTACTTCTAATAACAACAGACATACACACTCGAGTCGGGCTCCCAAAACTACACTTAGCCCCGACCGAGATCACAACTCAACAAAACATCAAGAATTAATATCATTTATTTTTTCAACAAATACATATTACCACATACATATATACTAAAATATATATAATCTCAATTTGCATTTCATTATCAAAGTATAATTATAATCTAAATTAAAACCATTATACCAAACATGCTAAATACAACCTTATATTCAATTTTTTTTATACCAAAATAATGTATTATAAATTTATATAATATTTGGAATTAATATTCAAAATTAACATTACTTAATTAAAAATATCAATTAATTTATACAAATCCTCTAAACCTCTTAAATATTAATAAACTAACTAAAATATATGTTTAACTATAATTAGCATAAAATTACATTTTTACCCCTAAATACATAAATTACATAATGTATTATTAATACTAAAAAATTTCCTTAAAATTATTTAAATATCTAAACATCATTTTCTCTACCTTAATCAAATTAACATCAATTAAACTTATAAATAACTACTAATTTCCTCAAAAAATATAAAATTAACCCTAATAATTCACATTTGACATAAACCTAAAAAATATTTATAAAAATATTTTAAAAATCACAAAAACTATAATTTAAGTTCTAAAATTAGTAACATTTAATAATAACCTCAATTATCAAAATTTTATAATTTTTTACAAATAATTTCGGATATAAACAAAATATTACTAAAATATTCAAAAATTTTACCAAATTCACAATAATTCCTAAAAATTTCAATAAAATTAATTCACCCAAAAAAATAATTAACAACAACCACCACCCTAATTACTAACTAAACCCCAAATAAATATCAAATAAAACCAATAAATATCAAATAAAATTCTGGAAAATCAATTAATTCACCAAAAATTTCCAAAAATTAAAACCAACTTCAATACATACTAAACAACCCTAACTAACCTAGGATCTACTAAGGACAAGCAAAAATCAAAGGAAGAAAGAAGGGATCAACTGAGTGGTACTCATTGTCAACTGAGGGGGAAGGGGAGGAAGAGCTTGTTGCCACCGGAAAAATGGAGAAGATGGAGCAGCAGGTCGCAGCTGAGAGGCAGCACAGAGGTGGGGGACGAAGCTGGGCAGGCGAACCAAGACAGGGCTGTCGCGAGATGAAGAGAAGCTGCCAGGTGAAGAAGATGAAGAAGAAGAAGAGGAAGAAGGAGAACAGCAGCAGCAGTAGCAACCAGGAAGCTTCAGCTCACGGCGGAAATGGAGTCTCAGGCGGTGGAGGGAGCTACGCAGGGAGAGGAGGGGCGATGATGGTGACCGGACGAGGAAGGAAGGAGGGTGATTTTCGAGTTTTTTGGTGTTTGGATGGGTATATATATATATATACATATACTATTACAATAATCTTATATTTATTATAAATCCTATTAACACATTTATACATATGTATTTATATGTATATACACCAAAATAATTGACACACATACACATATAAATTAGTAATTAAACCCTACTTATATACATACACATGTACACACACACACACACACCACACACACACACACACACACACACACACACACACACATATATATATATATATATATATATATATATATATATATATATATATATATATATGCATGTACATAGTAACATATAAATAGCCATAAAGTTAATATAGTTTAAAATAGTAATAATCATAATGATAATAGTAATAATAAACCAATGAAACTTTTAGACAATAAATAAATAATACTTACATATAATCATTTCATAAATTAATAACCCTAAAAATAATATTAACATTTGTATAATATAATCCAAAAGTAATTATTAATAACACAGTTTGGAAATTACTTGATTTAAATAAAAATTTAGGGTTTTACATCTAGTTTCTAATGGTTCATATAATTGTAATTTTTCCTCCGTTTTATTTTACATATGAATTTAGAGAATATTTTTATTTTCATTATTTATTACATTTAAAAGATAAAAATGTTGATGTAATATCCCGTGTTTTTACAATATTTTTACACTGTACCGGGATATACAGTGTTAATAATTTTTGAATATATATTATGATATTTTCACGAGTTGATATGTATTTAAAACCTATTTTTATTATTGTGCATTATTTACAGTATTTTACGTAAAATTTTCCCGGGACTTGCATTTTCGGGGAAATTTTCACGTAAATAATTTATTATTAATTATTCTAAATATATTTTCGGACTTGCATGAACTCATGCGTATTTTTAAATGACTAAATAAAGCCTACGTGTATATATTTATTTAAGTAGGGTTTAATATATATTACCCTAATATTTTATTATTTATTTATTAAATTATTGTTATTTAATTATCTTTATTTATTAATAAATTATTAATATATTAACTTATTGTGTGGGTGTGATTTTTTTTATATTTTAATTAAAATTATTTTTTTATTATTATTTTTTTTCTTTCTTTTTTTTCTTTTTCTTTTCTTTTTCTTTTCTTTTTCTTTCCTTTCTTTTTCTTTTTCTTCTTCTTCTTCTTCTTCCTTCTTCCCGATCGCCCGACCACCACCCCTCACCGTCTGCAACTTCTGATTTCCGATCGTCGGTGTGCCGCCAGAGCTCCACCTTCTTCAGCCAGCTGCTCCGTAGCCCCCAGCTCCCTTCCCCGACGCTGGCAGCCCCTATTTTCCTTTTTGGCCGAAAATCTTCCCTTTGCCGTTTCTTCCTCCTTCCGGCCACCGTTTTTGACACCGATGGTCTCTTTCTTCTCCTTGAGGTCCGGTGAGTGTGATTATAGCTTTGGTTTGAGCTTAAATGGTTTAGATTTGCTTAGGTTTCGATTTTTTGAATTCGGCCATATTAGGTTTCGATTTTTTTGAGCTTCGAATTGATTGATTCATGAAAACTCCCTTCACAAATGTTGATCCTAGTAGCTTAATATACATGTATGAATTTTTTTGGAATTTTTGGAGATTTTTTGGATTTTTGGGTATTTTTGAATATTTTAATATTATTTTCTAATTTTCGGAAATTAATTATTTAAATTATGAAATTGGGGTTTATGGTTAAATTAGGTGTTGAAATGAATTATAGGAATTTATTTTTAATTTTTATGAATTTCTAAGTATTTATTTTGAATTATTGAAGTTTATGTGATTTTGAGAAATTAGGGTTAAATGTGTTTTTATTGAATTTAAATTGGTGAATTGAGTTTATTACTAATATTATTGATAAATATGTTGAGAAAATTAATTTTGGATAATTTTATAATTTTTGGTGAATTTTTGAAGTAATTATAGTATATTTATATATATAGGGGTATTTTGGTAATTTTACACAAAATTGTCTAAAATGTAATTTAATTGGTTTTAATAATTATTTAAGGTATAAAAATTATTATTTAAGGTATAAAAATTATTTCTACAAATTATTTAGTATTTTTAACTAATTAAAACTATTTTTCGTGAATTATTTTTAATTATATATATAATATACGGTTTTACTAATAAAATGAGTTTTTATCGGTTTTTTATAGTGTTTTAAGGTTAATTATGTAATTTCTACGTATAAAATGTATTCTATGTTATTAGGGTATTTTTGGTATATCTGGAATTATTCTGTGTTTGTGGACCCCGATCGGTGGACTGTAGTCTGGAGTCCGACCGAGGGGTTTGTGAATGAGATGTGGTGTTTGTTTTTTCGAAGTGTATTTCTTTGCAGGGTCGGCTCTACTCTTTTGAGTAGAGAGATGACCGTTTTACAGGGGAGGTTCTGTCGAATTTTCGGTAGAATTCTCGTAAAATGTGATATCCAGTCGAACCCTAATTCTGTTTCCGTATTTAATACTCTAGATCGAATTCTAAGATTTTTATTAGGTTTATTCTGATGTCGATTATTTATTGCTTGTTTAGTTATGCCGAGACCGAGGGCTAGTGGACCAGGCCCGTCGGATCTGTCTCGTGGAGCGCACTAGGTGAGTTACTATACTATATATATATGCTTAGGATGCATGATTTAGAAATGCATGTTTTATGTTGATTAAATATGCATAAATAATTTGATTATTTCTTAAGTTTATATTAAGTATATTTTTGGTTTATTTTTGGTATATAATAAATTATATACATGTTTTGTTAATAAAATATATTTAAAATGTTTTTAAATATATTTTTAGTTTAATTTATGATTTGACTGGATTTATTTGACGTATATATACTCGAAATATACCTGGTTTACTTTTGGTATATTTCTGGTATATATATGGGTTATATTGTTATTTCATTTACATTCATGCATCATTTATTTTTGTGAATGAATGTTTTACATTATTAATGATGAAGGATATCAATAGAACGTGCTACCTAGTGGGGCAGCACTAGGACCGAGTACGTACCGGTATGCCTATAGCTTTAGGCTATATTACTAACTATTTATGGATATTGATTTGATATGATTATTGATATGTGTGAGATATGGTTTGGAGGTGTGATTGCTGGAGCTCGATTGACCAAGTGTCTCAGGGCCAATCACACTGGCAGTTAGACTGCTGGAGCTCGGTTGACTTAGTGTCTCGGGGCCAGTCTACTGTCTAAATGGATTAAGTGGATATATTTGGAATAAGTGAGCCTGTATGGCTAGAGTGTTGTTTAACACTATTTTCTGAGGTTGCGTTATTCTAGGGTTCTATGTGATCCTTCATAAAAGATGATTTTTAATGAAAATATATAAAATGATTTTATTGCATCTGTGTGTAATTGCCTGTATATATACATATTATATATATACTGTTGACTGTATGCATTATCATTTAGTGTGTATGTATATATATTATAGTAATCACTCAGTGAGGTCTGACTCCCCTCCGTTGACAATTTTTCAGGAGAGTCAACTTCTTCAGACCTCAGTAGCAGGTCGATACGCCGGATTTCTTCCGCCCCGGATTCTTTGTGTAAATTATTTACTTGAGTCTTATTTTTATAATCTAGACACTACAGTAGTTGTAAATTAATTATGGGATTTCATGTATTTTATTTAAAGAGATGTATTATATTGAAATTGGATTGTATTAAAGAGATTTTATATATGTGATGAGATTTGATTTAAATCCAGTTGATGAAAATGTTATTATTATATTTATGATTTTCATTTTCGCTGCATATATATTACTGTTATTATTATTATTGCATGTTTTATTTTATTTTTTAGGTTTGTTACGGGTTCCGGATTCGAAAGAATTCTCATTCCCTAGCGCCGGTCATGGCCAATGTTTTAGGTCGTGACAGCTGATTATTTTTTATTAATTTTATCATCAAATCTATCCCAAACTTTGATCCAATTTTCAAATATATATATATCCTATTCTCAAAATTATATCAATTTAGATATTCAATTTTGCAAATTATATCAATTCTATCCTATTTTAATTTAAGGGTCTAATTGTATTTTAAAAATTATTTTTAGATCCTTATAAAATAAATATATTTATTAAATTTTTTTCTCTTATTTTTAACAAAAAATAAAATATAAAAGAATAGTTTCAAATATTAATTTTACTGTTTTCAAAATAATCTCATAAAGTAATTTTGAAATATTTTCATAAATTATTTTTTTTTTTTTTACATTATTTTATATGCGAAAGTCTTCTAAAACTTATTTCTCAACTTTCAATTATATTATTAAAAAATTTTCTAATAAAGCTTTAACTCAAATACAAAAAATTATTTTTTTTGGAAAAATAAAAAATTAAAATCTGGGAATAAAAAAACACAACTTATAAATCAATTATTGTATACTCTAACATTAATAAGAATAAAAATATAAACGAAGTTTTTTTTTAACTATTACTATTAAAACAATGGAAATTTTAAGAACTTTTTTTTATTTTTATATTTTAAAAAAAATTCACCGCCAATAATCGATTTCAACAACTTTCATTTACATTCAAACAACTGCACATCTCTTAGTCAATATGACTGAAGTTTAGCATCTTAAAGATTATTGACGTTGGTACTGTATCAGTTAATGCATATCAAAAATATGATTATGGTAAAAAAGAAAAACTTTTAGA